>CM031234.1:418839137-419439137 GCA_018340775.1 Taxus wallichiana var. yunnanensis | reverse complement strand
TAGAATTGGGGGTTGGGAAAGTGGGTGTGTTGTGGGGTTGGGGTTTAGGAGGGATGAGATGTGGACAAGTCCCCACAAGCCATTAGCATATGTTCCATATTTTTTCTCACTATATTGAGGAGTGCTATCATAAATTTTCCATGCATTATGGAATAGGGGTGCAATAATGCTCGAAACGAAAATACTAATAATCTTATAAATTTAAAAAGTTTTGAGCTTCAATTTGGAGATGAATTGAGGAAACATGCATTAACCTTTTAAGGGTTTTAAATTTAGGTTGCTTATTTTTGTTTTCATTGAGTTTCAACTTTTAAATGGGTTTTTATTGAGAGGCATTGATGTTTTATGTTAGATTGGGTTTGTGAATTTTGGTTTATGTATACAATGCTATGTAATTCCGTATTTTTGGTTTATGGTATAGATTTGGTAAGGCATTTGGACTAACAAAGAAGAACTTGTTTATTTTTCTATTTAGGTGTGTGCATTTATTTAATTTGATATTTATCTTTTTTAAAACCATTTTATATGAGTATTTGCAAGTTTTCTTCTTGTTTTTAAAATTAGATTGGAGGTATGAACATGTGGAGCAAAGTTCTTTAGTGGAAATTGTCTTTTTATGGATAGAAATTTTGGTTTTGTACTCAACTGCTTACCTCCAGAGTTGGGGGTTGGGAAAGTGGGTGTGTTTCGGAGTTGGGGTTTAGGAGGGATGAGATGTGGACATCGTCACATGTTTATCTTTATTAGTAAATAACTAAATACTCTTAATAATTATCCTCTTTTGACGAAGGTTAGGTCACATATTTTAGGCATTGTACTCAACTACTTACCTTAGTATTGGGGATTGAGGAAGTGGGTGTGTTGGGTGGTTAGGTTGCTGGTTTAGAGGATGAGATGTGAACATTGTCACATGTTTGGCTTTATTAGTAAATAATTAAATATTCTTGAAGTTGAATGAAGATGATATTAATAATTACATTGGAAGCGTATTTTTGCATAAGAAAGGATCTTTTTTCGTCCATAATCCCATTTGATTTTGGGCAAGTGGATGGACAAAATCCTCTCTTTACTGCCAACATAACCATATGCTTGAAACAAGGTTTTTATATAAATATATCTCAAATGTTATACCCTACCTAGAGTGTTAGGTGCCAAAGTATATTGCTAGAGACTTATAAGCACAAGACCCCACAAGCCATTAACATATATTCAATATTTGTTCTCACTATATTGAGGAGTGAGTATTATCGTAAATTTTCCATGCATTATGGAATGGGGTGCAATAATGCTCAGAATGAGAATACTAATAATCTTGTAAATTTAAAAAGTTTTGAGCTTCAATTTGAAGATGAATTGAGGAAACATGCATCAACCTTTGAGGGTTTTAAATTTGGTTTTCCCGCCTTGGTTTTCATTGAGTTTTAACTTCTTAATGGTTTTTATTGAGAGGCACTTGATGTTTTATGTTAGATTGGGTTTGTGAATTTTGGTGTATGTATACAAGGCTATGTAATTTTGTACTTTTGGTTTGTGTTATAGATTTGGCAAGGTATTTGGGCTAACAAAGAAGAAGTTTGTTTATTTTGCTATTTAGGTGTGTGCATTTATTTAATTTGCGATTTATCTTTTTTTAAAACCATTTTATGTGAGAATTTGCAAGTTTTCTTCTTTTTTAGAATTAGATTGGAGGTATGAATATATGGAGCAATTTTCTTTGGCGGAAATTGTCTTTTTATGGATAGAAATTTTGTTTTGTATTCAATTGCTTACCTCTAGAATTGGGGGTTGGGAATGTGGGTGTGTTGCAGGGTTGGGGTATAAGAGGGATGAGATGTGGACATCGTCACATGCTTATCTTTATTAGTATATAATCAAATACTCTTAATATTTTTCCTCTTTTGATGAATGTTAGGTCACATATTTTATGCATTGTACTCAACCGCTTACCTTAGTATTGGCGGTTGGGGAAGTGGATGTGTGGGGTGGTTAGGTTGCTTGTTTAGGAGGGATGAGACATGAACAAAAAAAGGTAATGCCACTATAGTATACGTGTCAAAGAGAGAAGATGGTGGGGGGCAATAATACTCACAAAGGGATCCATAAGAAAATGTGGGTCATAAAACATCTTTGAAATAGTGGAAGTGACAAATGTCCTAAGGTGAGCACTCCCGACGAGAGAGATGAATGGGTCCTCCAGAATGTGTGATGGCTCAATCAGAGCATATTTCTACAATGCAACACAAGTGGAATATATAAATAGACAACTCAGGTCGGGAAAATATTCATCCCAATGGGGTTGATTAATGAGAGAAATATCTGAAAAGAATGTATTAGCATCACAATATGAAGTAGGAGGAGATGACTGTTGCGAAGAGCTACTGGAAGTCCAAGATGAAGCAACACTACACTCAAAGGTAACAACTAGTGTATGTGGAGTGTCGTCAACTGAGCAATTAAGATGAAATGGAGCATAAGAGGCAATGGTCACATATGTCTCAGAGGAAGATTCTCTAATAGAACACTATTGCGGAGAGTGAATGGAAGCATGATCATTCACAACAATGAGCTTTATGGAGGCAACAATAGGGAGAGTGTTCTCAATAGCAAGGTCTGTGGCGAATGGTCAACATGGGAATCATGAGTAGAAACAGATGCAGAAGAACACTCAAGAATGAAATGGATGTGAGAAGGGGGAGAATCTATGATGGCACTAGAGTGGTCCTGAGAAGCGTCACTCTCAGATGGTGAGACAAGGTCATCATACAGTTGTCGGATAATGGTCCATGTAGTGATAAGACACTCAGTATGCTCGAACAAATGCAATATATCCCCAGAAATAATAAGACCGAGAAGGCCATAGACCTCATCATTGTGGTTTAACCCACTCATCGTTTCGTAGAGGGTCATCAAGCTCAAGAACAAGACCATGGAGGTAGGGCAATAAACCGTGCACAATGCATTGATTAATAATGTTTGGCTTCCAAGGCATAGATTTCCCTAACTCGAGCATAAAAACATAATGATGAAACTCCATAATGCAAATAAACCCCCAAATATCCCATATGGCACTTTATAACTAAGTGCAAAAAGTACAAGTCCCCATAGAGTTTTGCATGAACCCCCAAAATGTGGCATTTTATAAAGTAGTGCATTTATGAAAATTAAATGAAGTTTTCATGTAGAGCACAAGAAAACATGCACTTTTGACTGAAATAGTGCTCAAATCTGAGCCACCGATCAAAAGTTATAGTAAATACAATTTCCCATAAATAATGGCTTATTTAATTAAAATTTTACAAACTAATTAAAATATGTCAGAAATGATAGGAAAAGGAATCATGCGTATACTCGTTGGAATTGGGATGAAATTTAGATTACAATGGTTTAGTTTGTGAGGAGAAATTGGCCTCCTACCAACTCAGGCCTCACCCTTCGTCTTTGTTAGGCAAAGATAAAAGTTTAAAAAACAACTCAATTCTCCCTTAATGTATTTTCCCAAAAAAAATTGCATCAAAAAAGTGAATAATACTAAAATTTTGACAAATTAAAATCCAAGTTGGAAAACAACAACTTATTCACCTTATGAGTAGTGGGGTCCACAAAGGAAAAAGGCGTAGAGGTGATTTTAGGGTTGAAACCCTAAATTTATTCATTTCTATTGTTATGGTGCCACTTAGATCTAAAGTCAGGTTTGTATGGCTCTATGAAAGTTATTGCAGGAGTTCTTGAAGACCAAAGCCATCATACAAGGAGTAAACCAACCATACAAAGTAAAAATTAGATTCAAGGAGGCAAAACCAGGTTAAGTTTGGCTTTGTATGGACTATTTTAGCAGAAATGACATACATTAGGGTAAAAGACAAGTCAAGAGAAGCTTTTGGACCGAACTAGGGTAACCAAGGTTTCAAGAGGTCGAATGTAGGTCTGAGTGAGTTGTAAAGAGATTGTTTTTGTTGTGTGGCATTGTCCAACTGAGGAAAACGTGGCAATTAGAGCTTTCATAGCTAATACAGGTCATGGGTGACCAAAAAATGTCTAATGCAATCAGATCCAAGTGTCTACAAGGTCGTTTCAATAGTTTTAACTCCTCCTTAGACCTGCAACAAGGGAGTGAACGAATTCCAGTAGGTGTGATGGGTTGGAAGGGACATTAGAGGGTATTTTCAGACCTGCAAGAACTAAAATGCCTTGTGAGATCTAACAAAATGTTTTGCAGTGGCCTACTACCGCGTATATAGGCCATTAAAACCTTCACATGAGCTAGCATGGGATGTGTAAGCCTTCAAAAACTTCCACAAAAGCTAAATAAGTAGTTTAATAGTTTTCAGGGGTCTAAAAATGCACTAAACAGGGTCATTGAAACCTCCTTTACAGGTCTAAAATGAGCCAGAGGAGCTTGCAAAATGCCTTCCAAGAAGAAAACTAGAAAATACAAACCACCACAAAGGTAATATCCACATAAAACACAACCAACAACCCTTGAAAACTGGTAAATCCACTAAATAGTCTACTACACTATTTTACGCATTTATAAACAATAGGATATTGAGAGCACCAAAAGGATATAGAATAAACCGAGATAGGATTTTGTAGAGGGTCCCTACACAGAGGTGTAGGATCTTACGAGACATCTCTAGGTGCCACGGAGTTCAAGTAATCGCTCGTCGAAGTTATACGATTTTTTGGTCTCAGGGCTCTTAAGAAACTATGCCCCTGACGAGGTAGCCCAAAAGCACGGGGAGCATAGGGAACCAAAATGAATCCTCCACTAACATTCAACATGCCATATAGATGTGTTGGCATAGACAGTTCGGTCCCACGAGCTACCGTTTGCAAAATATAAGCATCTAGCAGTCTTACACTGACACAAACTACACTATTTCGTGCGTTTGAAAACAATAGGACAACGAGAGCATCGAAAGGATATGGAATAAACCGAGATATTTTTTTGTAGAGGGTCCCTACGTGAAGGTGTAGGATCTTACGAGACATCTCTAGGTGTCACGAAGTCGAGTAATCACTCGTCGAAGTTATACGGTTTTTTGGTCTGAGGGCTCTTAAGGGACTACGCCCGGACGAGGTAGCCCGGAAGCACGAGGAGTGTAGGGAACCAAAATGAGGCCTTTACTAGTGTTCACTAGGCCATGTAGACATGTTAGCATAGACGGTTTGGTCCCACGAGTTACCGTTTGCAAAATATAGCGTCTGACAGCCTTACACTGACTCAAACTACATTTTTTCGTGCGTTTGCAAACAATAAGACAACGAGAGCACCAAAATGAGATGGAATAAACCGAGATAGAATTTTGTATAGGGTCCCTACATGGAGGTGTAGGATCAAATGAGACATCTCTAGGTTCCACAGAGACCGAGATATTACCCCTTGAAGTTATAGTGTTTTTGGCCTCGGGCTCTTAACGGACTATGTCCGGACAAAGTAGTCGGAAGCAATGACACCATCCGCACCGAAATGGAGCCTCCACAAGTGTTTACTAGGACACATGAACATGTTGGCGTAGTTTGTTCGGTGCCAAGAGCTACCATTTGCTTTCTCAATCTCACTCTCACTATCTTTTTCAAGGTACAATGATTACATTGACAGGGAAGTGGGAAGCCATATTAGTCTTGTTGATAGTACTAATTACCCATGAAATATAATTCTCCAACTTTCATTTTATTTACTCATCTTCCACATCATACTGATAAATTATTTGATAGGGGAGCTACCCTCTTTGACGGTGATACACCGAATATGAATATGATCCTCTATAGTGAATCCTCATCCCACCATAATACCATTACGAGACTCTGTTGTTGGTGATGACACCCTAAAATTTACAAAGTAAATTGCATGTATAAACAAGGAAAGCTAACACCATTTCCATCCATCTAGCCAAGGTTCTAAGTCTAGGAATGTAACATTAAGATGGAAGCTTAAAAGAATGTTTAAGTAGTATGAAAACTATACAAAATTTAACTAAACATGCCTACTAATATGCTTGAATTACCTAACATGGGCCTAAATAGACCTAAGAGGGAAATCAAATGGTTAATTTTGCTACTCCAAACAAGGTGAAATAGCGTCTCCCAATGACTACTTGGTCATTTTGGACATCCATCTACTAACCCCATTGAAGGCTTTAAGCAAGGATTAAACTTGGTTATAAACCATATTTATTATATGAAATGTAAATCAAAGCATGGTTAAATTAGTGACTGAAGGCGAAGGTAGAAGAAGGAATACATCAACTTCTTATCAATCATACATTTTGGGAACAAATCTAACCAATGAGGATGGGAACATGCCCAAAAATCATCTAATTATCAACCAGTCACTCTAGGGAACAATCTAACCTAGTAGTGTGGGAACTCAAGAAGGAACATATTTAAAAAACCTTCAATGGTTTTCTAGAGGCTAACCAAAAACCTAGGTATGAATATGAACACGTCCCGACTGTTCAACCTCTTTGAGAAACATGATGTTGAATTTCATTGTGTTATCTATTCGTCACTATGTTATTACATCAGGGAATTACATAGGAATAGCCACATACACATGTGAACATGGATGAACCTCTTGTTAGAGTAGGTGTTTACCTTAGCTCATGTTCACCTAGGTACTTTATTTACCTTTATTGTATTTATTCTTACCCACTTATGTGTGTGGATATTTATTTTATTTTATTTAGATATTAGGAGATATTATTTAGTTGTTAGGTATAGTTCTTTCCTTGATCTATAGTATTGACTAGTTCTTTCCTTGATTTATGGTATTGACTAGATCCTTGATGTCTAGTTCTCTCCTAAATCTATGGTATTGACTAGTTCTTTGATGACTAGTTATTTCCTTGATTTATGGCTTGATCTATGACCTTGATTGTTTCTTAGATTTTTATTCCTTGCTATATAAGCAAGGCCCATTCTCATTGTATTTCATTGAGTTCAATAACAATATATGATATTGTTGCTCATTTGTTTGCAAAGTTTTTATGTAAAGTTATTATGGAAAATTGCTTTTATTTTATAGATTGTGGTGTTTGATTAGCATCCGTGTTCTTGGTTTGGTACGATATGGTTATCGTTCCTTTCATAGTATCGTGAAGCAATAGATGATGTAGACATCCATCGTGATTTTTCTTTGCAAGCAAGGGTTTATTATTTTCATGTATTTAGAATTTGTTAGTAATTTTATGCAACATGCATTTTTATGCAAAATAAAGTGCAGCATTGGATTTGGAAGGTACCAAAACCCTAAAATCGACTGTAAACTCGACCATGTTTTTAGACAGTCAAATATGGATGCAAATATGTACCCTCTGGGTGCATTCTTTTATCCATTGGATATAAGCGTGTACCTTCTGGATGCATTCTTTTATCCTTTGGATATTTCTATTTTGGATGCAGTCTTTTATCCACTAGATGTAAATTTGTACCCTCTAGGTGCATTCTTTTATCCATTGGATATAAGTGTGTACCTTAGGATGCATTCTTTTACCCTCACAGATATTTTAGTTTTGGATGCAGTCTTTTATCCACTAGACGTAGATCTGTACCCTCTAGGTGCATTCTTTTATCCATTACATATAAGCATGTACTTTCCATATGCATTCTTTTACCCTCTGGATATTTTGGTTTTGGATGCAGTCTTTTATCCACTAGACACGAGATCATGCCCTCTGGGTGCATTCTTTTATCCATTGGATACTGATTGTGTACCTTACGGATACATTATTTAACCCTTTGTATATTTCTATTTTGGATGCAGTCTTTTATCCACTGGATGTAGACCTGTAACCTCTGGGTGCATTCTTTTATCCATTAAATATTGACGTGCACCATCTGGATGCAATGATTTACTCTCTAGAAATTTTAGGTTTTGGGGACATGATTTTATCCTTTGGACAACCCCTGTATCGTGTGGATGCACTCTTTTACCCTTTAGACATTTGGGTGTCACGTGTACCTTTAAAAAAAAATCAACATTAAAATATTATTTTAATAGCAAAACCTTCTAGAGCTCATTACTTTTGATCTATAGTTATGATTAAGGTGATTTTTTTTTTGAAATTGTGTAGTTTTTCAAAATCTATGCATTGGTGAAATTTTTAAACACATATTTAAAATTAAAAAGGTACTTTTTCTCATTGTAATTTTTACAAACACTCAACTATAAAGTTCCAAATTTGGGAGGGTGTTGTAATCACTTGTGGACGTAATTTCGGTTGAGCCGACGTCCTCAACTTTTGGGTGTTGCATTCTTGTATCTATGAGTTTATGTATTTATATCTCTTTTTTTTAGATATTCTAGATATTTATTTTCGACACTTTATTTTTTGGCATATTGATAGTCTCTCTTGTGGGGGAGCTATTTTGGTGAAGCCCAGTGTTAGTTTGTCAGTGTTTGAGTAGTTGATTTTGGCAACTCATACAGATCTGTGGTGTCACTCTACCCATTCAGCAATATGGGAGGGTATGGTGTTGATACCAATTCTTTGGGTTTCGTGTCCTTGTCTTGTTACATGTTGATACTACTACTTCAGGTTTTGTGTCCTTGTCTTATTACCTTGGCTTTTCTTGAGTTCCTTTCATGGTATCATAGCTATAGATGATGTAGAAATCCATCTCTAAGTTTTTCTTTGCAAGAAAGGGTTTATTATTTTCATGTATTTGGAATTTGTTAGCAATTTTCTGTAACATGCATTTTTATGCAAAACAGAGTGTGACATTAGATTTGGAAGGTTCCAAAACCCTAGAATCAACTGTAAACTCGACCATGTTTTGAGACAGTCAAATCTGGATGCAGATATGTACCCTCTGGGTGCATTCTTTTATCCATTGGATATAAGTGTGTACCTTCTGGATGCATTCTTTTACCCTCTGGATATTTCAATTTTGGATGTAGTCTTTTATCCCTTTGGATGCAGATCTATACCCTCTGGGTGCATTCTTTTATCCATTGGATATAAACGTGTACCTTCTAGATGCATTCTTTTATCCTCTAGATATTTTAATTTTGGATGTAGTCTTTTATCCACTAGACGTAGATATGTACCCTCTGGGTGCATTCTTTTATCCATTGGATATAAGTGTGTACCTTCTGGATGCATTCTTTTACCCTTTGGATATTTCAATTTTGGATGCGATCTTTTATTCACTTTGGACACAAATTTGTACCTTCGAATGCATTCTTTTACCGTTTGGATATTTATGTTTTGGATGCAATCTTTTATCCACTGGACATAGATCTGTACCCTCTGGATGCATTCTTTTATCCATTAGATATTAATGTGTACCCTTTGGACATTTTAGGTTTTGGGCACAGACTTTTATCCTTTGGTGGCAAGCTTGTATCGTGTGGATGCACTCTTTTACCCTTTGGACATTTGGGTGTTACGTGTACCTTATTAAAAAAGACCAGCATTAAAATATTATTTTAATAGCAAAACCTTCTAGAGCTCATAACTTTTGATCTATAGCTTGGATTAAGGTGATATTTTTTGAAATTGTGTATTTTTTCGAGATCTACGCATTGGTGACATTTTTAAACACATATTTCAAATTTAAAAGGTAATTTTTATCATTGTAATGTTTACACACACTCAATTATAAAGTGCCAAATTTGGGAGGGTGTTGTAATCACTTGTGGACGTAATTTTGGTTGAGCCCAGACGTCCTCAACTTTTGGGTGTTGCATTCTTATATCTATGGGTGTATGTATATATATCTCTTTTTGTTGAGATATTTTGGATCTGTATTTTGACACTTCATTTTTTGGCATGTTGATACTCTCTCTTGTGGGGAGCTATTCTGGTGAAACCCAGTGTTAGTTTGTCAGTGTTCGAGTAGTTGATTTTGACAACTCATACAGATCGGTGGTGTCACTCTACCCATTTAGCAGTATGGGAGGGTATGGTGTTGATATTGATTCTTTGGGTTTCGTGTCCTTGCCTTGTTACGTGTTGATACTACTTCTTCGAGTTTCGTGTCCTTGCCTTGTTACCTTGGCTTTTCTTGGATCATGGCACTCCTATTTATTTGAATCTCGTGTCCTTGCCTTGTTGCCTTAGTTGTTCTTGGATCGTGGCACACCTATTTTTAGTAGTTGATCAAACTATGTTTGGTGTTTTTTGCACTTTCGACATCACTCCATTGGATCTCCTTGTATGAAGCTATTCTAGTGAAGCCCATTGTCAGTTGTTTTTAGTTCTATGATAGAGCGGTGGATTCGAGACCACAATGCACACCAAACTTCTTGCATTATATGAGTTTTGGAGCTAAACTTTGTAGGATATCTTGCATCGGGATTTTGCTCTCTCTACTTTGTTATTCTGGTTTTGGGTACCTTGTGGTGTTTAATTTTCCCGGTTATTTTACGTGGGTACCTTATCGAAAGCCTTGTTGTTGGGACCCAACTTATGTTTTTGCTCAATAAATGACAATAAGTTACCTTGAGTTCCATAATAATATATGATATTGCTACTCATTAATTTGCAAAGGTTTTGTTAGTGAAAATCACAGCACCCCCAAATGAGTCGTCATATATGCTTTTCTAAGGCAGATTCATTTGGTGTGATTCGCATAACATTGAGTTTTCCCCCAAAGTGTGGAACTTCACAAGTGGGAAAAAAACTCTCTAGATTAAAGGTTGGTTCCTATTCCTCTATTTAGGTGCATGCATGAAAACTTGCAGAGGGCCTATTCCTAAACCTAATCTAAGTTTTACCAAGGAGACAAGGATAAAAGGAATGCAGAAATCAAACTAAGCTATAAGGTGATGCACCGAAGGAATGATGAACATTTGTTTTGCTAATAAACATAAACCAACAAAATGCATACAATAACCAAGCACAAATAACCAGATATATAATGAAAGACTAGATGAAAGCAAAAGAGACAAGAAAGGATCTAAAATCAATCACATACGTGTTTTATTACTCTAGATCGATATAATGCATTACAAAGTGGCCAAAAGGTAGAAAACATATTATAGTCTAGTGGAAGGTCTGAAAACTCCACGAGTTCCTTTTCCAGAAGAAAAGGGGAGCCTACAAAATAGAAGAATGTCTAACCTTTACAATGAGTCCCGACCCGGTATTTATAGACTCAATCAGAGAGAAGAAAGAAAGAGAGAGAAACAGAAAAAATAGGTTGAAGCTCAACCACTGTTATTAATGCCTCCTACAAAATCTACCCCAAATCTGCCTTGACTATATCAATCTCTGGTTCAACACCTTGAAGGAAGAGGAAATAGTGGAGCAGATTGAATCTGATCTAGTTGTTGAGGTAGATAGATCCACATTAATGGCCCTAAAGACGTTTTCTCCATTTTTCTTTACCTAACCTCCCCAAACTTAAAGTTTCAGATCTCCATGGCATGGACAAAGCCGAAGATATTTCCAACAGTGTCATATTTGCAATATTTCGATCCTTGAGTTGAAAGATATGCCCCTTCGAAGTTTGTATCGGGTCCATACAAAAGTGGCCAAGAAAACCAGTTTGAAAAAAAAATGGGACACGTGGAGGGCTTGTAATTGTCTGAAGGCGGCCTCTATATTTTTCTCTTTGAATAGCACGGGGCTGACACGTGGCTTCCTCCATGACTCACTCAATTTCTTTATTTCTTGGCTAAGCTCTTTGCTCGGTGGGGTCATATTCCTTGACCGGGGACACGCAGTGGTCTGGTGCTTGTTTAAGAACCCTCTCTCAATTCGATCCTTGAATTAGTGTTGTTCGAACACTTAACGCTCTCTGCCGGTCTGCCACTATGCATTGACTATTCAACTCGACTTTGTCCCTTTTTGAGACTAGACGCGTGGAGGCTCTGCGCTTACTTGAAAATCCATATCAAAATTTTCCCTTAGAGGAGCGTCGAGTTGACACTTGGAAGCCTCCATGCAGGTCTTTGGACTTTTCAATGACCTCTCCCTTCCTTTTTCGGGCCCGGGACTACTTGGTGAAATGGCACGAGTTTGAGTCTACGATTTTAGATCTACCCTTAGAGATGCGCCACTTGGACACGTGGCACCCCCACCAACACTTCTATACTTAGCCCTTTTTGAGGCCCGCTTTTCCCACCTTTTAACCTTGGTTGACCATCTGCTACGTGGAGGAATGGCATGAGTTTGAGTCTTCTCTTTGGACTCCCATCTTGGATTTACGTCGAGCCGACACTGGCTTCTTCCTGCCTAGCCGAAGACTTTTCAATGGCCGCACAACTTTTGGGGCTCTGGACGCGTGGAAGCCTAGCACTCATTTGAACTTCCTTTCTTGGATTCAACTTTAGAGAAGCATTGCATTCGACATGTGGCTCTCTCTACTACCTTCTCCATACTTAGCCGATTTTGGACTCGTTCTGAACTATTTTGAGCCTAAAGACTTGGATCTTTGTAATTTCTTCTTTTCTTACCCCTAGCCTCTCTGTGACATTGCTTCTTCTCCTTTGACCCTGCTACTCTATTTTCGAGCCCACATATAACCCGTAGAATGGATTTAAAGCTCGGGTTCGCTCGACAGAGCCATTTTCTAAATTTATCCTACACAGGGTTGTTTGATCTTCGCAGGCCTCCACCACTTCCATTATAGAGTCCTCTTGCAATCTATTTACAGGAATCGAATGTGATTTCTTAGGTTCCTTCAAAGTGTGAGGGGCATTCTGATCCAATATTTTCCTGGGGGAAAATATGGATAACAATTTGGTGACTCACAGGGGTATCTTCCTGCTAGATGAAAAGACCAATTTCCTTGTCGTATCTATTGGGCATGGAGTCGAGAATGATGTTCGAAACTGATTCTACCTCTGATTCACGAGCTCGACTATTACACTCTCAATCTTCATAAGAAATCTTGAAATGATGGTTTCTGAGAGTAGAAAATTACTTTGACCCGGGGCTTCATCTATTTCTGAATGAGTTGTGCAAGAGCAACAAAATAACACCACAACTATATACAAAATTGAAATCATACATGCTCCAAGTAGAGCATGTAGAGTGTGCAAAGCACTTAGGAGAAAAGAAACCTAAACTACAACAATACAATGTGCACAAGCACTTAGAGGAATGAGAAACTAAACTAATATGTATAGGGTGAGAACCTTCCTTTTAGTAGCAGTGTTTAAGATAGATTCCATTCACTGGAATCTGTAACTCTTCACCATCCAATGTAGACAATTGGAAAGCATTGCTACTTTTACATTTTGTGACCATGTAAGGGCCACTCCAAATGGCATCAAACTTGGAATGCCTTCCTGGTTTTTCCCGATCTGCATCCCATTTCAAAACTAGGTCTCCTTCCTGGAAGGTCCTGGTTCTTGCCTTCTTGTCGAAGCATCTCTTAATTGAGGCTGATCCTTCTCTATTATTTTAAGTGCATGTTTCTTCCAACTCCATCAGCTCTGCATACCTAGCCTCCATTGGTTTGAACTCAGACATCTCCAGCTGCTTCATGAGTTCCAATGCTGGCAACTCAAGTGATATAGGAAACACTGCCTCTTTCCCATAGATAGTTTGAATGGAGAGCTTCTGTAGACCTCTTGGGTGTTGTCCTATCAGCCCATAAGGTTGATTTGAGTTTCGTGTGCCAAGTCCTTTGATTTTCATCCAGATTTCTTCTAACAATCTTTCAGCAGATTCTTGTTCATGGACTCATCTTGGCCATTACCCTGAGGGTAATAGTTTGATGAAGTGCTCAGGTAAATTCTGTTCTAATGGCCCATCCTGTGATTTTGGAACCTATGAATGCCAATGCATTGTCTGATATAATGGTGGTTGGCACTCCAAATCTGGTCACTATCCCTTCGTAGAAGTCTAATATGTTGGACTCATTAGCTTCTTTGAGTGCCACTGCCTCGGTCCACTTGGTAAAATAGTCTATTGCCATCAGAATCCACTTGTGGCCTTGGCTCAAATTTGGATTGATGACCCCGATGAAATCCAACCCCCATTGCATGAATGGTTGGTCAACTGAAATGGGGTGCAATGGTAGTCTTTGCCTTAGTTTCCTCGAAGAATGCAGTTCTGCACTTTTGATCCATGCATAGCAGTCACTAAACACCCTGGGCCAATAATAACCCACCTTCATGATCTTGAGTGTTGTCACCCATGGAGAAAAATGGCCTCCAGCTGCTTCATCATGGAACTCTTGTAGCACTCTCTCAACCTGATTTGTCCCAATGCACCTTAACAAGATGCCATTGATATCCCTTTTGAACAAGCCATCAATAAGTACATATGGGATGGCCTGTAGTCTGAAGTGCCTCCTTTTTGTTTTATTCATTTCTGGAGGACACATGCCTATTTGAAGGAAGTGCACCATGTTCTGAGTCCAACAAGGAGTGGGCACATCCTCATTTTCTTCATCTTGACTATCCTGTAGGACCAAACAACTTATTTTTCATCACTTGCTTCTTCTTGTTGACTTGAGGCCAGCTGCTCACACAATCCCTTCCCACGGACCAGCTTAGTGACCTTGATCTCAATGTCATACTCCATGACATGAGTGATCCACCCTGCATGCTTTTCATTCAAGTCCTTGCTGAGAAGGAAGTCTTTAACTCCTACATGGGAGACTAACAGTTGGATTTTATTGTTTGAGACCAAATGCTTAAACTTCTTCAATCCTCTAATCACTACCAGGACCTACTTTTCGATGAAAGAGTATTTCACTTCATAATCTTCAGGCCCTGGCTGAAGAAAGTAATTGGTTATTCTATGTCCTCTTTGTTCTGTTGTACTAGGATTGTAAAAATTGTGTCACTACCTCCAAAGGCATATAGTATGAAGTCCTTGGAAAAATATGGATTCACGAGAGTTGGGGCCTATGATATAGCTTCTTTGATGGCCTCAAAACTTGCCTTTCCTTCAACTATCCACCTAAATGCCAAGCTCTTCTTCAACATCAACGTGATTGGCTTGACAAGGGCAACAAAGTTTGGTACAAACCTACGGACAAAATTGATTTTTCCTAAGAAGCTTTGAAGAGCCTTCTTATGGCTTGGCAATGGCAACACTCTTATTGCTTCAACTCTCTCTGGGTCAATTGCCAAACCTTCCTTTGACACAATGTGGCCTAGAAGCCTACCCTCATGGGCCAAGAATATGCATTTTTGGGGTTCAATGATACCCGAATCTCCTACACCTTTGGAACACCTGCCTTAGGTGAAAAATATGGTTTGCTGTTGCATTTTTAGAGAATACAGTAATGTCATCCAGGTAGATCAGCACTATTTTGTTGATCATCCCTTTGAATGCCATATCCATTGCCCTTTGGAAAGTGGCTCTAGCATTAGACAATCCAAATGGCATTTTTCTATAGGCATAGGTGCCCCATTTGGTGGTGAAATCTGTTTTGAACTGATCATCTTCTTTCACCATGATCTAGTTGTACCCTGAGTATCCATCTAGGAGAGAGAATCTCTCTGAACTAGACACTACCTACAAGATCTGCTCCATTGAGGGAAGTGGGTAGTGATCTTTGAGGGAGGCTTTGTTCAAGTCACGAAAGTCAACACACAACCTAATCTCCCCATTCTTCTTCCTAACTGGGACCAATTTTGTGACCCAGCTTGAGTGTTTGATTGGAAAAATGATACTTGCCTCTATCAACTTGTTCAGTTCTTTCTTCATCAGAGGCTCAATATGTGGGTTGACTGGTCTCTGCTTTTGCCTGATGGGCTTAGCAGCTGGATCTAGCTCAATTGTGTGTTGGGATAACTTTGGATTGAACCCTCTTAGGTCTTCATAGCTCCAAGAAAATATATCTGGAAACTCTTGGCAAAGGTGTATGAATTCATACCTTTCTTGCTTGGTGGCCACCTTGCCAACTTGTAGTGTTTTGCCTTCTCCAACTAGAATTGGCTCTGAATCTTCCCCTTTGATCTGTATGTTGGCCTTCTCTTTTCGAAACTGATCATTGGGATTGAAGATAGAATCCAATGTCACTAGGCCTTTGGGAAGCCTATTTGTATGCAATTGTACTACTTGATTTCCATATTGTTGCTCTAGTCTGCTTTGATTTCTAGCTGAGAATTCAACTTCCTCTTACAAAAATGTTGATGATCTACTGATCATTCTGAACACCTGCCAACATGTGTTGTTATCTGGTACTACTGGTCTCACAATCACATGGATATGTGGCTGTTCTTTGTCCCTTTTTATGTTATCAACTACATCAAATGTTGCTCCAATTACGCAAGCCTTGTCAACAACTTTGTTCTCCTTTTTAGGTATGGACATAATGTTGAAGGCTTCAAAATCCTCAATGAGGTCCCACACCCTATTCTTGTAACCTTTGAGCAGGTCATTCTTGACAACATTTTTTCCTTTGACTTGATTGGAAACTAGTTCACTGTCACCAAACACCTGCAGGTTCTTGATTCCTCATCTTCTAGCCCAATGCAGTCCATGGACCAAAGCCTCATATTCTGCATAGTGTTATTTGAGCAGGAAAACTAAAATCTGAAAGCTGAATAATACTTCATACCTTGGGGGGACACAATCATAGCTCCACCTTTGGCTCCTTGTCTGCTCCTAGAGCCATCAAAGAACAATTGCCAAACTTCATTGTCATCCTTGTGCTCTAGCTTAATGATGTCAAGAAGAGGATGATTCTCCTCATGCAGGTAGTAGAATCCTAGTTTAGATTCTTCCATCTCCTTATAGGGATCAAAAGCATGTATTTTGACCGCCCATTCGTCGAGGGTCAGGTCCGGGATACACCCCACCTTGGTATCTGCTTCAGAAGTGCTTAGGAGGTCCTCCTGATCAAAATATGAACAATTTGCATTGATTGGGCTTGGTACATAAGACTCAATGTGATAGTCTGCTATGGGCTCAGATCTGATTGTGGCCTTCACTCCATACCTTGTTCTAAAGAGCATATGCGACTAGTCAGCAGACAAGTAGCCTCCAATTTTGGCAGTGAAGTCCCTGGACAAACACAACACAAAATGTGGTGGCAAGTCTATGACTGACACATTCTACAATATAGTCACATTAGGGTAGGCATGTAGAGTGAGACTCAGATCCTTGATGACTCCAACAATGGTCACTGTTGTCCCATCCAATTATACTACTCCTCTAGAGATGACTTCATACTGGAGACCCAGTTGATCAGCTATTTGTTTGGGCATTACAGAACTACTTGCCCCGAATCGATCATGCAATTGTGCACCAATTTATCTCCAATGATTAATGAAACATAAAATGGAGGAGGCTTCAGATTCTTACCTCGTTGTTCTCCATGGTTTCTCTCAAGTTGAGCCACATTGGTAAGCACTTTCTCTTGCTAGTTAGGGGTTGACTTGAGCTTGACCAATTGGCCATGACAAGTTTGTAATAGATCCCTCTACCCTAGAATAGCTAGTGACTCCCATAGTGAAATGTTCACACTTGTCCTCTTCATTTTCTCGATGATATTAAATGAACTATCTTTTTGTTGTCCCTTCCCTAGCACATTTTTCTCTTGCACATGGGTTGTTACAATCGTGCCTGAGTAGGTCTGGAAGGTGGCTTGGATTGAATCTACACATTGGGAGTTGTATTTTGAATGCCAATACCTTGTTGAGCAATGGAGGGTTGAGGATCACCTAAGCTTGGTGAATGTCCTTCTCCAATATTTCTCCTCTTAGACCGTGTGTATGGCAGCTATACTTTGAGAAGGAGTCTGATTCATTCCACAGAAGTCTTGACTGCCAATTGACAAGCATAGTTTCATTTGGGGGTCCCTCTTGTTGAGCTCCTTGCTATTGACTTTCTTCGTGGCTAGGTTCTTGTGACACACCAACGGTTTGCACCATCAGAGCCTGATTTAATGCACCATTGAAGCACATCGACTGATTATGTGGCTGATTACATGGGAAACACCATTCATACTCTTGTGCCATGTTATTCTATGTTGGAACCAATGCCCTTGATGTTGAAGTTGTGTTTGGGTCATATGACCTGAAAGGTCTAGCAGCTTGAGGTTTCCCTTGGTGTTGACTCTGATTTACACCTAGGCTGGTGGTCTATTTTGTTGATACGGGGTCCGGCTTGATTGAGCCTGGGCTGATATGGCCTAGAACTCTGAGCCTGTTGTCTTTTGATGGTTACTAGCTCATTTCCAAGTTTTGCAGTTGTTTCATCACTTCCTGAAGCTCCTTTGAGGTGTTAGATGATGAAGTGGAGGCTTCAGCTGAACTTTGACTCCTGGGGGTGGGTATAGGAGCTAATGTGGGTGTTTGGCTGGTACTGGGTTTCCTAACTTGGGGTATAGAGGCATGGATGGCCTAGGAGCAAGTTTGCCATCCTGAATCAAATGATTCTCAGCTCCTATGGAAAGGCTATAGGCTGTAGGTAAGGTTGTGCCCCCATTGACTGAATCATCAAAGAAATATCAGAATTTAAAGCCCTAAGAAAGTATAAGAAGGCACCTTCATTAGTGGGCTTTACTGTTATTGGAATCCTGTCCCAGGTCCGTTGAAATATGAGGTTGAAATCCATCAGTTGCTCATTCGGAGCTCTCTTGATTGTTTTCAGTTGCTCTAACAAGGATAGGTTATCTCCCTTTTCTCCAAACTGGTTGTGAAGAGTTGTGCACAGCTGGTCCCAATTTTGAATAGAGCCTGCTTCAAGGCTCCTGAACCATTGTGAAGCTTTACCTTTGAGTGAAGAGGCTAGCAACTTGACTGCAATATCCATCTCATTGATCTCATGGATTGTACAAACATTTGTAATGTCTTGAACATGGTCACCGGGACAAGTCTGGTTTTCTAGTGAAATATGGGATGCTCTTCAATGCTACCACCGGGACTGGGTTTTGTGCATTCAGAGCAAGTGGGTTGTTGCTAGTGAAGTTGATGTAAGGATTTGGTTGTTGGTGTGCCATCTCTGATCGGCTGAGTACCCTTCTTGATTGAAAGAACGACCTACTAGGAGGAGGTGTTGATAAGGCTCTGTTTGGAGGAGATGGAGACCTCTGGGCTCTTCTTCTTCTTCTCCTTTTGTCTAGAGACAAGTGTATGTGTACAAACTATCCTTCCTCTCTTGTTCTAGACCTTGTTTGTATCCTTCTCATGAACTTGGGAAACTTGGACTGCTGGAACCAGTGGATTCTGTCCCTTTTAGAGTTACAGATGTGCAATTTTTAAGAGCTTCTTAAAAGCTAGAATCACAACAAGTGCACATCAACCTTACTATAATAAAGATGGAGACTTCTTGTCCCACCGGGCGTGCCAAAACTGTTAGTGCAAAATCACAAGCACAAAAAATCAGATCTACTTTTCTAAGGCAGATTCATTTGGTGTGATTCGCATAACATTGAGTTTTCCCCAAAGTGTGGGACTTCGCAGGTGGGAAAAAACTCTCCAGATTAAAGGTTGGTTCTTATTCCTCTATTTAGGTGCATGCATGAAAACTTGCAGAGGGCCTATTCCTAAACCTAATCTAAGTTTTACTAAGGAGACATGGATAAAAGGAATGCAAGAAATCAAACTAAGCTATAAGGTGATGCACTAAAGGAATGATGAACATTTGTTTTGCTAATAGACACAAACCAACAAAATGCATACAATAACCAAGCACATATAACCATATCTATAATGAAAGACTAGATGAAAGAAAAAGAGACAAGAAAGGATCTAAAATTGATCACAGACATGTTTTATTGCTCTACAGATTGATACAATGCATTACAAAGTGGCCAAAAGGTAGAAAACATATTACAGTCTAGTGGAAGGTCTAAAACTCCACGAGTTCCTTTTCTAGAAGAAAAGGGGAGCCTGCAAAATAGAAGAATGTCCAACCCTTTACAATGAGTCTCGACCCGATATTTATAGACTCAATCAAAGAGAAGAAAGAAAGAGAGAGAAATGGGAAAAGAAGGTTGAAGCTCAACCACTGCTATTAATGCCTCCTACAAAATCTGCCCCCAAATCTACCTTGATTGTATCAATCTCTGGTTCGACACCTTAAAGGAAGAGGAAACAACAAAACAGATCGAATCTGATCTAGTTGTTGAGGCAAGATAGATTTGCATTAATGGCCCTAAGGACGATTTCTCCATTTTTCTTTACCTAACCTCCCAAAATTAAAGTTTCAGATCTCCATGGCGTGGGCGAAGCTGAGATCTTTCCAACGGTGTCAGATTTGCAATATTTTGAGCCTTGAGTCGAAAGATATGCCCCTTCGAAGTTTGTATCGGGTCCGTACAAAAGGGTGGGAAAACTAGTTTGAAAAAATGGGCCCCCTTTTGACCTCTGGGACACATGGAGGGCTAGCGCTTGTCTGAAGGCAACCTCTGTATTTTCTCTTGGAATAGCATGGGGCTGACACATGGCTTCCTCCACCGGCTCGCTCAATTTCTTTGTTTCTTGGCTAAGCTCTTTGCTTGGCGGGGTCATATTCCTTGATTGGGGACACGTGGTGGTCTGGCACTTGTTTGAGAACCCTCTCTCAATTTGATCCTTGAATTAGTGCCATTTGGACACTTGAATCTCTCGCCACCGCCACCATGCATTGACTATTCAACTCAACTCTTTCCCCTTTTCGAGACTAGATGCATGGAGGCTCTACGCTTGCTGAAACTCTCGATCAAAATTTTGCCCTTGGAGGAGCGTCGAGTTGACACTTGGAAGCCTCCGCAGGTCTTTGGAATTTTCAATGACCTCTCCCTTCCTTTTTGGGCCCGGGGCTACGTGGTGAACTAGTGCGAGTTTGAGTCTCTGCTTTTGGATCTACCCTTGGAGAACCGTCACTTGGACACATGGCTCCCCCACCAACACTTCTATACTTAGCCTTTTTGAGGCCCGCTTTGCCTACCTTTTGACCTTGGTTGACCATTTGCTACATGGAGGGTGGCGTGAGTTTGAGTCTTCTCTTTGGACTCCCATCTTGGATTTGCATCAAGCCAACACCTGGCTTCTTCCTACCTAGCCGAAGACTTTTCAAAGAACCACGCACAACTTTTGGGGCTCTGGACGCGTGGAAGCTTGGTGCTCATTTGAACTTCCTTTCTTGGATTCAACTTTGGAGAAGTGCCATTCCAACATGTGGCTCTCTCCGCTGCCTTCTCCATACTTAGCTGATTTTTGGACTCATTCTGAACTGTTTTGAGCCGAAGACTTCGGATCTTTGTAGTTTCTTCTTTTTCTTGCCCTTGGCCTCTCCGTGACACTACTTCTTCTCCTTTGACCCTGCTACTCTATTTCTGAGCCCACTTGTGATATGAGTGCTTACATCTTGTAATTCTTACTAGTAGGTGCTTAGCTCTAGGCCCCTTTCATTTTATTTGTGTGGTGAAGGAAAGAACATTTTATTTTGTTTTAGTGGCATCTAAAATAAATAACAGAACATAATATTGAAAAGCTTGTATCTTTTGATTGGTGACTTGGTTTTGAGTGCCGTTTTTTTTTTAAAAAGTGCTTATTTTTTCGTGATATTTCGATTGGAAATATATATTTTGAGAATTTTACTATAATTATAAAGTGTCATATTGTAACATGCACTCATTATAAAGTGCCAAATATGGAGGAGTGTTGTAATCAATTGTGGATGCAATTTCGGCTAAGCCTGACGTCCTAAACTTTTGGGAGTTACATTCTTGTATCTATCATGGATTTTGAGAATGATATGATTTTATCTAAAGTGTGTGGAATTCAAGAGGATATTGTAAAATTTTTGGAAGAAAATATATCACTCAAGAAGCGAAATTCTCTTCTACAATCACTCATTCATGATAAGGATACACTAATACACTCCCTGCAACAAAAACTTGCTAGCCTACAACATCACCATCATATTGTGGACAACCATGTCCATGCTCCTAGTCCACTTGCATCTGTTTCTCTTGTACCCACTGACATTGATATGTCATTCTTTGAGCCTGTTACTGCTCTTGATGCTCATGATCCTGTGAGGCTTATTCTTTGCATGCTCTTCCACATCTATACCTATAACACATGTTGTGTATCCTACTTCTGCTCATATGCATGGATCTTTTGAGAAGCATACCACTACATTCAGTTCTCGCATGCTCTGTTCTATGGGTTTCACTGGTAGAGGTATTGGCAAACATTCACAAGGTATTATTTCCCCTATTCCACATGTTAAGTGAAATTCTCGCCATGACATTGATTTTAAGCAGATACTTCATTGGGATCAATAGCTCCTATTTTTTTCACTTGCCTCTTTCTAAGGATCATGAGAAACACATGATTTCTACACCTTCAATCAAACTTGGGAAACCTAAGATTTCATTTGTCAAACATGATCAACCCGACACGCATTCGATGTTCCTTATGCACCCAGTCATATGTAGGCATCTTCTTCATCCATTCGTGGCGGTGACATAGGCATTCATTGAGAGGACTCTACAGGTGTGGCTCCTCCACCATTCAATCTCTTGCTCCACTTTCTATACCTTTTGCATTGTAATGCTTCTTGTTTTGAGCATTTTTCTTTAGCAGGTGTAGTGTATCTCTCTTGTTTGTTGAGAGATTTTGTATCTGTATTTTTGACACTTTTGGCATGTTGATAGTATCTCTTATGGGGGATCTATTCTAGTGAAGTCCAGTGTTATTTTTTCAGTGTTTGAGTAGTTGATTTTGGGCAACTCATACAGATTTGTAGCATCACTCCACCCATTCAAAGAAGGTATGAGAGGGTGTATTGTTGATCCCACTTCTTTGGGTTTCATGTCCTTGCCTTGTTACCTAGGATTTTCTTGGATTGTGGCACTCTGGAGTTTATGTCCTTGCCTTGTTGCTTTGGTTATTGTTCTTGGATCGTGGCACACCTATTTGCAGAAGTTGATTAAATTATGTTTGGTGTTTTTTTACACTTTCGAAATCACTCCATTGACAGTCTCCTTGTATGGAGCTATTCTAGTGAATCCCAATGTCATTTTTTTTTTTTTTGTGATCAAGCAGTGGATTTAGACCACAATACACACCAAAATTCTTCAACATTGTACGAGTTTTTTGAGTTGAGCTTCTTGGGATGCCTTGTAGCGGGTTTTTTCTCTCTACTTTGTTGTTCTGGTTTTGGGTACCTTGCAACGTTCATTTTCCCAATTATTGCACATGAGTACCTCATCAAGCCTAATTGTCGGGACTCATCTTTGTGGACATGCCACTTTATTTTGGTCCCTAGCTTCACTTGAGGGGGTGTTAAAGTATGTATTTACCTTAGCTCATGTTCACTTAGGTACTTTATTTACCTTTATTGTATTTATCCTCACCCACTTATGTGTGTGGATATTTATTTTATCTTATTTAGATATTATGAGATATTATCTAGTTGTTAGGTATAGTTCTTTCCTTGATCTATGGTATTGACTAGATCCTTGATTTCTAGTTCTCTCCTAAATCTATGGTCTTGAATAGTTTTTGATGAGTATTTATTTCCTTGATTTATGGCTTGATCTACGACCTTGAATGTTTCTTAGATTGTTATTCCTTGCATATTTAAGAAAGGCCCATTCTCATTGTATTTCATTGAGTTCCATAATAATATATGATATTATTTCTCATTTGTTTTGCAAAGGTTTTATGTAAAGTTATTTTGGCGAATATCTTTCATCTTATAGATCATGGTGTTTGATTAGAATATATTTTCTCGGCAGTACGATCTAATTATCTTTTCTTTCACCTCTGCTCTTATTTTTCACACCACACTAAAAAGCTGAAAAACTGAGATTCATACCACAACTAAAAAACAAGTCACCATACCAAAAGTAGGGCTCCGTCATTGGTGACTAACGAGAGGCCGTTGGTTGACCTCCAGCCTCTAATGTGTCTCTGTCCTCTAGTGAATGATGATGCTTACTCAAAAATATGATCATGTTGCTCAACATTTTCCACATTTTGATTATTGTTTTATTCCCTCCTACTGATATGAAACACTTTATTTTCTAGATGTCGGGTAACATTGAAAATGTGTCTGTAAGGATTTTTCTTTTAGTTTTACAATATATTAACTCTTCTAATTGGATTTGACGACACACCAACATTATTGATAAGAGAAACTATTTGAAGAATTTTGGTTTTAGATGATACAAAGAAAACAACAAAACTTTAGGTACATAAATACTTATTTTAAAGAATAACAACAAAATTAACAAGATGAATTTTTATTCTTATATTTCACTCTATTTAAAGACATACAAAATCTAAATAAATATTAGATTTACATTACTCTTAACAACACTATACTTGTAAATTTATTTTTATTTTTTATTTTTTATTTTTTGACTTACGATAACATTGACAAACTTTGACGATAAAAAAGTATGAGCCGACCAATTAAAGTGACATTTAAAAATTAGACTATAGATCATGACTTACAACTAAAGAGTGAAATATTGTAACGTTAACACACTAATATTAAACTCCCATGACAAGTGTAACAACTTACCATTAAATCATGAGTTCTCCATTTATGGGATCGAGAAGCATACAAATTTTATATGAACTAGAGAACATGTGGTTGCCACTTGATATTTATTTTCCACCTTATTTGCATATACTTTTGAATTTAGAGTGTTATTGTATAATCAAATGAAGGATGCATTTAGAGACTGATCCAAAATAAATAATTTTTTTCCAGATCGAATTCTTGTGTCAAACTCGAAGTGTGTGGGACCAAGCCAAGATTGGGCCAATCAAGCGCATGAGTTAATATCAGCGAGTCAAATTTCTAGCCATAATATACACATTGTAAGTTTCAAATGATATGTCAAGTTTCCACTATGAAAAGGCTTATTTGAAGCATCTCTGTAGATGTGTTGTGGCTAGTTGTGTCAAAGGGAAATCTAAGCATACACGCACAAAATTTGGAGTCGTTAATCAATGTCTTCTTTCCACCATGAGCTTAGATCAAAACTAGACGCATAGAGACAACCCTAGCTGAGAGATGAATTGTGTCCAGATATATAAAAAAAACACAATTTCTATTTTTAGATTTGGCTGTATACATACTGTCACCACAAGAAGCCATCCCATCTAAACATGAATACACTGATTGTTAAAAATTTCGATTAGACAAAAGCAACAGAAGAGTGATAAAAATGTAGGAGACTACAGAATAAAATATGATGCTTGAATATATGGTATGTATAGTTGTATGACTACACATTAAAAAGAAAATCTACTAAGAAATACTTTGCATAATTTGGGAAACATAGAATTGATAGAGTTTCCCCTCTAAATTAATTATGATTCCATCAACGAATCCTCACTCTAATACCAAATTAAAAAAATAAACCAGTTTTGCACACATATAACATAATAAATTTTCAGAAAATAATATATTTCTTCCGTAGTTCAAACACGCAATACATGGCTATTATATATCCATAGAGATATCCAAACACAACCTCCTAGAAATTAGGAATTGTTACAACAAATAACCTACAATATTAACTATATGCGACATTATATTGTTATTCCTAACAATATAATATCAACAATCTTACCGTATTAACCATATGGTTAACAACTAACTAATTACTATTTACCTTTCGGTAAATATCAACAATCATGTGAACATTAATTTTCCGATAGTATCGGTCTTTAGTGATGTTTCTGTAAACTTTCTAATCTCCAAGAAATTTTGGTATCGAGTAGGTATTTCTACTATAAACTTGTTAGCTCTAAGAAAGTTGATATAGAGAACTAGGTTGTCACCTACGGTAGCAATGAGATGGACTTGTACCAATTCATATTATGGCCCTTTATAATCACTCTCTTGGGTAATATGTTGTACATGGTGAATCTCGCATCAATGAGATTAGGAACGTCATATTTTGAGACGAGATAGAGATTGGAGCTCCTACGATCTGTGGTGTGAGAATAGCATCATCACCAAGGGACCTAAGAAGAATGGGATGGTCCTCAGGTATGTGGACATTTCTCTATGATTGGGCATGACAAGGAATAATGTTGGTATTTATTCCCAGACTGAGCACCAAGGTGGTTCCAATGTCGAATGGTGGAACGTAAAAAGGCACTAACAAATATACGTAGTAGTAAACCTACTATATCCATAGCTCGAACACACTCCGCATCCTAGAGAATGATTCTCAATTGAGGAAAATTCTATAGCTTGTGGAAGTAGAGAACCAAAATTTTCAAGACAAGTTTTTGTCTCAAACATAATTCCTTGGAGGAGTGATCACGAGTTGCAACATGAACTATAATCTAAGTACCCCTCAGCCACATTAAAAAATAGTAAAGAGTGGGTAAATAAAGGTACATCCACCGATACTCACCCTATAAGTGATTCTATGAATTTTCCTTCCGATGAAACTATAAATCCTACTTTTGGTGAATTCAAAAAGTACAATAGAGGTATAGGATCAAAATTTCTTTTTAAAATGAGATATGAAGGAAAAGGCCTTGGTATGAATATCCAAGGTATAACTAACCCTATCCGGGTGGAATAAATACCTCGATATGCGCATATATGATACAATAGTGGAAAAAATGAGATAGGATAAATCTCTAAGATAGACAAAATGGGTCAAGCATCGAGAGTAAATCCCAAGCCACTAGTCCTCCCTGAAGTAACTTTGTAGTAGGAAACATACGAGAATCTCAAAATAATGGCCATATCCATGTGCATGTTGTAGATCTAATTGTCATTGTGTAGTTTAGTGTGGAAAGAAAAAGAAACACGCCAAGAGGGTTAAGGCCAATGAAGACAAGGGAAAATATACCTCGTCTTAAAGAGAAGACACGAACTAAAGCCAAAAACTAAGTGAACATTTCATGATAGGTTTACCATGCATATTTTTTTCTTATAGTTGGTAATAAAATATCTACTATAAATCCTCATGAAGACCAAATGTCGATAATCTATCCTGATTTGGCATTAAAGTGGTACAACAAAAGCAGTGAGCCCTAGTGCCACAGTCCCAGGGGTTAAACTAATTTTTGATTGAAGGAGTAGTAGTTCGAAGACCATGGAGTTAGCTGCAGATATCTCTTCGAGACAACACAGAGTTTTGGATCTAGAAGTAGAGGAAATAGAATCTTTTTGGGATAAAAATCCTCTCCTTAGTGGGTAGGTGTGATATGGAGATAAAATCATAGGGAAAAGTTTCTTTAAATATACAAATATCATTATAGTAATGTAGATAGATTTTAGAGATTTCGGCACCTATTATAACACTCAAAATAGATGTTGTATGCGCTAGATGCGGTTGGCACATTAACAAGACATTCATAGGACATACTAGTATATATATGACACGATGACTAGACACGGGTGTAGTGGAGAATGGGTCATCAACATCATAGAGAAAAATAAAGGATAGTGTTTCAAAACATCATTCTTCATCGCTCGATGGTGTAAACAATTGGTCATCTAAGGGGGCCATTTTTAGGGGACCCACCTCCGGGGTGATTTCACTCATTTAAACAACTCGTCGAGTTGAAGGTGAGTTGGCACTGAGCTAACTTGGCGAGTTGAGGGTGAGTCATGATCGAGCCAAGCACCAGGGCTAGGAGTGAGTCACATTAGGTGAGAAACATTGGGTGAGTTGAGCCAGGACGAAAAATCAAATGACAAGTTGGGTGAGTCACCAACTACTCCCCCACCGATCCGGTCATACAACATTAGCCATCCCATGAAAAAAATTGAGCCATGTGGAGTGGATCAAAACACCAAGCAAGATAATCAGTCAAAGAACAAGTAAGGAATGATGGTTTAAGCCTTAAAAATACTATCATATCTCCTTGCCCCATGCATGTGGGATAAGTCCCACTATCCATCCAAAAAAGTGGAGGACGCGATGGGATCGATGAGGATAGGGCGATGTGGCTTGGCGGGACATTGTGATGGGGTGACATAGAAGGGAGGTTGACATGGACATGTTGGCGAGATAGTACTTTGGTAGAGGACATGTCGAGTGGGTCACAAAATGTGTAGTGATTGAAAAATTATGCCGGCTGGGATTTTTGAACCTTGGACCTTCCTCCTTCCAACTCAATGGCCTGCCCAACTCGGTGACCAGAGTTGGTGTTTGTAAACTGAGTCGATCTATTATTTGACCATATATTTCTAGCCCGGCCCCATATATAAAAGGGGGATCGAGGCACTCCATTTGAAAAGCACGTCTTAAGTGAAAATGAGAAGTGAAGAATAGTGAAGGCCTCAATAGATAAATAGGTAATTTTAAGACCTATTATAGGCATGGAGAAATATTAAAGAACTATTATTATTTTGAATAGGCATAATGATGAGATAAAACCTATTATTATATAGGAAATTATAAAAAAGAGTTATTATTTGTATGTTATCGATCACTTCTAAAGGAAAAATTGAATCCTTATTCTCATGTAGGATCTTAGAGATGCCATTTTCAAGCCGATGGACATGATCAATACACTAGAGAAACACACTCATATTGGATCTATGATTCTTTGACGTTGGGTGTGTTGTTAAGTTCATTATTTGGAGGCCATGGAGGAGAGTCATAATTATTTTTGAGCTTGTTGATGACACCATAATTAGCACCGTGTAGAGGAAAATATCATGTAGTGGAGTGGAGGTCATCATGAAGGAGATCGTTTTCAACACCAAACACTAGATCGACTTAGATCCGAATAGAGGTTAGAGGTCATGCAAAAAAGTGGAAGATGATAATAGTTGACACTAAACACATTATGAATTAGCTATATGTATAGGTTATCTTTTTGTGCAATATAGTGGAGGTCATCGAGAGGTTTCAAACCGGGGAGTTGTGCTGGAACATTGAGCTTCCAAGACCGGTTTGGACAATCGGATCAAATGACACCAAGTTTAGGTTGAGAATTCATTGTAGTATCATAAGTTTATTTGTACTTATGATTGGATTATTATAATGAATTATTTCATTTTTGGTGAACTGAAGAAGTAGGTAATTACTTAACTCCATTGTCAACTCTTATGAAGTGCCGAGTTCTTATTATTACATTGCATTTGTTTAAAGTTGATTTATTTCGGGTGTAATTGGAATCGATTAAATTTCCTATAGGGATTCATAGGTTAAAAAAGTCCATTTTATGGACCAGTTTGAACAATGATAGGATGTTGTCATGATTCTTCATGACATGTTTCAGATCAAAGTGAAGAAGATTTTGCAAGATATGTCATTTTTGGTAAAATTGGGTTTGCAAAGGTTAAGATTTGCACTAAAAGTTAACCTTCGATGCTCGTTGTGAATTGTGAGATTTTTCATGGGACCTAGAGGTTTTGGAGGATGTTTTTACACTAAGCTAAGAGTGTTTTGAAAAAATAATGAGGTGGTTTTATTGAATTTTTTTATGAACAATCATTAAAAAGATAAAAAATTTGAAACCCTAAGTAAAACCCTAGGTTGAGAGTAACTCAAATTAAAATTCTTGTACTAATCCAAAATTGAATTTTTAGATAAAATTGATGATTATATGTTATATATGACTCCTCCATCTATCTCTAAGTGTGATTTATTATTTTTGATAGTATGTGGGCCCCACTCAAAAGGTAAAGTTTCTAGAAAGTTTCAGTTTGTGGAAAAGTTATCCATTGGACCCATTGTATAAATTACCACTTATAGAAGCATGGGAAATTTAATACATTTCTATGATACTTTTAGGTCATGTTTGAGGTCCTAAGATACAAAATTTTCCTATCTTTGAATACTTTTTGGGGGTTGAAAAGGAAATTTTGAGAAGTTTCAAAGATTGGATTGGTTGAAAACCTTCCATTATGTGATGGAAGGAAATGTAAGATATTATAGAATTTATATTCATATTGAGTTCTAATTGTATATGGTTTTTGTCTTGATGAAGATTTTTGATATGTGAAAATGATTAGTTTAGGTCTTGAAGCTAGTTTGGAGAAGTTGCAGAGTTTGAGATGTTTAGAGGTCTTCCACTTGGAGTTGGAAGAAAATGTGAGTTGTTATGGAAACTAGACTCAGAGACCTTTCCATTTATATATGACTTGATTCATGATGATGATATTTTCTATGTCAAGTTGGTCATTCTTTAGGACTAAATTTCTAGGCATTGAAAACCTAGTGGGGTTTACATGCTTCTTGGTGTGTTTCATGGTGGAGTTGGATGTTTTAGTGATTCATGATATTTTTGATGATGTTGAGGACCTATGTATGATTTTTTTAAGCTTATGGAGCCTTGAATTTTTTTTTAGACCTTGGAGTTGTTGGAGCATTTGTTGGTGCTTGAGAAGCTTGTTTTGAGCTTTCTTGAGTTCTTGGAGCTTGTTCATGATGATTTGACCCCTATCAACCCTTGTGGTCATTTTTAGTTATTTTATATGATGTTATTATTAAAAAAATTAGTTTTAATCACTGTCCTACTTGGTCACGCACGACCCAAGAGGTGTTATAATCTTGATTTGTGTATATAAGCACATTAAATGAGTTATTTATGACCATTTGTGTATGGGGAAAAGTGTGACCTATAAAGGAGTAAAGGAGAGTTTTAATGGGTTAATAATAAAGATAAAAAGAACCATGAATACCTAAAGAATATTTAAAGGTCATATGTGAAAGGAAATTTGACACATTCAACCCATGAGATTACATATTTGAGCGAGTTAGAGAAGAAATTGTTTGGAGTAGCATTTGGTGTGTTTGGAGATGAACTAGGATCAATATTAGTTTTGTGAGCATGATTTCATAATTGATCACTCATTTTTAGGTGGTTGAGTTGGTGTTTGATCACCTTAGGGGGTTGTAGCCTCTTTGTGGGGTTGGTGCCTCACTAAACTAGGGGGTTGTGCTCTTTTTAGGGTTGGTGCTCCTCGTGAAGTTGGTTATTCACTAAATCTCTTTGATTTGATTAATATACGCATAACTTTAGTGGGTTTTCTTCCCCTCGAGGGTTTCCCACTTAAATTTGGTGTTCTTGTGTATTCTCTTGGTCTTGTTCTTATGTATGGTTGATTAAATGTTTAAGTAAACACACATATGGTTAATATTTAAATGATTGGTTGTATAGATGATAATGAATGTAAATGGAATAAAGTTTTAATGGGTTGATTCAGCCCCCTCTCAGTCCCTTGTGCTTCTAACAATTGGTATCGAGTCGGTCCTTATGAAGCAACTGTGAAAACTTGAAGGAGATCCTCTTGAAGCACAAGCAATGGGTAAGTCTCAAGATGTCGAAGATTCTTTAAAGAAGAAATATGAAGTTGCAAAGTCATTTATTTATATCTTACAAGATCAGATCAATTACATGGAGATAGAGCATGGTCAAGCCATCAAGTTTTTGGAATCACAAGTTAAGAGAGTAATTAAAGCCTTAAAGGATAAAGAAGAAGCTTGTTCTAGGTATGAAGAAAAATTGAAATCCCTAAAATCTGATTTAGAAGGTGCATATACTAGGTTGAATATGTATGAGAGGTTAGAAAAGAGTTATGAGGATCTTGATAGGATATTAGAATGTCAAAGAGTTGCTAATGATAAGATAGACCTAGGTTTCAAGGTAAAATAATAAGAGAATGATGAAGAAACTAGACCAAGAACTCAATCAGATATGAAGGTTACCAAGAAGGTTGATATAAGAAGTTATAACTCTACTAGACAACCTAATGTTATGAGGTATGGCGCTTCTTTCAATATATGTTGTTATTCTTGTAATGATTTTGGTCATAGAGCTAGAGATTGCAAAAGAAGGTCTTCTAGGAATGATGAAAGCTTTTCAAAGGTGAATGCTACTCATGTTGTGAGTATGGTCACAAGGATAAGGATTACAGTCTAAATCTAAGTGTGTATGAGTCAAGATGAAAGAGGAATAGTGGTGTATGCTTCAAATGTCATAAAAAGGTCACACTTCTAGGTTTTGTTATCAAAATGAATGTTCAGGATCTAATAGTAGGTTTCAAGATATCAAAATATAATATAAGAAGGTTTTCAAGAGGATGACCATACCTAAGAATTAATCTAAGATAGTTGTGATTCGAAGGAAGCCAATGTAGATTCTTTGGTCATCAATGTTGACCCTAAGCATAAGGATAAAAAATAAAATTCTAATACTAATTCCAATGTCAAAGACAATGAAATCAAGAGTATGAATGATGATAAGACAAAGGCACGTGATGTGAAGAAGAAAGAGTCATCAAGGACAATGGAGGGAGAGCCAAGTTAAGTAAAAAGGATAAGCACTACAAAAAGATAGAGAAGGAATAGGTCAATCTCAAATCAGGTTAAAGATCAAAACTATAGGGTATGTTTGTTTTGGTTGAAGGACTAAGGATTGAGTAAAACCATATGTGCTTGATGCAATGATCACCTATGCTTAAGAAGTGACACGTTTATACATGCTTTGGGACACATCAAAAGTTGTAAGATATGTAGTATGATTGTGTATGAGGTTTGAGTCCAATTATTAGGAGTTTATGTAGCTAGTAATATGTATGAGCCTTATGTGCATCTTCCATAGTTTATTATGTCTCATAAGGTCTGTATATTAGTCCTATTTATGGAAAAATTGTCCTTGATTTGTGATTTCCACTTGATCTAAGGTATTTCGAGGTATGAGTTGGAATTTCTAGTCAAAAGAAAGTATGAGTATGTATGTTGAGAATGGCGAGTTATTATTTTTTGTATGAAAGTGTTCATCATGTTTGAAGCATAATATGATATCACTCCTATGTCCGAAAAGGATGCTTGTATCCGAGTTAGGGTCTCAATGTCAAGAAGAATTTTTTTACATCATGAGGAATCTTGTGTTATGTAATTGAATTTCATGAAGGTTTTACTTATTAAGTACATATCTTGTACACTGGAAGTTGATTCTATAAGGAGGGTCTATAGATGTCAAGCAAGTGTCATACTATTTTTTTAGTTTAAGAAGGTATAAATATTGTCAAACTCAAGAAAAGTCCGAGTATACATCAAAGGTTTGTGTATATTTTGTTAAGAACTAAAAAATTGGGTTATTAAGTCTTGTCAATTGAACTTGATGTTGTATTAAAAATCTTCAAAAGGTTATAAAGTTGTAAAAAGGTATTTAAGGTCTGTTATTAATCAATTTACCAAAGGTATGTTTTCATTACGAGTTGTCATGGGTTCGATCGGTTAAGATGTTTGTCCCTGATTTGTATCAAGCCTATTTTGTCATTAATATACTTTATAAGTGTGAATCAATGTTGCTTTATAATCTAGTCTCCAAGTTTGACAAAGGCATACTAAGAAGCTTCAAAGGATATTATTAGTGTTTCAAGCTTAGAATGTAAGTGATGGTGATATGTGCCTAGATATTAGTAGCCACGAAATTTTTGGTTACCATAATCTTTCTATCATAAGTCCTTGAATCATTTTGAAATATGCTTCAAAGTATTCCCATGCCTCTTGAAGATGGTATGAGTGAAGGTGTTGAACCATAAATATTGTTGAAAGTATTGTAGATGCTCAATAAGGCCTTTATAGGTACAGAGCTGTAAGGACATGTAAAATATGTGATGAAAATGATCTCAAATCAGATCAAAAATCAATGCTTGCTCAGTTAAGTGGTTCTAATCCCGGGCGAGGCGAAGGTGCAATGCTTTAACAAGGATTGAGCTAGTCTAACATAGTTTGAAAAGTATCGAGGCAATGTGAAGAAGTGTAAAGAAAGGGTTTTTAGAGGTATAAGGACTTGGGCATCATGAAATTATGATAATATACTAAGAAGGAATAGTATTTAAGCTACAAAAATGTTATAGGTTTGTATTACATCAATAAAGGTGCCAAAATGTCATAAAAATAATAAGAATTTTGTCATCTATGTTGTTTCATGAAAAATGCATAATGAAATGTGTGTCATGCTCAGAAGGAAAGATATCTTCTCATGGTTATGAAGGCATATAAATTTTTTTAGATATGATTCTACTCATGAATTTTATGATTATTTCCTTGAAGGAGGAATAACATGTTGACAATATTAAGGTGAAACTAAGGACCGAGTAAAAAAATTGTCTACTAGTATGTACTCTGTTTCATATGAGTAAAATGGCATTTTATGAAATTGAATTAATCAAAATATAGAACCAAGTATTGAAGTATGATCCTAAAGGTATCTTCTATCATGATAAGGTCAGTGATTTCCTATTTTGTGAAGGGTTTTGACTCTTTGTGAAGTTCATCGAGCATTATGAGGAACATGTAATGATCCATACAATTTGAATATTATGGATACACCATTTGAACCTAGGGTTTTGTTAGCAAAATTTAGCATAGGCATATTTATTGCATTTTATTGCATTGTCTTTTATTTAATAATGTGCAACATGTGCACTCTAGTCGAGTGACTTGCATTCAATATTGTTATGTTGGATAACATTCAATATTGGTATTAGTAGTAATTACATGTGCATGTGAGATGGGTCTTATCATCTCGTAGTTGGTGCCTGATAGGGAGTCATGTCTTTCTATATGAGGCTGTCTAATATCTATAAATATTACAGTGCTTGCATTATTATGTAACCTGATTTCATGATCAATAATATTTGTGAGGCTTTTATCCCTCTTTGGTCATTGAAATCTAATTCTATTCTATCATTTGGTATCAGAGCTATACCATTGTTATCATTTGGTATCAGAGCAAGTTCTATCCAAGCAAGGTTGAAGAGGAGCACTATTGGAGAGGATCTATTGGAGAAGAAGATCTGCATCAAAGGAGAGTCATTGAAGCATCCCGCAACCTCCATTCCTTCCAAGCATCCCTCAACTAAAATTTGACCTATCCACTTATTTGGAAGGTAATTTTTTTGATTAGTCATTGGCATAGCCAATTGATCCAACATATTGGCGGAATATTTCAGATTTGGAGATCTTGAAAAAAAAAAGATTTGTGAAAAAAAGAGATCTTAAAAAAAAAAATTCTTGAAAAAAATTGCAGATCTAAAAAAGAGTGAAAAAAATCAGATCTGAAAGTGGAGGTGTGAAGAATTCAGGAGCAAAGGTTGAAGCAGTCCCATCAACAAAATTCTAGTAGATAGCTCTTAGAAAAAAGGACGTAACTTTTTCATACAATGTCGGATTGATGTGCCATTTTTTCTAGAAAGATAAGGAGGCGCACAACTTTGCAGTTTACATCATCTTCAGATTCAGCCTCTACATGTGACGAAAAGTGCATGCAAGTCGAGATCATTTTTCCGGAAAAAAATCGAGATCTAGGTGGTAAATTGGTAAGATTTCAAAAAAATATTCCAATTCTTCTAAATTTTTGGGTTTCAAGAAAAATATTGTATGATGCTTTTGTCAAAATTTTAGAAAAACCCAGATCACGGTTTGTGAGAAAAGGTGAAAACAATATTCAGATTGTTTGTTTGGATCTTGGGAACAAACAGGTCAACGGTTCAATTCCCACTCTCTCCATATTTTTTATTAAATTTTTTTTTTTGGAAAATTTAGAGAAATTACTAAATTTTGGGATATTTCCAAATTTAGAAGCTCACCAAACACATTTAGAGCCACCGCTAAATTTAGCGGAAAAACACCTATTGGGGGTAAAAAAATATTTTTGGCCTAAATTGTGTATTTTGTGATTCTAAACCCTTTTTTCTAAAGAGGGAGGACATAAAAACTTCATTTTGATGTAATTTTGGAGCATTTTTACTAATCTTGGTGCATAAAGTGCAAAAAAAAAAGAAGTGCAATTTTTTTAATTTTATGTTTGGTTCTATCACACGAGATCTTTGATCTCATAGCAGCGTTCGGTATATACGGTGCCTTTGGGAAGCACTTACGGGTGATGCCGTCGCAACTACTACTGCACTTAACACCTAACATAGCTTCCTAAACATCGTCTGGGCATCGACCCTATAAAATCGATGGGGAGTAATAAGGACACAATACACACACATTTGAGCCCTCCCATCCGTTTGTGCTTACACAAACCCCTCTCCATACTATCTATGTACCACATACTAAATTCTTTCACGTGCATTAACACATCTTTTCATACTGACGGGTATATTGAAAGGGTGATCTTCTTCCACGTACCAATGCGTATATCAGAAGGGAGCGTATATAGAAAGGTTTGGTATATCAGCCTGACGGTATATTGAGAGGGAGACCATAAACCTGGAGTGATAAGAGCCTTACCCTTTGTCAGAAATTTAGAGTTTTAGAAATTCAGATTGCAGAAATGGGTGCACAAGCACCAAAGTTCTTCTTTCCAGATTCACAACTACTTAGAGGAGACAACTATGCTACATGGAAACCAAAGATCAAGATGTTACTTGAGTTTGAAGACCTATGGATAGTTGTAGATGGAACAACAACAAGATCACTTGATGATGGAAGACAACAAGTTCAATTTGACAAGGCCAATCAAAAGGCCAAGTTGATCATCTTGTTTGGCATAACAGACGATGTACAACCCCACATTAGAGATGCCACATCGGCCAAGGATGCATGGGATAAGTTGGGCACAATCTATGAGTCAAAGAACAAGAATGCCATCCTCAATCTACTATCACAATTGCATACTCTCAAGTTCAAGCATAATGAGAAGGTTGAAGTTTTTTTGAGACGAGTTGCTACTTTGAGGGCATCTCTATTGGCATTGGGAAAAGAGATAAGTGATGAAGACCTCGTACCAATTGTGTTGCGAGCACTTCCTCCTTCCTACAAAATCTTTGTGACAATTATCAATATGAGTGAACACACAGTCACCTTTGAGAAGTTGGTCAAATCTACTCCAACAAGAAGAGGCAATGAACAACAAAGACCATGAAGATGAGCAAGCACTATCTTCCAATCATAAAGGAAAGGAGAAATTTTAGTCCAATCACAAGAAGTCCCAAAAAAATCAAAGTCAACAAAGGGACCAAAGTCAACGAGACAACACCAAGAAGTGTCTGTTTGCAATAGAGGGGGACATGACATCAAATATTGTTGGTACAATTCCTACAAAAAGAGTTCATCAAGCAATTCAAAACCTAATAACCAACAGGGTAATAATAATTCAAATCAAGGGAAGTCCAACAACAACAACAATAAAGGACAGAAAAATGGTAATTGGCAAAGAAAACCCAAACAACAAGGGTACATTTCCGAACATGAGGATGATTTAGATGAAGGACACCACATGTATTCTACTCAATTTGATGAAGAAACCAAGTCCACACAAGATATATGGTATGTTGACTCGGGTGTAACTCGACACATGACTGGACGCAAGGATTGGTTCTACACACTATGTGACTCACCTAACAAGAACCATGTGTCATTAGGTGATGACTCATCATACAGTGTCAAGGGGATTGGAAACATTTCACTACCTTTTGGAAAACATAACTGTAAAATCACATATGTATTGTATGCACAGGTTGACCAAGAATTTGCTATCAGTTAGTCAACTCCTTGATCACAACTTGAAGTTGGATTTTGACAGTAATAATGGAGAAAAAGTGTGCTTGATAAGAGATAAGTCAAGAGGTTCCAAGATTTTAGCAAGAGCCTCCAATGTGGGACACATGTTCCAACTTGATTTTGTCCACAAGGATGATCAAGCTCTAGTGGCCAAAGACACACAATTTGCAGAACTATGGCATCGTAGATATGGTCACATCAGTTTTGGCTATCTCCAAACACTTCAAAAGGGCAACATGGTGAAAGGATTGCCTATACTCAAGCACAACACTGACAAGTGTCACAATTGCCTAGTTGGAAAGCAACATAGAGTACCCTTCCAGAAGAACACATATAGAGCTAAGGGAAAGCTTGATTTGGTGCACACCGATCTTTGCGGGCCCATGCAACCAAGTCATTCTGGATGTCAATACTTCATGCTTTGTGTTGATGACTACTCAAGAAAGATGTGGATATATTGTCTAAGAAACAAGAGTCAAGCCTTTGAGACATTTCAGAAGTTCAAAGCACTTGTTGAGAATGAAGTTGGTCGCAAGATCAAAACTCTCCACTCAGATCGAGGGGGGAATTCACAAGAAATGAGTTCAAGACTTACCTGGAAGCTCATGGGATTCGTCGACAAATTCCTCCTACTCACACACCACAGTAGAATGGTATAGTTGAGAGAAGGAATCGATACTATCATGGAAATGGTGTGATGTATGATTGATAACTCAGGTTTAACAAAGACATTTTGGGTAGAAGCTACAAGAACTGGAGTCTATTTGTTGAACAAAGTGCCCATAGTAGCTCTTGAAGGAGTGAAACCTCAAGAAGCATCGTCAAATCAGAAACCATCAATTGCACACCTAAGAATATTTGGGTGTAAAGCTAGCATACACATACCCAAGAAGAACATGAACAAGTTGGATATGAAAGTGAGAAATTGATATTCATTGGATACAAGTGAAAAAGCACTTGGGTACATATTATGGGATCGAAAGCAAAGAAAGTATACACAAGTAGGGATGTTGAGGTATTTGAGAAGAAACAAGCATATGCTCCACTCAATGACTCAAAAACATGCAGAATACACCTCTTGTGAAGACAAAATTTGATGTTCCCACTGAAGATGACAGTGATGAATTGGATGATGGTGAAAACTTGGATCCACCACAAGCCAATGGAACATCTAAGAAGTTACCTAAATGGTATACTCAATTAATAAGAGATGTAAATTTGGATGAAGCACCTAGCACATCATCCATACTGGACCTAGAACTCGATCAAGCTCGTGAAGAGGTCAATTATGCCCTAATGAGTAGAGTTGAAACAGGTTGAGCTATATATAGTTCAAGAAGCCCTATAATAAAAATCTTGGAAAGATGCCATGGATTTAGAGTATCAGTCAGTGATGAAGATCAATACATGGCAACTTGTCGACCTTCCACCAAGGAAGAAACCCATTGGATGCAGATGGATATTCAAGACTAAGTACAAATCAGATGGGACTATTGACAAGTATAAAGTAAGGCTTGTAGAAAGGGGTATGCACAACAAGAAGGCATTGATTATGAGGAGACATTTTCTCCCACAACCAAGATCAAGACAATTTGGTTGGAAAGTCCACCAAATGGATGTGAAAAGTGCCTTTCTTAATGGAGATTTGCAAGAAGAAGTCTATATGACTCACCAGAGGGTTATGTAATACCCAGGAAAAGAGATGTTGGTATGCGAGACTCATAAAATCTCTATATGGCCTAAAATAGGCACCCGGGCATGGTACATCAAAATTGATGAGCATCTCATAAGTCATGGACTTGAAAGGAATCCTTATGACCCCAATCTCTACCTTAAAAAGAAAGGGGGAGATTGTCATTGTGGTTGTTTATGTCGACAATCTAGTCATTACGGGTAGTTACGTGAAGATGATCGATGCAAAAAGAAGGATTTTAATCAATCGTTCGACATGACAGATCTCGTGCTCATGCACTATTGTCTCGGGTTAGAAGTATGGAAAAATAGAACCATATCTTTGTGTCGCATTTGAAATACACCAATATAACGCTTGATAAATTCAGGATGATGGACTGCACTCCTATTGCTACACCTATGGAAGTGAGACTTCAGTTATCTCGTTCCGATCCATCACCACCGGTGAATGCAACTCTCTATCGGCAGTTGATCGGGAGTCTCATTTACCTAACATATACTAGACCAGATATCAGATTTGCAGTCAGCTATTTATCACACTTCATGCAAGAACCGAAAATATGTCATTGGAAAGTAGCAAAGAGAATATTGAGATATCTAAAGTGTATAGTTAACCTTGGTCTAGAGTACAAGAAGAACGACAACTTCTTCTTGTGGGATATTGATTCGAGATCATGCGGGAAACATGGATGATAGGAATTCAACATCGAGCTTCATCTTCTCTATGGGATCTGGAATGATATCATGGGGAAGCAAGAAACAGAACTTTGTTTCTCACTCTTTCTGCTGACGAGTATCGAGTGCGGTGAAGCTATTTATGAAGCAATATGGCTACGCCGAATCTGGAAGGAATTGGTCTACCTCAATAGAAATCTACTCCAGTATATGTTGACGATGAAGGAGTTCTGAAGCTTGTTTGTAATCTAGTATTTCATGAGAGAACCAAACAAATTGAAGTATAGGTTCATTTCATACGCGAGCATGTCTTGAAGCACAACATACAGCTCCAGTTTTGTCCTACAGCTGAACAGAAGGTAGATATTTTCACTAAGTCACTTGCACGTGACAAATTCACACTATTCAGAGAGTTCCTCTCCACTTCATTGGAAACTATGCAAAATTAAGGGGGGGAATGTTAGCATAATTTAGCATAGGCATATTTATTGCATTGTCTTTTATTTAATAATGTGCAACATGTGCACTCTAGTCTAGTGATTTGCATTCAATATTTTTATGTTGGATAACGTTCAATATTGGTATTAGTAGTAATTATATGTGCATGTGAGATGGTTCTTATCATCTCGTAGTTGGTGCCTGATAGGGTGTCATGTCTATCCATATGAGGATGTCTAATATCTATAAATATTATAGCTCTTGCATTGTTATGTAATCTGATTTCATGATCAATAATATTTGTGAGAATTATGTCCCTCTTTGGTCATCGCATGATCTAATTCTATTCTATCATTTGGTATCGAGCTATACCATTGTTATCGAGTTTTTATCTTGGAAACATAACTTTGTGATCTTACTATCATAAGGACATAAGGATGCTATGATTGATATCAAATGGCATAATGAATTCATACAAAGTTTTGATAAGGATGAAAAACCACAAATCCATCAAGTAAGTGACAAATAAATTAAGGTGGAAGTGTATCAAATATGAGAAAGAGTAGTGATGTGGACTATATAGTGTGTACAAGAAGATGGTCACTGTTTGAGAACAATGAAAAATGTTTTGTCCGAGAACATGACATTTAATGAATCCAAAAGGGATTAAGTTAATCTACATAATTTTTCCCACATTATTCATACGTATAGAAGACTAAGTGATTATTCTAAGTTTTCCAGGTCTATACATTTGAAATATGATTATGTGAAATGTGGTACAAGGTATGACTACAAATGATAAAGGTAATTGTTCAAAACTATGTTCGTGTTCTAGAGATAAGAAAAGACAAATGTATGATTGAACAAACTTTGTTGAGAAAGGCTATAAGTTGTGATGATCAATTATATCTTGGGTATGCATCTACACAAGATTGGATTAATGACGAGCTTCAGGAGATGAATAGGTCCATTGACTATGTAGCTCTATTTTAATGTCTTTAATCTTTGAAAGTGATGTTAATACTATTAGGAAAATTATATGAGAAAACTTAAAATATATGATGACAGTCAAGAATTTTCATAGCATGATTATTGGAATCATGATATTCGAACCTACATAAGGTGCTACCTAAAGTTTATAGACTATTGCTAACATGATTGTAGGTATAGTAAAGGACTGTGAAATTATTAAGACCTTGAATTTTTGAAGGAAGTTCCACACGTGTGTATCCTCTAGGAGAGATGTGAAAAGTTCATAAACATCTATATGTGGTATTGGAGTTAATATAAGGTTTTGGAAGTATTTTAGGAATATTTAGGAAATATTTGGTAATTCAGGGAAATCATGTGCAAAAGCAGGTTTTCAGGTGTAAGGAATGATCAATCAAATAATGAACATGAACTTCTTTGGATAATTTTGGGATCTTTGTAAGGAGTTATAAATTAAACAAGTAGGTAATGGAAATATTTATTAATTCTCTACATGTTAGAACCATCAAATTTGATCCAAGGTTTGATTATTTCTTGAGGTAGTTCAAACTTTACAAGTGTACCTCACTACATCTCGATAAAAAAGAGGACATTTTTGGATTTTTAAGAAAAATTAAGGAATAAAACCTTTCCCATTATTCTTATAATGTATTTTTAGTCATGTTCATATAATATTTTACCTAAAAAGTCCATCTTAAGCCTCGAGGGTGAAGATTTCATGTTTTCAGGCTATTTCGGGTAAACTAGTGCTAAACCTGGCTTTCCAAATGGCGCAAGGTGCAAATTTTTGCACCTCTTGTCCCTTTATCCCTAAAAGGGAAGAGGGGAAAAGAAATTTCACCCTATGAAATCATTGTAACTCTCTAAGAACCCATGTGTATTTAAGACAACTTTGGGTTGAGTCTAAGCGAGTTAGGTGAGTGATAACCCATACTTAAACCAATTTTCACTATGACACATGTCAATACCTTACTTCAAGGTGAAATTTTGTGTCCCTTGTGTCCCCCATGTACCCAAGGGGACAAAGGGGACAATAAAGTATACCTCATACCCATTCTTAGCCCCCAAAGATGAAAGAAAAATTATGAAGTGAAAACATTGCAAAGTCACTAAAACATAACAGCTCCTCACCCCACCTGCTAAAAATAGAAATTTTTCATATCATAGTGCAGAAAGTTGTGGGTGGACCTATTTTCAATCATATTGATTATTTTTTCCATATATTCAAGGCCAAGAATATGTTTTATGGCTAAAAATATAAAATTAACCCTCTGCAAGCTTTCAAAGGATCTTAAAGCATCATGATGATCATATTTGTGTCAAGAAGAAGATCAGAGCACATAAAGGCGTAGCAGGTAAAACCAGGAACATTATAAGGTTGGAAAATAGTTTGAAAAGAGTTAATATCTCTAATTAAATTCAATTTTTTCAATAGGATGATCATAATAAACATGATGAGAGAAGCTCATTATGAGTGAGGAAGGAAGTCACTTCAAAAAATATACCTTGTGAAGTGTTTATAAACACTTGATCCATGCTTGATAATGAGAACACATCTTGCAAGTTATAGGAGGTAGAATTCATGGTGTCTCAGTGTAATTTGGAGGTCAAAACATGTAACTCAATATCAATATCCATTCAGATGTCAATTCTTCCTCGGAGAAGGAATCCCATTTCCATAAGAAGAAAATTGATCAAAAGGTTTTCCAGATGTCATAGGCATGTTTCCACTCAAGTGGCATCTTGGTTGAGGAAGTGAATTGTGAAGAGAAAAATGGTGTCATCTTGTTCAATATTGAAATGTGAAGCTCATGGAACATGTTGAGATTCATCATGTCCTGAATCCATTGTCATCTCTCCGAGGAGAAGGTTGAAGTGAGCTAATTGAGCTATCAAGGAACTCAAGATCACCATGTGTGAAGAATCAAGAAATCATCTCATGACAAGCATATGAGCAATAAGTTTTCTTAAATGCTCTTAAAACCTTATGGTGTAATCATTCCACAAGGAGAAATTATATGTAATCTCAATACTTGATTCAACAGGTGATTGAAGGTCAAGATTATCATTCATGAAGGATTTCCTTGAAGGTCTATCAACAAAGCTTCATCTTCATCAGATTAGTCAAACCATTATCTCTCTCTCTCCTCCCTCTAATTTTCAATTAATAATGTAATTTTTGCTATTTTTTCCTATTGACTTAAGTGACCCTCAACATTAACATTGTAAGAGTCATTTTTCATTAATAAGAAAAAGACTCACTTCCTAGGAATATGAAAGGTCACGAGTGATGGGGGTAGATGAAGAGATAATTTGTAATGTTATAAATTGAAATGGCTTCTCCATTCTAAGGGGTTATCAATTTTTGATTGTTTGTATGTTGTTAATATTCACCACTTCTACATCAAGCAATAAAAGTTGTAATTATTTAATCTCTTTGCTTATGTTCCTCGATTCCCTCTACTTTCCAATTTTTCAAGTATTGTGATCTTGTACAACCAATAAGGAACTTTGTGTCCTTGATTGATCTTGTACAACCAAGTTTTCTATAATGTGGTTTTGAATTTCAATACAAAGAAAAAGTTATGGCCAAATGTCAAACCTAATACCTTTGTCTGTTAATTCAAGACTCCAACCACCCCGCCATAAATATACATACTTGTAATTTAGTATACTTCCTAAATTAAAGTGATAAAAAGTACAAAAAAGTTCTATATCTCTATTCTTGACCTGATTTTTGTATGCCTCCACATATATTTTATCTCTCTTCGCGCCAAATGCTTATTTTATCTTTATCTCATGTCTTTAGTTGCTCATATTTTCATATTTGTATGTGTGTTTTATTTTCTCTACGGTCTCTTGTTTTATAACTTTTCCTTCTTTTATATTTACTCATATGCATTCTATTTTTGGTTTTGATGCCTTCTCTTCTCTTTTTATGTTTTTATATATTTCTAGGATTCAAACTCCAATTTAAATCCTTTTATATATTCTTTGTGGATCATTCAACATGTTGTTCCAAAATTTACCTTATTGCTTGGTTCTCATGGATAAAAATATCCTGATAGACTCTAGTTTGAATTCCTCTCTACTTGCCACATGGATGACATGTGGGTGCCTCAGTGATTACCTATATATTTGCGATGGTTCACTATCGGGATCCCAAGATTGACAATCTCCCTTAAGTTTTATAAAATCCTCTTATAAATATATATCCCACATGAATGGTGGGGTGACAGTGAAGTGGTTTAAATATTATCGCATTGTTAATTCACTTATCCCACCGTTTGAATTTTTCTATGTCATGTAATTGAAGCTTAGAGAGCTATGTGCATTACAATGCAAGCGAGCCTCGGTTCTCAGCTCAAGTAATCTTAGAAGATACATTACAAGGTAATGAAAAGGTAGGTTGTAAATTTCAATAACTTTCTCCTTGTATCCCTAATTGTAGACACAAAATCTATGTACTTGGGTACATTTCTAGGTCATAAAGCATACTAATGTATACATGATTCCTAAGAAATAAAACTAGTGGTTGACAACTCCTTTTGGCCTTTTGGTTATGATATCTTGCACTTCATTGGCCTTACAAATCTAACATGACTTTGTTGACACTTGACTGATTTTTATTTTGATATCCTCAGACACTAGCACCTAGTTAGGATAGAAGCTCCGGGACCGTTTGTCCCTCTCAAGTGTTCATGTACTTATTTTTATTCTTATTACTCTTTGGGTATTTTTCAATTCTTGATCACCTTTTTACACCTTGGGTAAACCTTTTAGTTTTCAATAATGAAATTCAAACAAGAGAATCATATCTATATTCAAGATTACTTCTTCTAAATCAAGGACCAATCATTATTTATCTTCACATAAGCTTGCATCAAAGGAACAAGAGAAATACAAAGCATACATATAACACACTCATACAAGGGACAAGGGATGCATTAATCTACATACACTGCATAGGAGGTGAGTTCATTCTATTCCATCGTACACATTTTGCATACTAAGAACTATCTAGATCTAGCTCACTATCATTGTGAAACTTGCACAAGGGAAACCTAGGGCATCATTTCAAACTCAAGCACCAATAACTACATGTAGTATGAGATTTAGTGTAGCACTTGGTTGTAAGTTCACTCTTTGCTTGATTTGCCGAGGTCACTGTCTCCTCATTCTACATATTTTTTATTAGATTTGACGTGGTTTGTGGGCATGTGAAGCTAGCCATATATTTTTTAGGTGATAGGTGCGATCAAAATCCTAATAGTGAAGTCGGAGTGAAAAAGTGAATATTAGAGTGAAGAACTTCTAACCCAAAAAAATCATAACCTAAGCATCTAAATGGACACTAGCGCCTAGATCAGTCACTAACGTATGGGGAACTCTTGTCCTTTAGTGGGAACTTCTGTCTTGAATATTTATGTACTTATGAATCTTGATCAACAATTATGATATTGTTCCCAGCCTATTCTAACATATACACATTCCTATCACTATCGATCACAAGGAATTAGCTAATTCCTCTTCCTCTCTCATTTTCTTAGGGTTTTACATCTTTGAATGTTGATTACTTCTTATTTACTCTACTTTATTACCTACATATAATTTATTACACTAAGTTAGTATAAAGTTATATTTAATTCAATTTAGATTAAATCATTTGGTGAACTTGATCAATAAAACCCTACCTTCTACACATGCATCAGATTCTCTCTCCTTCTTCTAAATTTATGGACTAATCCTATTACCCATCTTATGCACCCACCATGGTTTTTTCTCAATTTGTTTCATATAATGATCCACTCATTTATATTCAAGTTTGTATCCATAATATAGGGGTTTAGCACGCTCTAGTTGATAATGGATCCAATATTAAGATTTTTACTCTATTTGTATTCGTGGCTTTGATAATATTCCTAAAAGGGTCTTAGGTACAATCACACTTCCTATTACTATTGGGCCATGCACTTTTCCCATCCCATGCCATGTCATGCCTAATAATCTTAATTATAATATTCTTCTCGAGATGGTCTTGGATCCATGTCATACAACAGAGGTCCCTTCAAACCTTCATAAACACCTTAAATTTTTATACCATGGTGTGGTCTATGAGGCCTTAGTAGATCCCTCCCCTATTTCCTTTTGCAACATTATTGATCATTAACTCAAGCTCCTACTTCGGCCACCTCTCCTCCTAATTTCACAAAGTATGGTCTTTGGTAACAATATATGCTTTGTCACAATTTCACTGGCACCATATTAGGAAAATATGGAAAGGGAGTCACAGAGCCTCTTTCTGCTCCCACATAATCCATCAAACCCAGCATCATATATCTCCCTCCACTTGTACCTTTTATTCCTACCACATCTTCTCGTGAGGGTTACACTACTTCAAATATTCATAATCTTCCTCTAATATACCCTAAGCTTATTGGTTATCCTGCTTCTCCCACTTAGTATGAATTGGATGCATTCCTCATTGATGATGTTCTATTATAATACATGGGCACTTACGACCATTCCCCTTTACCATCACAAAAATAATTTTCCATTTTTTCTCAATGTTATAACTTACTTTGGTGAATTTGATCCTCCTAACACCAATACCAATACTCTTGATCCATTTCCACATCCACCACCATGGAATGGTCTCTCTCCTCTCATCGAGATAGATCTCCATCACTCACACACTTGGGGAATCAAAATTCCTCCCCCTCATAGTCACACAATATAATTAGTAGTTTCCTATCCATACTACTGACATACACACATATACCTTACTTTCTTTTTACACTTAAAGCCAATCTTTCTAGAGACACTTTCTATTATCTACACTATGAGCACACCTTGCTACATCTATCTATGCTTATGGCTTCCCTTTCCATTTTTATGCCACTCCATACACACTTTTATCCCCATGCTTACTTATGGAATCATGGATCCTTCCTATAGATACTACTCTCCATATATGGTATACATGCTCTACCTATTCTTGCTCACAATGATCACATATATTTTCTAGCAGCTCTTAATATACATACTTAGGGTGCATTTGAATTTCTCCCCTATCACTATTTGTTGTCTCTATCATCTATGCATATCTTATCTACTACACTTCACACTATGCTTCATGATACATATTTCCTAGCATCTAATCTCAATCACATACCATACCCTCATCACCCAATGAAACACTCTTGTTTTATGGTTCGTACTTGATTTTTGAGGGCACAATTCATAAATGAACCTTGCTTGGCACATCCGGCTACTCTCTTGCTTCATGCTTCATGACTAAATTTTTCATCATTATCACATCTCGGTACACATATAATACACTCATTACCCTATGACATACTCTAGTTTCACAGTTCACATTTGACTATTGAGGGATCAATTTTTAAATGAAAATCACAACATATGATTTTTCTCTACGCTACACTCTGTGTTTCACGATAAAAATTTATAAGAACTCTCACATCTCTTGTATACATTGTACCATCATTACCCGATGACACACTCTTATTCCATGGTTCATACTTGACTGTTGAGGGTACAATTCATAAATGAACCTCGTCTCATACACATCTACTAGGGGAAACACAACATATATCCTCTACATATCTTTCATATCGTAGCACATCATTACATGTATAAATCATATACACATCTTGGTTGTCTTTACTCTTGTTATCTTATATTATTTACATGTTATACTTTGTTTCCCATGCTAGTTGGATACTTATTATTTCATTATTTATTTCTATACACACATGCACATTCACATGGTATATTGAGCTAAATGTAGGAATTTTACAAATTCTTACATGGTATGTGATACTCAACACTACTCTTTACTAGTCCCATCAAGGCTCTTGGTGGCATCTACCTTTGCTACTCTCATACTCCATACATCATAGGTCCTATTACTATACTATTTACTACTTTTGATCATTGTCACTTACGTTTTTCGATATATATAAGCTTTGATGTGATATTTTTCTTTCTAACATGATAATGGGTGCTTCATGTGTAGCATTTTTGTACAGATTTTATATAACCATGGTTATCTATCACTTTTGCTTCCTATTATTTGCTACTTTTTGCTGGATATGCCCTATGTAATGCTTGATCATTGTTTTCTTTTGGCTACTTCGGCCCTGATTGTCTTGTGAAATTGTGAGTGATGTACCATATATGCAACCCACTTTTTGCGGTACCTCTTATATTCATACTTGTTTGTTACATTATATTCTATTACATGTTATATATTTTTACACTAACACTTATTTCTAGCCTACGTTGTTTCGCATGTGCCTTAGTTTTCGCCATGAGCATCCCATACCCCTTGGAGCTATCCAATCTCAGATATGCATATCAGAATAAAATTCTATCATTTGGGCATCCTCCTATATTTGTCATATGCACCCTAGATGAGGGGGCATCTATTGGGTGAACAAATCACCCTTCCAACAACACAAATATCTAGAAAAGTCTAGAAATGGAAAAAGTACATAGTTACATAGTGGTCCAGAATCAGACATGGATCATAAAAAATAAAGCACACATTAACAACCAGTATCAGATAAAAACAGTGGGTGCTTGTGTCCCACCTCGGTGTTTCACTTTCCGATTCTTAGATGTTTCTTTGAAGTATTAAAGAAACAGATAGGGTAATGGGCATAAGAGGAATACCTATTGAAATGTCTGGTTATTGGGTTGTTGTGCGCGTATGACTTATGAATCCACTGACTGATTGTAAGAACTTCCTTTGGCTAGGAGGAACTACCCGTAATGAAAATCAAGACCACCGTAAGGAGTTAAACAATATGTGCGGTGAACCCGCCAGGATGTGCTAGATCCGGGAAGTATGATACTCCCTAGATGGTTATCACCCACCGTTTAAAATAATTTAATGTGGGTAATTAAGTAAATCCTATTGTAATTTAAAATGATTTAGGTATCTCATTTAAAACACAATAAGAAAGATCGATCTAACAAAGCTAGTTTAGAATAGGATCCGAAGGTCAAATAAATGGTTCTTAAAAGGAACGATAACCAGATCATACCAAGCCAAGAACACAGATGCTAATAAAACACCACGATCAATAAGATGAAAGCAATTCGCCAGAATAACTTTACACAAAACCTTTGCAAACAAATGAGCAGCAATATCATATATTATTATGGAACTCCATGAAATACAATGAGAATGGGCCTTGCTTATATAGGAAAGGAATAACAATCTAAGAACCAATCAAGGTCGTAGATCAAGCCATAAATCATGGAAAGAACTAGTCATCAAAGAAATAGTCAAGTCCATAGATTTATGAGAGAACTAGACATCAAGGATCTAGTCAATACCATAGATCTAGGAAAGAACTAGTCAATACCATAGATCAAGGAAAGAACTATACCTAATAACTAGATAATATCTCCTAATATCTAAATAAATAAAAGAAATATCCACACACATAAGTGGGTGAGGATAAATACAATAAAGGTAAATAATATACCTAGGTGAACATGAGCTAAGGTAAATACCTACTCTAACACCCCCCCTCAAGTGAAGCTAGGGGCCAAAATAGAAGTGGCATGTCCACAGTATGAGTCCTAGAAACTAGGCCTAATGAGGTACTCATGTACAATATATCCATGAAGAAATCTCGAACCAAAAGAAGGAAAGAATCCTACTATAAGGAAAGAGAAAGAAGAAGAAGGAAGATGTTCTCATGAACACCCCCCAAGAACAACTTCGAAACCCCAAGCATTCCACACAACTCAAGGTAGTGAGGTGATGCAAAAGGCTTCATAAAGATGTCTGCAACTCTGCTGCTAAGTCGGAAGGTACTCCAAGAAAAGAAATCCATCCTGAATGTGTTGTTGAATGAAGTGGACGTGTATCTCGATATGCTTGGTCTCTGCTAGTGCTCAACCTGGGTCATGAGAAATGTGAATTGCACTTTGGTTGTCACACCAAAGTACAGTCGGTGAATCCTGTGGGAATCCAAACTCTGTCAATAACTGGTGAAGCCAAAGAATTTGTTGACTCGCTATAACTGCTGCCCTGTACTCTGCCTATGAAGATGAAAGTGCAATAGCCTGTTGCTTTTTGCACGCCAAGAATTGGAGAAGAACCAAGACAAAAAAGATAGCTAGAAGTGGAACGCCTGTCATCAATAGAACCTGCCCAATCTGAATCTGTATACCTAACTAACTGAGTAGAGCCCCTAGTGTAGTGTAGGCCAAAGTGGGAAGTGCCATGCAAATAGCATAAAATCCTTTTAGCAGCCTTGCTAGTGACTACTATGAGGAGAATGTGAAAACCGAGATACAAGCCCTACTGCAAATGAAATATCAAGGCGAGTATGGGTCAAGTACATGAGACTCCCAACCAACTGCCTATACAATGTAGGATCACAAAGTGGTGTGGTACATGTGGATGTAAGAGTAACTCTAGACTGAAAAGGAGATGGACTTGGCTTGCAATCAGCCATATCAAAGTGCCTAAGAAGATCATGGGTGTACTTTTGCTGACTCAAATGAATCCTTGAATCTATTTGAGAAATCTGCAAACCAAGGAAATAATGCAATAGCCCAAGATCTGTCATGTCAAACTGTGTAGAAAGAGCCCTTTGAATAGTCTGAATGTGGGAAGAAGAGCTATCAGTAAGTAATGAGATCATCAACATACAAGACAAGTATCACAATATCCTCACCGACATGCTGGAGATACACTGTATGATCGGAGTGGCAACGAACAAAACCAGTAGATAGAAGAAAAGAATCCATCTTCTCATACCAAGCCCGAGGGGCTTGTTTGAGACCGTAGAGAGACCTTCGGAGCCGACAAACAAGAGAAGAATCCTGAACAAATCCAGCCGGTTGCTCCATATATATTTCCTCTTTTAGATCTCCATGTAAGAAGGCACTCTTCACATCCATCTGGTATATGGGCCACCCCTGTGATGCAGCAATAGCAAGTACAAGGCATACAGAATCCATCTTGGCAATGGGTGCAAAAGTCTCAGAGTAATCAATACCTTCGACTTGTGAAAAACCTTTGCAACAAGATGAGCCTTATACTTGTCAATGGACCCATCAGTTGCGTATTTGGTTGGTATACCCACTTACACCTAACCATCTTTCTTCCTTTAGGAAGAGATACCAAATCCCAAGTATGATTCTTCATCAAAGAAGAATACTCAGCTGTCATCGCATCATCCCACTCCTATATCCCATGAGCCTTTGAAAAATACTATGGATCCTCAGAAACTACCTGACATAAAAGTCCAGAACCTGTAGAATGTGCGTGATGATGCCTAGTGGGTGGAAGATCCTCTATGAAAGGTGTTTCCTTAGAAACTATAGTATGAGCCCACTTAGGCATAAAGGACAACATCAGTGGGAATATGATCCTCAACAACATCTATAACCTCCTCATTAATCTCCTCAAAGAAAAGATCCTCAAGATGAGATGAAGAAGAAGAAGGAATGGAAGAAGATGAATAATCATTAGGAGTGAAACGCTCATCAAACTGAACATGTGTTCGAAAAATAACATCATGTGTATTAGGATCTAAAAGACGATAAGCTCTCATGTCCTCACAATACCCTATAAAGATCAAGGGTTTACTCTTCTTATCCAAAGCTTTTCTTTTCTTCTTTGGCACAAAGGCCCAAGCATGGCTCCCAAAGACTTGAAAAAATGAGACATCTGGCTTAGTGTTGGACCAAGCTTCCTCTAGAGTCAAATGCTCAAGTGCTCTATGTGGTGTGCGATTCTGAATATAGTTAGCACAATTAATTGCTTCTCCCAATAGATAGGAGGTATATCTCTAGAATGCATCATACAATTAGCCATTTCCTTCAAATTTCTATTCTTCCTTTCTGCTAATCCATTATGTTGTGGAGTATGAGGAACAAAATTTTGGTGAATAATGCCTTGAGTTTCCAAAAATTTAGAAAACTCATTGTTGAAGTACTCCCCCCATTATCAGTGCGAAGGTTCTTTATGCTACTAGAAGATTGTTTCTCGACCAAAGCCTTGAAGAATTTAAAGTGTGAAAAAATATCACTTTTGTACTTGAGAAAATAAACCCAAGTACGCCTCAAGAAATTATCAATAAATGTAAGTGCATACTTAGCTCCATTGAAAGATGGGGTAGGAAAAACCATCAAGTCACTATGCACAAGCTCAAGTGGTGAAGAAGCTCTCTTAGACAAATTCTTAGAAAATGATCTTGGTGTTGTTTCCTAATGCACAACCATGTCAAACTCCCTCAAGAAAATAAACTCTAGGAAGACCATCTACCATACCATGAGTGCTCAACTCCTTCAAATATCTCAGTAATTGAGATGTCAAAATCTTTCATGCCAAAGCTTACTTCTACGAATCGAGTGAGAAACCAATCCTATCCCTATAGAAGAAGTGTCATCAAAACCTTCAAAGTGATATAGTCTTGAACTATGATCAACAATACCCTGAGCAACAAGTGAAAAAGGCTCCAACAAAGTTCTTACTTCTGCCCCATGTGGTGTAAAAGTCACTGTTTTCCCTTGACTAGAATGACAAATTTGATATACATAAAGCAAATTTGTAGTGATGTTAGGAACATATAGTGCATCTTGGATATTTCCACCATCAAGTTGTATATCACCTTTTCCCTCAACAGAAAGAAAGGAAGAATCTCCAACCTCAATTTTGGAAGTAGAACTCAAACCTAGAGAAACAAAAGACTCTTTGGAAGAAGTCATGTGATGAGAAGCACCATAATCTATAACCCAATTGTCTGCAAGTGGTGATTGAGATCTTCCAACAACATTAAGTGCTTTTCCATACTGATTAGAAGGAGGTGGAGTGGAGATAGAAATTTTGTGTTTCTTGACTGCATCCTCTAAGGCTTGCATTCACTTATAACACCTATTTTCTTCATGATTACTACCCCCACAAAAAGAGCATGAACGGCTAGAATTATTCTTGGATTTAGAAGACTCCTTGGGTTTTGAGTTGTTTTCTTTGGGTTTAGGAGCATTTTGAGATGGAGAAGGTGTGGATTTGGTTTTACTGTTTGGTTTTCCCTTGCCCTTAGGATTAGATGCAACTAATGCCTTTTGAGAGGTGGAAGACTCAAGGTGAGATAATTTGGATTCTTCCCTAGTAAGTATTTCACAAAATATTTCTAAGTTAGGCATTTTGAAGGTGTCACCTAAGGCATCCATGCTAGAGAAAAAGGTAGAAGCAAAAATTTGGAATGGTCCTCTCAACTTGGATAGAATCAAGTAAACACACTCTTCATCTTTCTTATCTCTTCCACTCCCCTTCAACTATGTCAACAAATGCTTGAACTTGGTAAGATAGTCTATAATTGTTGGAAAATCTTCAGGATTAAGAGAGGTGATCTCAATTTCAAGTTGCATAGCTCTCATTTGATCCACCTTACCAAATAAATCCTTCAATTTCTCCCATATTTTGAAAGGAGAGTCACACTTTTCCAAATGAAATAAAAGACTGTCACTTACATAAGTTCTTATCAAACCCATACACTCATCAAATTTGCACTGGTACTGAAATTTCTCATATTCTTTAGTGAACACTGGTTGTTCTTTAGAAGTTAAAGCCCATAATCCTTTCTACTTAATTATTGTTTCCATTCTTGGTTTCCATGTGTGGTAATTATGTGTTGTTAATGGCTCAATATTATTTAATGTAGAAGTAGATGCCATCTTTAAAAAAATCACCAAAAAGAAATGGAAGAACCAAGTAATGCAACAAGACCCCCAAGCAATGCAACAAGAGCCCCTACATTTTGGCACTTTATAATTATAGTGTGATTCTCAAAATAAATATTTCCAATGGAAAGAGCATAAAAACTACGCACTTTTGCAAAAATGGCACTCAAAACCGAGTTACCGATCAAAAGATACAAGTTTTTCAATATTATGCTCTACTATTTATTTTAGTTTCCACTAAAATAGAATAAAATGCTCTTGCCTTCACCACACAAATAAAATGAAAGGGGGTTGGAGTTAAGCACCTACTAGTAGGAATCACAAGCTTTAAGCCCTCATATGACCATACCATATGACCAGGGGCTAAGGATTTCAATGGGTATTAGAAACTGAGAAAAACCTAGAATTTTTTTTTCTTCCTTTCCTTTTTCGCATTTACGACGCGAATAACTTTACACAAAACCTTTGCAAACAAATGAGTAGCAATATCATATATTATTATGGAACTCCATGAAATACAATGAGAATGGGCCTTGCTTATATAGGCAAGGAATAACAATCTAAGAACCAATCAAGGTCGTAGATCAAGCCATAAATCATGGAAAGAACTAGTCATCAAAGAACTAGTCAAGTCCATAGATTTATGAGAGAACTAGACATCAAGGATCTAGTCAATACCATAGATCTAGGAAAGAATTAATCAATACCATAGATCAAGGAAAGAACTATACCTAACAACTAGATAATATCTCCTAATATCTAAATAAATAAAAAGAAATATCCACACACATAAGTGGGTGAGGATAAATACAATAAAGGTAAATAATATACCTAGGTGAACATGAGCTAAGGTAAATACCTACTCTAACAGATTACGGATCTTTGTAGGTCCGATAGAGATCTCGGTGTAGATCATAGGTGAATGGGGGTGGTGTAGAATTAGGTGGATAGGTTGTTGTTCTGGGTTATATGGGAAAATATAGAGACCGATGCCGGTTAGGGGTGACCGACGGTAGTTGGGTGTAATCAGGTGCTTGACATCGTGGAAAACTAGGAATGCCACAGAATGAGTTTTGGGTCTCCTTTATGATTACACAAAGGACTTTGGTTGGTCGGAATGAGGTATTGGGTGATTTGGGTGGGATTTCATGAGGTTTTAATGGGTAAGTGGAGAGGTGAGTGTTAATGGAGGTCTGTGGGTGGCTGAGAGAACAAAAGGTGACAATATAATGACAAAATGAAATGAACCAGAGGGGTATAATGTTTTACTTACTTGGATTATGGTCCTGGGTGCCTGTGAGTGATGGATGAAGGTGCTGGTGAGAGGTTGAAGACTGTTGAGGATCACCTAACGCTGGAAATCTTCTGCATGTGCTACATGTGTATTCCTTTTTGCTTGATTGACTCAAATCAGTGTTGGGGGTGAGTGCTCGGATGGCTGTGTAGGAGAAAATGCTTGATCTCCTTCCTTGCATGCGTGTTCTCACTAGAATTCGATCTCAGAAGATGTGATATCTCTCAAGGATGTGCTAATGTTCACCAACCTTTTTCCAACCTTCAAAATAAGGTTGTTTTAGGGGTTTAAAGGTGACCGATGGTGGTTCTGGCTTAACCGGTGACGGTTAGGGGTAACCGGCATCGGTCAAGGTGGGATTTCCTAGGTTTAGTAAACTAGGGAGATCCTTGTGATTTTCTTGGATCTCGCATCATTAACCTATGGATTAAACTGGGAGCTTCTTGTAAGCATGCAAGAATGTGGTTAGAGAGAATGTAGGCATTGATCTTTAGGGTTTGGGTAGGTCTTAGTTAGTTATGGCAACTTACTAAGAATAGGTCTTAGGGTGAGTTGGCTTGATGAGGTGTCCAGGTGAGGTGCATGTGTGGATATTATCTAAATTAAGATATTTAAATAATAAATATGGTGAGGATAATGAATTAATTTAATTAAATTAATTAAATTAATATTAGTGGGGTGAAGGGGGCCATGGCTAGGTTAATGTGATGAAGGGTGTTTATTTGTCGAGGGACCAAAGGGGAGTGTGACCTAATTTTAGTGTCTACATTTTTCCCCTTTTTGTTGCGTAGCTTGTATTGGTAAGCGACGCTAATAAAAAATAAGATGTGGTTGCCCCAGGTGTGGGTGAAGGTGATCCCCCTCAAACCAAGAACTGATGAGGCCGAAGGTAGAAGCGGTGAGTGGTTTGATAAAAGGTAAATGTGAGAAAGGGGAAGGTGGGTAATAGGGGAAAAAGGAGAAAGGTCTACTCAAGTAAGCTAGGTAATGGGTTAGGGTCAAAGGTAGTAAAGATTCAAATGCACACACACGTATAAACTACAACATGTTACTGGGTTGAAGAGCAGTAAACTCTACATCGTCTAAGATCGATAGGTTTATCCAAACTAGGTTGAAGTGATTCCGGTATCCAAGGTATAGGATATGGTCAAGAAACATGACGTAGGTTAGGTACAGGAACATTTAGGTATATTCTGGTACACCAAAGGTAGGGTCAGGATAAATAGTCATGGTAATAGGCTAGGTAAGGTCATTAGGTCAATCAACACAAGTAACATTGCCGCAAGGTATAGCGAACACATGAGGGAAAAGGTCACTAGTGATGGTCCAGGTCCAAAGATCTAGGTCATGGCACGGGTAGGGCCGAGGTATGGGTAAAATAAGGGGTCCCCAAAGGTGGATAAAGGGAGGTAGTAAATGATGAGGTTAGGAAAGGTGAGGTAAATGGGTTGGGTAAATGATGAGGTCAGGAAAGGTGGGGTAAATGGGTTGGGTAAAGGTGAGGTGGGGTAAATGATCGAGTAAAGGGTAAAGGGTAAATGGTCAGGGTAAAGGAGGGATAGGTAGGGTAATAGGGTAAAATGTTGGGTTTGGTGCTAGATAGGGTGACCGATGATGCCGGTCAAGGGTAATTGATGACGGTATAGGGCAACCAACCATGGTAAGGTAGGGAACGAGACCGATGCCGGTGAAGGGTAAACCGACATCGGTTAGGTCGGGTTGGTTATAAAAACAAAAAATCCGTGTGTTTTATTATTCATTTGTCATTTAGCTAATTGAGAAAATGAAAAAAAAGAGAGGAAAGAGAGAAAAGTTTCTGGACGGAATGGAGTATTGAGTTGGTGGTGTGAACGACGGGTGATTGGTTGGTGAGAAGTGGGTCCAGAGGATCAGTGTGAGTGATTTGATTTGGTTACAGGTAGTGATTTGGTGATGGCAGAGGCCAGAGAGGATCAAGGGTGGGCCACCGGTGCAACAAGTGGGCCAGATGTGCCACCGAGACGTCAACAAAGTGTAATGAGGTAAGCGTCCAACTTTTGTTGTAGTTGAGTAGATAGGTTAGATGATTGATAGATTGTTGGTGGTTGGTATTTGTGTTTTTTATTTTTGGGGTGGGGAAAAGATTAAAATTTGGGAATGGGGGAAAAGTGGGTAAAAAGAGGAATGGGGGGGGTAATAAATGGGATAGGGGGTGGGTTGAGGTGCAAGGGTAGTTGAGGTCATTTTAGGTGGGGAAAAGGGGTAAAGGGGGGAGGTTTTTGAGAAAGGGGGTTTTGGGGATCGTGGGTTTTTACCATGTGCACTGGTCAAGCATTGGTCAAGTTTGGCCGTCACGTCAGAAGGTTGAACCGGTATCGGTCACCAAACAGGTGACCGATGCCAGTAAAGGGGTGACTAGGGTCGGTTAAAGGAACCAACATCGGTCAAGTTTTGGGGAACAATGGTCCAAAAGTGATGTGGGCTAGGTGGTTGAGATGGGTAGGGTGAAAATAGGGTGCGGGAAAACAATAATAGGTGAGTATGGGTATGATAAATGTAGATTAATGTATTGTTTATATTGGATGCAAGGGAGAGATCTATGTATGCATGGAAGAAGGTTCCACCCTACTTGTGATAGTGCGCGATGCAAGAACCCCCGAGGAGTTACATCATGTGGAGGTAGTGGGCTTGAGTGGGGTTCGTCACTATTGGCATGTAGTCCAATAGCCTAGTTTGATGGTCATGCTCATCGATAGATGGGATTCCGCGACCAACACGTTCCACTTACCGATGGGTGAGATCACTATCACCCTGGAGGACGTGTTCCAGATTCTACGGCTACCCATATTGGGTACACAAGTCTATTCTATCTCCTCCGAGGCCTCAGAGGAGCTGATGTTGACTATTTTTGGAGAGGGGATGGCCGAGCTGACATTCCATAGTGCCAACATTCGATATGGAGAGATGTACCTAGCCCGTCTGGAGGAGACGAGGCTAGTGGTTCTTTTGATGGAGGTAGTGTGCTACTTCGCATTGCCAGATGCAGAGGGTGGATGTTTTCCCGATCGTTGATGGGGGTACTCCATGACATGATGGTAGAGGAGACCCACTTTTCCTAGGCACCAACATTCTTGGTGTAGCTGTACAGGGAGTTGTGGGCATATGGGCGGCTACATAGGTTTAACTTGTGTTATACATTTTTACTGCACTGTTGGGATTATGAGCACATAGTTTGTGTGCATCTTATAGGGATGCCCCGAGTATATGCATTCCCACCAAGATTTGTGTGGGTAGGGTATAGGAGATGGGTGTCGGCTATTAGAGAGTGGAGATCAGAGAGGCCCACACATGATGTGGCCTATTTCCGGGTTACTAGAGGGGTTGTCTAGAGTGGACATTATTTGGAGGCCGTATGTGGATTCCCTCATATAGGCATATGCATGAGGAGCTAGCTGAGCTCCAGCTGGTGAGATGGATATAGGGTCACCATGCTGGGGAGCACAAGATGATCCCAATGGACAAAGTCTGATGGAAATTCAGGCTATTATAGGATGTACCTCCCCTTCCCATAGTACCAGAGAGATGACGTGGAGAGGCCCTTACCTCTACCACAACCTACAGTTCCCACAGGGTAGGAGGAGTAGGTAGTGGACTGGCGGATAGATGACACCGGGTGCATAGACAGTGGTGGGTGGCTCATTTATGAGCCATACCACCTAGACCAGGGTAGTTGGATCTAGCCACCATCACGGTGCAGAGAGACACCCTACAGGGTAGGTGGATACTTGATTACCTAGTTGGGTATACTGCAGACACAACTAGAGAGCTCTGAGGTAGAGGTAGTAGAGCTACATGTACAGGTGGCTAGTCTACAGGCCTAGATGGCCGGTGGAGGAGATGGAGATGGAGAGGAGGGTGATGGTCAGGTGGCAGCCTTATAGGCTAGGTGGCAGGTTTATAGGGCTAGTTGGCCACATCCCATGCATAGATTGGGGTCTTACAGGCCCAGATATAGGCACAGGGGCATGGGGCACCACCACACGTGCACCTGGACTTGGTCCTAGGTCTCAGTGAAGGAGGGACAGGTCCCATAGGCAGATAGGTATAGGGATCGAGACCTATGGGACCACCACATACCGTGCCTATATCTAGGTTATAGGATGCCCTAGGTGAGGCTAGATACTACTAGGACCAGTTGATGGTGGCCGGATAGACTTCATATCCTATGCCGAGTACAAGGGCACAACAGGCATCCAGTGAGAGGATGAGATCCCGCACTCACAGTGTGGAGAGTACAGGGGGCCATCGAGCTCCTAGGCTAGAGCAGAGAGAGGAAAATGAGACCAACTCCAGTGAGGTGAGGTGCCAGCAGGGACCCAGGAGGCAGAGGGTATAGGTGATACAGAGATGGAGGATATCCACCGAGATGCCTGATATGAGGCTTGTGACATTGATGTATGATAGTCATTTTTTTATACATATTAGCTGCATACGAGAGATAGTTGTATTTTTTAAGGCATCAGTGCCTAAGATGTATATGAGATATTTTTGTATATATCGACCTACGTGTCGTAAGAAGAGATTTTGTATTATTTCATTATTTTATTATATATGATACCGGCCTACGTGCCGATGACATTTTGTATTATGTATCGGTTGCTTCGTGTGCCAATGATTTTGAGATGATGGACATGATGAGATAGCCATGTATATTGTATTGAGATACACATTTATTTATATGATGAGATACATTTTATTTCTTGATTTGTTGATGTGGTGATGAGATTTTGATTTATTGGTGTGTTGATGAGATTTTTTTTTTGTTTTTTGATATGGATAGAAATTAGGTGAGTTAGGCATGATGGAGTCAGGTTGGTTTAGGCATGGATCGAGTCAGGTCAGGTTTAGGCATGGATCGAGTCAGGCTGGTTTAGGCATGGATCGAGTCAGGTCAGTTTAGGCATGGATCGAGTTAGGTCTTAGGCATGGATCGAGTCAGGTCTTAGGCATTTGCTATGATGGCAAAGAAAAATGATGATATGGAAATGTTGTGGTTGAATTTGTGCTATGTATGGTAATATGGATCATGTTGGTATGATGTATGATTGTGGTAAATGTGATGAAATGAATGTTGTAAAGATGTATTAATTTCCACTTATTTGATGATAAATTGGCAACGAACTAGAGTAGGATGTGACTGGAACAGGTAGCAAATGGCGAGAGGTGAATGGGTGTGAATGGGAAAAGGTAAGGAAAGTGGTGATGATGATGATGATGGTCGAGCTAACCTCTAAGGGCCCCATGCCCTCGAGTGCTACCTACATAGCCTACATAGATCCCCATGAAAAGGGCCTCAGACCGATGTAGTTCTCCCATAAGCTAGGGAAGAATATGAGAGGGTGTGAAAATGAGGTGGTAGGTTTTAGGTATGGTGTGGGTTTAGGTTTGTTAGGTGTGGGTGGTTAGAGGTAAAGTGATATAGGTGATGTTGATTGTGGGAAAAGAAGAAGATAGATTACCCCAAAAGTAAGTATCGAGGACCAAGTCCTGTATAAGGTAATCAAAACGTAAACAAGGATGGCTAAAAGAGAAGAGGGGGCAATAAAGCCACCTGATTGGTGAGGATCATACCGAGTAGATCACACCTTGAAAGAGGTGATGAACATAAGACCCTAAAGACATTACATGATTGATTGTTCTATGGTGAAAAGTAGTCACATGATCACCAAATGTCCTAGTTTCTAAGAAGTCCCTTGAGGCAGTGGGAAATGGGAGTGGGTATGGTTTGAAGGGTGAAAAGTGGGTAATTTTGTATGGTATGAGGTAGCATGCTATTTGGGCAAGAGATCCGAGGTCACAATGGGCAAGTCCATGACTAATTTTTTTTTGTGTTGACTTGTATGTGAGATAGACTGATCGATGGGAAGTCTATATGGGATGAGGAATTTAACTCCTTGAGGTCTTTCGTAAAGTTGATCGATGTGGGAAGCTTCAGTTTCTCTCGTGTTTTTTTTTGTTAAGAGCTTTACATAGTTGTCCTTCGAGGGAGCAGTCTATTTATAGCAGCAATTATCGAGAGGAAGATGTCCTTTTGAGGGAGTCATCTTTTGAGTGGAAGTTTGACTCAAGGAGTTGTATCCCATGTGAGGGATTTGAAGTCATGGACAAGACCAAGGTGGAGAATAGGATCTCGTGTAAAAGGCAAGGTGAAATGACCATGGGATCTCATCTAAAGGTAGATGAAAAGTATCCATGAGAATCATGCTATGTGTAGCGCCATGGTACACATATTCAAGAGAAGATAACAAGTGATGGGTACTCACATGATTCTTGTTTAATCATTGGTGAGGTGTATGAAGTGGATAGTGCTCAAGGGATGAGCATGGAAAGAGACAAAAAAGTGATGTAGGACTAAAAGTCAACAATAGAATGGTCGAAGATGCAAGGCGTTAAGGGGCTCAAGTTGGGTTTACCATCAAGTGAAGATAAATGATAAGCACCTGATCCATAAGTATGAGTCACGATGTATGGTCCAAGCCAATTAGGAGAAAATTTGCCCCGTTTACTTTTTTCTACTTTGGTTACATGTTGATTTTCTTTTAGGACGAGGTCACCAACTTGGAAGGTTCGTTCATGGACACACTTGTCATAGGCACATTTGATACGTTTTTAGTAAACTTGAAGGTGGTCAAGAGCGTTAAGATGACGTTCATCTAATAACTCTAGTTGTGCTAAATGGTCCGATGGAAAGTCATCATCATTAAGCATGTCATGGAGAGAAATGTGGAGTGAGGGAATCTAGACTTCGAGAGGTAAAACCACCTCAGTACCGTAGACCAAAGAAAATGGTGTGCAGTAGTGGAAGTGCGAATACTAGTGCGGTATGCCCATAGGGAAAAAGGAATGTGTGTATGCCAATCCTTCCCAAAGATGTTAACCACTTTCATAAGAATTTTGTTTAAGGTTTTGTTAGTGGATTTAGCTTGGCCATTGGTTTGTGGGTAATAAGGTGATGAGAAACTAAGCTGAATGCCGAAGGCATCACAAAGTTTTTACAATGTTTTGTTTTTGAATTATTTTCCATTATTAGTGATGAGGTGATGAGGAACACCAAAAGTGAAAAATGATGTGATGATTGATGAACTCACATATTTTCTTAGCTTTCATGGAGATGAGTGGTATGGCTTCAACCCATTTTGTATAGTATTTGGTAGTAGTGATGATCCATTGATGGTGCTGGGAAGAATGGGGGTTGATCTCTCCGACAAGATCCAAACCCCATTGAGAGAAGGGCCAAAGGTCACGGGTGACCTGTAAGGTGTGACTGGGTGTATGATGAAGATTGGCATGTTGTTGGAATTTTACACAATGTTTGACATAGTCACAACAATCAGAGTTAAGGGTTGGCCAATAATAGCCTAGGTGAAGAATACGCTTAGCAACAACAAGGCCACTGAAGTGACCTCCACATATGCCATCATGAACCTCCTTAATGGTATAAGGAATTTCAGAACTTGTGAGGCATCGTAAGAGAATACCATCAAAGCCACGCTTATAGAGGAGGCCCCCATGATGACGTAATGAGATACTTTTTAAGGAAGGTGCATTGTCTGTTACGGGTGAGATCAAGAGGTAAGATGGAGAGAGAAAGATAGTCAGAGTATTGTTTGTACCAAAGGTCACTCGGGTCCTGGGGTAGCGGTTCCGATAGAGTAAACCTCGTGTGGTAAATAAGAAGGTGATTGGAGTCATTGTATGGTGACAAAGATTTTAGAATCGGCAGGTGAAGTAGGTATTTGGGAAGCCAAGTAGGCCATGGTATCTACAAATTTGTTAGTTGAATGTGGGACGGTTTGAAGGGTGTAATGGTCAAAGGTGGTCAAAAGTATGTCTACATGATGTTTATACTTTTGAAGTATCTCATTATGACATTGGTATATACCATTGACTTGGTTTACAACCAATTGAGAATCACCAAAGATGTTGATTGATTTGACATCGAGGGCATAGGTGGCTTGGAGACCTAATACGAGTGCTTCGTATTCGATGATATTGTTTGTGCATTCAAAATCAAGTTTGAAAGACAAAGGCATGGGCTCACCATCAAGTGGAATGAGGATAATACCAGCCCCACCCCCATGCTGACACTTTGAACCATCGAAGAAGAGTATCATTTGGTAAGGGGGTTCATCCAAGGAAAGGGTAGCAATTGACTCATCTAGAAAGTCAAAATTAGAGGGTTGATCCCCAAAAATAGGTGCATCACCAATTGGTCGGTGATAGCTTGACCCTTGATGGAATTTTGATGAATGAATTCGAGGTCAAGGTTAGCTAAAAGCATAAGCCATCATGTGGCACATTGATTTTGATAAGGTTTGGCATACATGAAGTGTAAGGGGTCGGTGTTGGTCACAACATAGGTTTTGTGGTTAAGTAGGTAATGGCGGAGTTTAGTGGCAATGAAAACTAAGGCTAAGAAAAATTTTTTTGGGATGGGTGTATCAGGTTTCATAGTCCAAAAGAGTATGGCTTATGTAATAAACCACATGCTCCCTATGTTGTTCATCATGATGAGCGAGCATGGCTCCCAAGGAGTGATCGGTAGCTGAGATGTATAGGTAGAAAGGTTGATCATCCTTAGGTGGAATGAGTACGGGTGGTTGGAGAAGGTATTGTTTTAGGGCCTCAAAAGATTTGTGACAGTCATCATCCCATTTAAAGGAGACATCCTTCTTGAGCAGATGATGAAATGGTTGGCACCGATCAGATAATTGTGAAATGAAATGGTGAATAGACTGCAACTTACCTTGTAGGCTATGGAGTTGTCTAAGGTTAGTGGGCAGAGGCATTTTGAGAATAGCCTTGACTTTAGCAGGGTCAACTTCTATACCATGTAGGGAAATGATAAAGCCCAAGAGTTTTCCTGAGAGGACCACGAAGATGCACTTCTTTGGCTGAAGGTGAACACAATATTTAATGAGGTGGTCAAAAATGGTTTTGAGGATGATAAGGTGCTCGAAGCGGTGCTTAGATTTGGCCAAGAGATCATCCACGTAATCTTCTAGTATGTGATGCATGATGTCATGGAAGATGTAAGTCATAGCCTCACTGATATGTGGCACTAGTGTTTTTAAGGCCGAAAGGCATGACTCGATAGTAGAAAGGTCCCCAAGGGGTGATGAACGAGGTTTTGTGTTGATCCTCTGGGGTGAGCAAGATTTGGTTATAACCCGAGAAGCCATCCATGAGTGATAGCATCTCATGGCCTAGCGGTAAGGTCAACTACTGGTCAATACCGGGTAAGGGAAAGTCATCTTTCGAATAGGCTAGGTTGAGGTCATGAGAAGTTGTGCAAATGTGGAGTCCCCTATCACCTTAGTGATAGGGACAATGTTAGAAATCCAATGAGGATAATCAATGGGTAAGATGAAGGAAACAAAAAGAAGGCACTAAAGTTCTTCTTTGATGAGAAGGGAAATGCGAGGGTGCATTTTCCTCAACTTTTGTTTGATGGGTTTGGCATCGGGAACAGTGACGATATTGTGGACCACTATGGTGGGGTCAATACGGGCATGTCTGCATAAGACCAAGTGAAAGCGTGGTTATGATCTTTGAGAAAAGAAGTGATGGCTTCCTGTTCAGCAGAACATCTAAAGATTGACCAATCTTTAGGATGTGTGGGTCATCTTGAGTATGAATGTTGATCTCGATAGTCGATTCATTCAACATGGTTTGCATCTCAGAAGGTAAATGACCGATGAATATATGAGTCTTCTACACCAAGGTAGGTGAGTATAGATTCATCATCCTAACATTGAACGACGTTAATGAAGGTGTATCATCATCGATCATTTTAGATATAGGAAGGGAAGAGTGGAAGGGGCCTCGCCCTCATGTTGATAAGTCAAAGGCCCCAAGGAAATGGTGTTTATGAAAAAAAAAAGTTAGGAGGGATAGATTCAGGATCCATCGACTCCATCGGCAAAGGTGGTGATGAAGGTGGAGTGGGTGAAGAAGGTGGAGAAGGGTTGATGTCCTTGATGAGTTCAATGCGGGCCTATTTGGTAGGTGGTTAGGAAATTCGATACCACTACTGGTCGTTATGTTTGTGGGTGGTACATGGAATAATGGTATGGTGGCCTTGCTCATAAAATCCAAAACCAAAACCCTTCCATGCACATCGGTGTAGGAAGGTGTGGGAAAAATGGTGATTGGTAAGTGATTGGAAGTCTATGAAAATGGGTGAGTTTGTGATGGTGGTTTAGGTGTGTAAGTGGTAATATCAAGTCCCCCATAGGTGAGACTAGTATGAAGGTGAGGAGGACCATATAGGAGATGTTATCCTATATGGTGATCATAACGTGGGTGTTGGTGAAGGCTTCCATACTCTTGTGGAGTAAGGAATGTGTTGACACTATATAGGTGGTATTCCCCAGAGTGAGGCGTTGAAAAATACCTTCCAATGGATCGGTGGTTGGTATGTAGGTAGCTGGAATAGATGATGTGTTGGAGGTCAACGCGGAGGTGGGGTTAATGGCTTGGGAGGCTGATGGGTCAGCCATGGAGGTTGTGGTAGTGGTAGGAATGGAGGAGGTATGTGTGGTTGAGGTAGTGACCGACTACTTGGTAAGCAGAGTGTAGGTAGGTGAAGTGGTAGTGGTCGCGGAGGTAGATGCGATTTAATGGGTATGAGCACATCATTGGGTTGGTAAAGCATGTTGCATGTTTTGAAAGGTGATGGATCATGGGATAGTATAGGTGTGCCCTTCATGCTCAAACTTTACACAATGATGCAAAGTGGAAGGAACACAACCCATGACATGAATCAAGGTCTTCCAAACAAAAAGTTATATTGAAATCCCCTCCAAGATGTAAAATAATTATGGAATAGTGTGGGGGCCCACGTGAATGTGGAGGATGATGTGCCTAGTGTAGAGGTGATAGCATCATTAAATGAACGCAACATGATAGGATGTTTATGCATGTAATTATTGTGTATGCATTTGAGAAAATGCATGGGATGAAATGATGTTAATGTTAGCGCCCCCATCAATCATCACATGGTGTACCCATATGTCATCGATGTGGATAGAGATGAAGAGGGATGGGTCCGGGTCATCGGTTTGGTGTGGTGCGATCTCTTCCTCTGAGAAGCTAAGGGAGGCTACTTGGTGAGTAGGATGGGGTGAAGATGAAGGTGGTAATTTGGTAAGAGAGGCTACATGATGGGGTGTGATAATGGAGGCTATGGGTGTAGGGTCATTGGGTAAAACCTCAATAGATTGAAGAACCTCCATGAGAGCTTGATGATGAGATTTCGAGGTTTGGATGAGGTCATATAAGGAAATTTTGAGGGGAGATTGGTGTAATTGTTTGAGCATGGTGTAATGTGTGACACCATTAGAAATGGGGTATGTGGGGCGCGAATAGTGATTTTAGGTATGGGTGTAGATGGTATGTTGGGTATAGGATTGGTTGGTGGGTCCGTTGCCTTTTCTTTTCCCTTATCCTTCTAAGCATGTGCAGTGACATGTATCATGTTGATTTGAGGGGAGTCATTAAATGAAGAAGGTGTAGGATGAGTGGTATAACGACATGATGGGAAAAAACCTACCGGAGGAGAAAAGCCTTGTGAAGTGAGCTGGGTGCAATGAACATTTGGGTGGTGGTGTGGCAAGTTCTCTGATGCAAACCATGTTAATTTCAAATCTTGGAGGTGGTTTGAGGAGTTATGGGGGTGGAGGTTGTGGTTGTTGAGTGGGCAGTGTGGGAATGGGTGTCGGTGAAGCAAGGTCCTCATCGAGAAGGTCATCATCATCAAAGTTGGCTTCGGAGGACACAACTGGATAAGGACAGTTTTCAAGGCCTTGTAGTTCTCCACATCATGCCCTGGCACATGATGGTAGGTGCAAATTTTAGTGTCATCAAACCCTTTTGGCTTGGGTTTGAGGGGTCGTAAGGTCTGAGTGGTGGTAATGTAATGACAAAAGTCTCAAGGAGGTTGGTTAAAATTTTGGCATAGGACCCCGCTAGTGGGTCGCAATGGGAAGTGAATGTGGGTTTGGGTATAGGTGCGGTTGATTATTGAGGAATGGTCTTTTAGGAGGGGGAGTGGGTCGAGCTATGGTTTTGGGTGCTGGCATGGTTTTGGGTATCAGACATGTTTGTTTGGTTAGGGGTATGGTAGATGAATGGGTAGGAGGGTGTGTGGTTGTTTTGACTACCTTATTGGGAGGTAGCAGAGTTTTGGCTTTGGGTTGCACACCGTCTTGGGTAAAGGTGATATGGGTGTACGAGGTCTAGAAGGAAAAGTAGATGGGGGAAGAGGATGAGTTACCCAGGGGGATAATGGAGGTGTTGTGAAGGTAGATGATGTGGGTCATGCATGGGGTGTGAGAGACAATGACTAAAGTGTAGTGGGTAGTGAAGAAATAGCTGAGGGTATTGGAGGTATGGGGGGTAGAGATGTTCAGAGTGTGGGTGTAAGTCATGTTGGGCATCTGGGTAGGTTAGAGGTTTGTGAGGAAGGAATGGGTTGTTGTGTTTTTGGTTTATTGAGGGGTGGAGGTTGCTTGACCATGTTGGGAAGCTGAGGTCCTAAGACGGATGGAAGGGGTGAAGGTGAAGACTGGCAAAGCTATGGAGTATGAGTTCTATGGGCTTGGTTCTTTGGTTTAGGTGTCGGAGTAGGTGTGGTGTTGACTTTGGAGGATGTAGCTAAATCTAGTTTGATAGGTGGATGAGTAAGGCTGGTGGTTGGGGTGACCCCTAAGGTGGTAATAGGTTTGGTCGAGGTAGATGCTGTAGGTGTGGGTTTAGGTTTAGATGTAGTTTGGGTTATGGGTAAGGGTGTATGTTGAGTAATGATGGGTGTCATGGAGGGAATGGTGATAGAGGTGGTTGTATTTGGTTGATTGGTTGAAATATTTTTGGGTAGATAGTGGAGGTATCAACAAGTGACATCTTGCATCTGCATTGAGACAGAAGAAGTAAAAGGTGCCCCCAAAGTAAGGCCCTATCCACATAATCTAAGTGATCGGCCAAATGTGAGAACGACACATCTGAAGGTGGAGTTGATGAGGACCTAATGGAAATTCCCGTAAAATGTGTCTTAGAGATGGGGAATTGGCTAGCTTTAGCTTCCGTGGGTAAGAGAGCCAAAAGTAGGTCTGCAGGGTCTTGGGTAGCTGATGGAGAATGCTCACCAAGAGGTAAGGGTATCTCAACTAGATCTGTGATAGGGTTTGGAGATGATGGGAGCTCCTCTGTGGGTGGAGGAGGTAATGGGTGCTCCTTTGTGGGTGGAGGAGGTAATGGGTGCTCCTCTGTGGGTGGAGGAGATGATAGGTGTTCCTCCGTGGGCTGAAGAAGTACTGTGGGTATCGGTTCTCTAAGTGGAGAAGCCAAAGGTGAAATGGTCTTGATGTTAGTGGAAGACTCCTCCGTAGGTGATGAAGGAGATGAAAGGTGTTCCTCTATGGGTGGAGGAATAGGTGCGGTGGGTTCCAACGTGAAGGAGGATTTTGGGCTAGGATTTCCTCTATGGAAGGAATGTGAGGTAATTGGGAGGTGATAGGTATGTCATTAAAAATAGCGTGAACCTCATGGGTATGGGTATCATGAGTTGAGGTCTCACCGGTTTGATCAGACAAAGGGGCATGATTGGGAAATGGTTTCTTGAAGATGTGTAGGTTTTGGTTGGTAGGTGCGTTAGGATTATCCATGGTTAACTCACCTTTCTCAAGCATTTCTTGGACAATGTTTTTGAAAGTGATGTAATTTCCATCACTATGACCCTTTACTCGATGATAGTTACAGAAGTCATGTTCTTTATACCATGGGCATGGGGTGAGTAGGGTCAAAACCAGTGTGTGGTTTGATAGGTGGAAGGGTGATGGCCCAAATTTAATAATATTTTCTAAGACAAAAGAGTAAGGTTCCCCAATTGGGGTGTATTTCCGTTGTTCTCGTCTGAATTGAAAAGTCTGAATGGGTGAGAGATTAGATGAGGGGGTAGCCTGATTTGATGGATGAGCTGGGTCTGGCCTTGAGTACCACTGCGTTAGTGGTGCCCTTAGCTTTTGAATAATTATTTTGTGGTTTGGAAGAAGAAGAGGTATCATTCGACTTGAATGCCTGAATTCTTATTGCATAATTGGATTTTCTTCTCTTTGATGGCCCAGAATCTCTAACTTTCGTGCCATAGTGAATGCTTCATCGAATGTTCGGAAGGTTTGGACCTGCAAGGTGGTGAGATATGTCTAGCACAAGCCCATGTGAAAATCTTGATGAGCTCTATTTGTGGCAGTTGGAAGGTGAGTTGGTTGATCAGGCTATGCCAGCGAGTGACAAAATCTGTGATAGATTCATCTTCATATTGACGTGTGGAATATAGGTCGGTCATAGTAACCTTCTTGATGATATTGATAGAGAAATGATCCAAGAAGGCTTGGGCTACCTAGATTAAATGAAAATATAGAGTGTCTAGATAACCCACTATACCAATCTAACAGGCCCAAGTCAGAGACATGGGAAAGGTCCTCAATAGCAAAGTGTCATCGTGAGTGATTAGGTAACACCCATGTTTGAAAGACCGTAAATGCTACTATGGGTCTTCCTTGCTATTGAAATGATTGAATTTAGGCATCTCCCAATGCATGAGATATGGGCAGATAGGAATGGATGGGTGGATAGGCTCATTACAAATCTCGTCATAGGTGAGAGTGTTGTAGGAGCTAGAAACCGATGCCTCCAATGTCTACATCTTGTCCAACATCAATTTGATTAGGTCATTGGTTGGTTGTGATGATTGGGCACCTCCCATAGTGTGAGAGGGTTGGTTTTGGACATACAATGGGGGTGACATTCTAGTATATGGTGCTGCCGTGTAGGTTGATTGAGATGAAGGTAGTGAAATAGGGGGTATGTATCCAGAGTGAATAATAGATGAAATGGAGAGGCTATTGATAGTACGTATATGGAGGTGGAAGGGTGGTGGTAACCCTAGTAGCTATAGGGGCTAAAGATTGTGGAATGGAAAGGACCACATTCTGAAAAGGGGTAGGGGTCACCGACATCAAAGGTGGTAGTGTAGCTACATGGGTATGTGCGAGACATTAGGGCGGATGAGGTTGTGTTTTGGGTAGTTGTCGAGGGTATGGTGGATGTGGTGGGTGCCATGGAGGTGGAAGACATGGCATCATCATAGTGGTATAGGACCTAGCTGCAAAACGACTGGGGTAAGGTAGATGCGGGAAGCATGGAGCCGATGGGGTTGATGTAGGAGTGGGAGTGAGAGTCGGGGGATAGATATGGGCATGTCATATATCAACTGACCCGAGGCATCTCGAGTGGATGAGTGGGAAAGGTAAAACTACAAAGTGGCAGGGTTTTGGTCAAGGAGTCATGTGCAAACTCCTCATCTCGGTAGTGATAGTGATAGGTTGGATAGGATCCATGGCTGGTGATAAAATGGAAGGTGGTGAAGGACTAGGTGGGAGTGGTTGACAACTGGCATGAAATATGAGTGTGCTTTCTTGTCTTTGGGTCAACACCATGTGAACCAAAGATCGATCAGTAGGGCTACTTCTCTGTAAATGACATAAAAAAAACAGAACAGTGAATCGACGGTAAAAAGTGGATTAGGTACCAAATGTTGGTTGGAAAGTGAAATAGGCTAACCGATGCCAGTTAGGGAAAACCGACGCGGTTAGGGGTAACCACCGCTATCATCACTATAGAAAATGGACAGTGAGTGAAAAACAAGGTATAAGGTCAAAATCGAGGTATGCCAAATCTGATGAGTTTTACAATGTCAATGGGAATGATAGCAATGACAGGGACTGTGAAAAGTGGAAGAAGATGAATAAATAACAAGGATGAAGATGAATAAATGTCCCTTTGAGTAGGTTAACAAAAGGACTGGAACGTGCCGGTTGGGTATAACCAATGATGGTAAGAGGGTAACTAACGATGCTCACTGGACCGACACCGATCACTGTGAAATTGAAACAGTGATGACAAAATGGTGGTTGTTAATTAAAATCTGATGTGGAATCAGACCCAGAATTCTGAGAATGATGAGAATATGGTCTAGGCACACTAGGTGAAGCCGGAATACACCAGATATGATGAGGAGCATGCAAGGATGAACAAGAAAAATGAAGAACGTGATCTCTCACCTCAAAACGTACAAGCCAAGTAGAAACACTAAGAAAAATGTGATCCTAAGAGTGCCTTTTCTATTATGTTTGTTTAGCTTATGCTATTTAAGGACTGACTCATGTATTGTAGAATAGAATTTTTTTGGTGAGGATGGCTTCCTATGAAGAAGGAGATCTAAAAGGTGAGGTTTTAGGTATGTTATGGTGGGGGTGGGCTTTGCTCTGAAGTATGACTCGACAGAGCAATGAGTTGGGGAGTACCTACCAATCCTCAGATCAATGTGATCATTGATAGGTGTTCCCAGGAAAGATGTTGTTTAAGAATATGTATTTATTTTGAATTTGTGTAATTTGGTATGACTCAGAGAGAGAGAGAGATGTGCTTTCTACGATTCATTTGTCAACCATCAGCTTGGGCATGACTTCCAACAGTATAGGTTACCCTCAATTAATGTGAGCTAATGCAATAAATCAGAATGCAATGCACTTATTTTTAAGCCCAAATCGAAGTGTGAAGTTGGATGACACAAAAAGATGAAGAGGAAGAGGGATGCTCTTTCACTATAATGTAGAAAACATGAAGAAATGGTTCTTTTTAATTACACCAAAAGAAAGGTTTCTTTTAGAGCAAATAGAAAGAAAAGGTAGGTTACCAAGGAGAAAATTAATGTGTATGCTTTTCATAAGGGAAACAAACACACAACTTTTCCTAGGAATGAATAAAATGCAAGGAACCTTGGATGGGTCCCACCGGGCATGCCAAAATGTTTCACTTGATTCTTAGACGTTTCTTTGAAGTATTGATGAAACAGATAGGTAATGGGCGTAGGAGGAATACCTATTGAAATGCTGGTTGTTGGGTTGTTCCACGCGTATGACTTTGAATCCACAACCTGATTGTAGAACTTCCTTTTGGCTAGAGGAACTACCGTAATGAAAAGCAAGACCACCGTAGAAAGAGTTAAAAATATGTGTAGTGAACTTCCTAGCGTGTGCTAGATCCAGAAGTGTGATACTCCTGACGGCATCACCCACTATTTAAAACAATTTAATGTGGGTAATAAAGTAAATCCTATTGTAATTTGAAATGATTTAGGTATCTCACTTAAAACACAATAAGAAAGATCTGATCTATGTGCTAGGTTAGAATAGGATCCGAAGGTCAAATAACTGGTTTTGGATCTCTGCAGGTCTGACAGAGATCTCAGGTAGATCACGGGTGAATGGGGGTGGTGTAGAATTAGGTAGATAGGTCGTTGTTCTAGGTTGTATGGGAAAATATAGAGACCGATGCCGGTTAGGGGTGATCGACGATGGTTGGGTGTAACCGGTGCCGATTACTGTGGAAAACTGGGAATGCCACAGAATGAGTTTTGGGTCTCCTTTATGATTACACAAAGGACTTTGGTTGGTCGAATGAGGTATTGGGAGATTTGGGTGGGATTTGGTGAGGTTTTAATGGGTAATGGAGAGGGTGAGTGTTAATGGAGGTCAATGGGTGGTTAGGTAAAAAAAGGTGACAATATAATGATGAAATGAAATGAACCAGAGGGGTATAATGTTTTACTTACTTGGATTCTGGTCATGGGTGCCTGTGAGTGATGGATGAAGGTGCTGGTGAGAGGTTGAAGACTGCTGAGGATCACCTAACGCTGGAAATCTTCTGCATGTGCTACATGTGTATTCCTTTTTGCTTGATTGACTCAAATCAATGTTGGAGTGAGTGTTGGATGGTTGTATAAGAGAAAATGCTTGATCTCCTCCTTCTTGCATGTGTGTTCTCACTGGAATTCGATCTCAGAAGATGTGATATCTCTCAAGGATGTGCTAATGTTTCACCAACCTTTGCCAACCTTCAAAATAAGGTTGTTTTAGGGGTTTAAAGGTGACCGATGGTGGTTCCGGCTTAACCGGTGATGGTTAGGGGTAACCGGCGTTGGTCAAGGTGGATTTCCTAGGTTTACTAAACTAGGGAGATCCTCATGATTTTCTCGGATCTCATGTCATTAACCCATGGATTAAACTGGGAGCTTCTTGTAAGCATGCGGGAATGTGGTTAGAGAGAATGTAGGCATTGATCTTTAGGGTTTGGGTAAGTCTTAGTTAGTTATGACAACTTACTAAGAATAGGTCTTAGGGTGAGTTGGCTTGATGAGGTGTCCAGTGAGTGTATGTGTGGATATTATCTAAATTAAGATATTTAAATAATAAATATGGCAAGGATAATGAATTAATTAAATTAATATTAGTGGGGTGAAATGGGTAGGTTAATGTGATGAAGGGTTTTTATTCGAGGGACCAAAAAGTGTGACCTAATTTTATGTCTACACCGGGCACTAGTGTCTTGGGTAAAATCATATAGTTTCTTAGTTCATCATAGTTTCTAGCAGGTTATAATGATATGAAATCATAGTTTCTAGTAGGTTATAATATGGATATACAGTATTAGGAACTTTCCCATAGTTATGTAATACAATCATTCAATTACAATACGGTTACAAAAATGGTTTCAAAATGGGACATGCCATCTATAATGACACTTATTTTAGAAACCTCATGGAAGGAGAGAAAAACATACCTCTTTCCCCAACACTCTTCTCTTGGCATGAGATCTCCCAAAACACTCTCCCTTGGTGTGATATTGCCCAAAAAAAATCACTCTTGGCATGATATTTCCTGAAAAACTCACTCTTGGTGTGATATTACCCAAAAAACTCACCCTCGACAACAAGATACTCAAATTAACCAACATTTCCAAATCAAAGAAAACAACTTTATATCTTATACTCTCTTATAAATTAGGTGCACTCTTTGCTTGAATCTTACTTTCTACACACTTTTAATTATACATATGTTACTTTGATTTTTCATATATGGGACTTTTACTACTCTTTTGCTTTTATTTTGTAGGTCCATCCTTACAAGAAGAAGATCACATCAACAAGTACAAACTACAACAACACACTACTACACATACAATTCACCCCTAGGGTCTACATCCCTTTCCTAGTTGCCATACTTCACATTACAATCACTTCACGCTTCACATGGCTACTTGTCCACTCGAAACAATATTGGATAGACTGTCTCTCTAGATCACAAGGTATGTGTCTTCTATATACTTTATGCTATAAATTATTCACTCAACAACATAAATTAGGGAAAATGTAAACACAAAATCCATGCACTTGGGTACATTTCTAGGTCTTAAAACATACTAATGTATACATGATTCCTAAGAAAAAAACTAGTGGTTGAAAAATCATTTTTTCCTTTTGGTTACTATCCTTGTACTTCACTTGTCTTACAAATCTTACAGCTTTCTTGACACTTAACTAATTTATATTTTGATAGCCTCTGACACTAAAGCACCCGGTGAGGATAGAAGCACACAGAACTTTTGTCCATCCCAGTGCGCATGTCCTTCTTTTGCTTTTTCTTACACTTTTGGGTCTTTTTCACTTCTTGGTCACCTTTTTACACTTTGGGCCAGCCTTTCAGCTTATCAATCATGAAATTCAAACAACATAATTATACACACACACACACACACACACACACACACACACACACACACACACACACACACTTAATTAATTCTTCTAAATCAAAGGCCAAGCACTATAAGAATTATCTATCATCATCTAAGCTTGCATCAAAGGCACAAGAGCACTACAAATCATACATATAAGACGCTCATACAAGGGAAAAATATTGCATCAATCTACATACACTACATAGGAGGGAAGTTCATTCTATTCCATCACACATATTTTTCATACTCATAACTATCGAGATGTGGCCCGCTATCTTCATGCAACTTATACAAGGGAAACCTAGGGAATCATTTCACACACATGCACAAAGAACTACATGGAGTTTGAGATGTAGTGCATCACTTGGTTATAATTTCACTCTTTGTGTGATCGCGTAATTAGTCCAATTCCACATTTTACATATTTTTATTAGATTTGATGTGGTTTGTGGGCATGTGCAGCCATACATCTATTTTACAAGTTACATGTGTGATTAGAACCCTAACAACGAAGTCAGAGTGAAAATGTTAATATTGGAGTGAAGACCTTCTAACCCAAAAAAATTAGAACCTAAGCATCTAAGCTTGACATCGGCGCTCGAGATCAATCACTAGTGCCTAGGGCACTCTTGTCCTTTTGGGTGCTTGTCTTAAATATTTATGTACTTATGAATCTTCATCGAATAATTACGATGTTGTTCCCATCCTATTCTAACAAATGCACAGTCCCTATCACTCCCAGATCACACATAATCAACTAAGTCCTCCTCTTCCTCTCTCATTTGCTTGTGGTTTTACATATTTGAATGTTTATTTTCATGCACTACTATACTTTATTATATGCATATCATTTATTAGTGAAATAATTTATCATATGGAAAATTATTTGTTTCCATCAATGCTCATAGAGGCTACGCCCCTCCTTATTGTGTATAAGGAATCTCCCATTATTAAATGTTACTATCCTAATCATATCTAAATGTTTTGGGGTGACCAAATAGGATGGTGATCACACATGAGCACTTCACTAAACCTATGGCAAAGTGCTTGTACATGGTATAAGGGAGGAAATTGTAACTATGAGGGATAAATGAGAGGAATTAGGAGAGGGGGTTATTGTTGTGAATAGTAAATTGCATATTTCACATGTACCATAACCAAAGCAGTTCAACATTAATTTGGAGAAAAAAACAAGTGTAATTAGTGGGACTGGAAAAATAGAGACACACAATTCTTCAAGTTCATCTATAAAAATACCAAGTTCCTTATTAATCACCATACTTTTAAATTTACAAAAAGAGAGAGTAGAGGAAAACATGGGAAATGAAAAAGGAAGAATTTATATTTTATTCTTTGTGTTGGTGATACAAAGTTCAACACCCAAATCACAATTCACAAGTATCGCAAGGTAGAAATTCTCAAAATCTAGGATTCTTTGGAATGGAGAATCCATCCCAATTTATAGTATTGTGAATTAACCTTTCATCTCCCCCACATGAATCTTCATGTTCCTATTACACTTGTGACCTTTCATTTTCCCTTAAAAGAAACAACTTAAAGTATTTTTCTTATAATTTTTAAAAATACTTTTATAATTTATAAATATGTCACTTAAGTGAATAGGACAAAATACAATGATTATGTACAATGAAGAATTAAAATAAAGGGAGAGAAGAGGAGAGGGAAAAGGGATTGATTGATCCATTGAAGAATCTCCTCTTACTGATCTGAAGTATTCAGAAACACCATTTTCTCCTTCGTAAGATTTCTGACACCTCGTACCACTGAAAGAGTGTTGAGAAACACTGTTACAAGAGTCTTGAGGTGATATCTTGAAGGAATAATAATGATATCTTTCCTAGCTCACTTGACTTAACCAACTTACCCAGCTCTCCTAGCTCACCGAGCTAAACTCAAATTAGCTCACTTCAACCCAACCATCTTATCAGCTCACCTTGGTGAGCCCTAGTCATTGGTGTTTTTATTGATGTCAATTAGCATTGATCGCAAAGTTCGAATGATGAGACTTAGTCGGGGGCATGAAGTTTGACTGGTAATTCCTTCTCATTGATGATTGGAGCTCACAAAGAGGATTCAAAGTTGACTCAGGGATGGTTATTGGATGTTAAAGGCTTTGTCAATGAGGTAGGTGTCCTTTGGAGGCATGAAGATGTTTTTATACTTGGCTCAGTTTTCTACATGTCATATATTTTTGTTCCAACAAGTGTAATATATTTTGGAGTAATTTTCAGACCAAGTTTTGGGAGTCATAGTTGAAAATAGCTCAGTTAGGCCCAATTCTAGAGCCTAATGAGGTGTATGGGCATAAATCAGGTCATAAAAGTATAGGTAAGCATGGGATGATCCGAAGAGCTTTTACTATGGTATTTATGAGAAATCACAAGGCTTAGTTTAGGTCCCTGGAGGCAAAATTAAAATGTTCACCAAAACTACCTTTGAGGACCGCGGTGAATGCTAAGGTAGATGAGATAGGTTTGAGATGTACATGAAGATATGTGGCTAACCAACCTATGAAACATGTAGAGGGATTTATTTTAGTGTTTCATGTCAAGTTTCATCAAGTTTTAAATAGGTTCGTAAAAGTTATACAAGTTTTTCTAAAACTGGATTCTTAAGGAATGAAAATTGAGTACTTTTATCTAAGAAAAAAATATGGAGCCTTCTTCAAGTAAATAATATAATTAATTTTTTAATATCACTCCAAGCCCGTATGTTTGCAAATTTTTTGAGGGAAATTGGACAAGAAAAAATAAGTTGTGTTAATTTTTCTAGCAGTGTTTTTCTCTCTCCAGGACTCATTCTTAGAGTGATAGGCACAAAATGAGTTGTTTGGTCTCAAAATCATCTTTGAAATCTTGGAAACTCATCAATAGTGTGGAATAATCTATCTAAACCATTTTTAGGATGATTTTTCTATTCAAGTGTAAAGGTATTGTACGGATTGTACCATTTTTGCAAGTTTTGTGCATACACACACCTGTTTTAAAAGGGTACAAGATGTTTGAAGGATAACTGGATTCCTTATCTAATATTTTAGGTGGAAATTGATTATTATCTCTCTACAATTCAAAATTTTATAAGATAAATCTCTTAGTATGATCATGAGAGAATTTTTGAAGGATAAAGCAAATTATCCCTAAAATGTCATGTTTAAGTGCTTGACAAGAAGAATGACATCTTAACTATCATGTAAAATACTTGTTATACATTTAAGATGGCGAATTCAATGGTGGAGATCAGTTTGTGAAGATATAAAATCAAATATCCTCTAAAAAATTATGCACTGAGATATCCAGGACAATGCTCTCCTTATGCAAAATGGGTCTTCTAAAGGTCGAGCTTTGTGGTTTGTGACAATCACGAAACTATAAATGTAAAAATCTTGGTCATATCCTCTTGTGTTGAATAAATTACTTCTACAAATGGCTTTGTATAAGTGATATAAAGTTCTAGTGCCTTTTTGTCTCAAATTGGTGGAGTGTTGTGTTGAAGGTCTTGTCGAAGAGGATGAAACACACTATCCCAGAAGTGCATGAATTTCATATCAAATTATTCAATGTGGTAACTTTACTTGGTATGGTTAGTGGGTTAAGAAAATATGCATCTTACAAGGTTGGTTTAGGTACAAATGGTAGTGTACTCCTAAGAGTTTCTTCTTTCATCTTCAAGCTGGTTTGATTTCTTGTGATAGTCATACATGATTGTGATTATAAAGATAAACTTTGAACAATTTCCATTAAATCAAGCAAAAGAAGGCTTGAGAATTTTGTGAGAATCTTAGATGAAGGTGTCACCCACTGGACTTGGAACCAATAACAAGGAAAATGTGTGAATAAGATTCAAAACTTGTGACTAGGGTTTTGAGCTCTAAAACTCTCTTTTTACGGTTGATGAGGCCATTAATTAACCATACATTACCATTATTTTTTCCTTCCAAGTTACCTTTGAAAGTGGATTTAAATGTAATCTAGGAACTTATAGTTTGTTTAAGATAGAATATAGGATATATATCTTGTTCATTCTTTAGAAGTATTTTGTTATCTATTTTGTTGACTAATCCTATTGATTATTTAGGAAAGATGCAAAGTCTTGTGTATGTAGGCCATAAAGGAAAGATAATGCTAGTTCTAGGAAAAGTGGAATTGATCATGGATAGTATATCTAAACTCAAATATGATTTCATATTCAAATTCCTCTCGAAAAATTATGCAAGTTCAAAAAAAGAATCATCTCAATCTGAGATTGTGTGCAAAAGTTATAGTTGTTTTTAGTTAGCTCTGGAACAATTGGAGTTAGCTCCGAAACTTGCAGTTTTAGTTCCAGAACTGGCAGTTTTAGTTCTAGAACTTGTAGTTCTAGTTTCAGAACTTGCATAAAATGAGAAATTGTGAATAATAAGAGAATCTAATGGAAAATATGAGAGAGGTTTTGTTCATAGCAATATTTTTAACAAAAACTCATTCATATTTTCTATAAGTTTTACCAATAAAGAGAAATCTAACTTTTAGTGAGTTGTAGTCCAAGAAAAAGTGTATCAGACGAGCACTAAAAGTTCCACAACCAAAAACAAAAAGTCAAATGGAAAATATGAGAGAGGTTTTGTTCATAGAAATATGTTTAACAAAAACCTCATTCATATTTGCTACAAGTTTTACCAATATAAAGAAATCAAACTTTTAATGAGTTGTATTCTAATAAAAGTGTATCGACAAGCACCAAAAATTCCACAAATGAAACATAAAAGTCAAATGGAAAATATGAGAGAGGGTTTTGTTCATATAATTTTTTTAACAAAAATATCATTCAGATTTGCTACAGGTTTTACCAATAAGGAGAAATCTAACTTTTAGTGAGCTACAGTCAAAGGAAAAAATGTATCAGACAAGCACCAAAAGTTCCACAATCAAAAACAACAAAGTCAAATGGAAAATCCAGGAGAGGTATTTGGTCAAAGTAATGTTTTGAGGAAAAACCTCCTTCCAATAAAGTAGGAGAATAAAATCATTGTGATTCTTGTTACCAAAAGCAAGGAGAAGATTTGGGAGAAAATCTTCCTAAAATAAGCAAGATAAAATTTGACTCCAATAATATATCTCTCTCCATATTTTGTGGAGATGGAGATCTTAGTTGTTAGGATTGGAATAAAGATAATATTAGATTGTATTTCCCAAAATAAGAAGTTGGTTGGATGCATAAATTATAAATGCAACCTTCCACACTCTTATATGTAATTTTTACTACCAAGAATAATAGATCCATTCTTTCTCAATCTTCTGAGTGAAATTATTCTATAGGTTTTGAATTAAGTTTGAAAGTATGAATTAAGTCCTCTTCCAAGGAATGAGCTGGTCACTCATTCAAAGGAATAAGGTTCAATGTTTTATGTTCTTTTCTTTCGACTGTTTTATGTTAAGTTCTTTATTCTCGTAGTTTTCCTTTTGTTGTAAATTTTGATTTCATGTCATGTGATCTTTCTTTTCGTACAATTTTTGTTGTGAACCTACATGTGTCTGATTTATCTTTTATTTATTTTAATTTAATAATTTCATTTATGCAAGTGTTTTTCCTTTATACAAACTTTTTTATGCAAACGTACCTTTACATTTATGCATGTGTGAGTTATTTTATGCAAGTTTAAACTGTGTTTAACGGAGCTATTTTCCAAAGAACATTTTTATTTTAATGCATACTGACCATCGGACACCATCCTGGATTGACATTATTAATGGAGAGGATTGATGACCCTCATCAAAAGTCATGGAAGGTTATGCAAAATAGATCTTGTTAGTGAGTTATGAACTTGTGTAATGAATCTAGGAGCTTGAAATTATCTTCCTCTATTCTATAGATTGTTTTTGAAGGTATGGTTGATCAAGAACTTTCTACCTTGGTAAGGATTCTAACTAAAGTTACAAAACTATGCATATACCATGTTATGGTTTGGTATCATGTTTTCTTAACTAATGTATATCATAGAGAGTTGTCAAATCAATATCTCAAGTTGAAAGCTCATTCTTCTTCATCTCAAATTATTGACAAAGGTCAGTCCACAAATAGATTCTTCAATCCTTAAACAATGATCATTGAATGCCCCTGTTTGGTCTCAAATGGAAGATGGAGCACGTATGGCGCATGATGAGATATGTTTAAAGAAGTTAGAATATTTATTTAAAGGAAATTTTCACATCTAAGTATTTGACAATAAGGTGATGAGCTACAAATTACCTTTCATTCATTGAAGCATGAGACAAGCCCGAGAAAAAATTACAAAATAATGATAAGAGTCGAAGGGAATATAGTAAGTTTAGGATAATTTGTGTAGGTAGTTTATAATACTCCAGATGTCACCTTTGGGTTTCAAAACATCTTGAAATTGTCTCAGTAGGTTCAGAAGACATAAATTACCTCTGTCAAACCCATCAATGAACTTAAGATAGTTATGGCTAAGATCTCACTGACCTTCCTATGTGAGCATCAAGATTAAAAATATATGAAGTGTTGTTTGAAGTGAAGTGGAATAGTCATGAGTAAGTGTTTTTATTGTCAACAAAAGATGGAAAAATGTGTAATAAGTGTTAAGGAAGTATGTGAGAGTAGATTAGTGTATGCATATGATCAAATTTCTTATACATATTGCTTGGGATGAAGGGGTTGTGTAATTTCTTCTTTGGATGGAAATGATGTGATGTCGGTCAAAATTGTTTGTACAAATTGTCAAGACAAGTCATGTGAAGAGTTTTTGTTTTGAAGTTTAAAATCCAAGAACATGTGTCCATGTTGTATATAAAGGAAAAATTTTGTGTATATAGTTGTGGTTGAAGCTTGGGAAGCTTGAAGAATCATGCATAAGATAAATGAGAAAATAGGAGAGTTTGATGTTGTTAGAATGAACATTGTGATATGAAACTAGCAGAGAATAGTCATAATAAGGTGAGGGGATCATCTTCATGAAGTGGGGATCTTTATTCATTGTGCAAGACATCTTTGAAGACCTGATATCAGTTGTGTAAATTAAAGAGCAGATTGATATGTTGAGAGAAGAGTGTAAATGAAGAGATGAAGACCTGAAATAATGATCACATTAGGTTTACGTATGCAACCAAGTGATGTAGGTTGATAAAATTATTTTATGTTCAAAGTATGAGTTGTAGCTCATCAATTTAGGAGTGAGATTCCTAGCAAGTAGGTGCTTGTAGAACAATAGTCAAGTGGGTTCTTGGCATGGATTTGAAGTGCGTGCTTAATTGTATCTTGGATTGGGTGCTTCAGAATTAGAGTGGGTTCTTCAAGGTGAGTAGGAACTCACCACATGGTGAAACCAATATAACTCCATAGGAAAATTTTCCAAGCTAGATCTCTAGTTTTTACCCTTATGGGTTTCCCACATTAAATCTGGTCTCTTCATGTGTTCATGTTTCTTTGTCTCTCTTTCTCTCTCCTAGTTGAATGTGTATGCTCATCATGGTAAAATGAATAACTGCAACTTGCTTCAAAATTTTTAAACATTAGTGACTTGCCCCCTCTCAATGCCTATAATTTCTAACAATTGGTATTAGAGTAGGTTCTCTTTTATAAGTTTAACAACTTAAGAGAAGGTCCTTGAGGCACAAGTATGGGTGGTCAAGCTGAAGTAGTACTAAAAAAGAAGTATGAGATTGCTCAAGCCCTGATAAATGAGTTAAAGGATGAAATCAAACTCAATGATGTAAATCATCTTGAAGAACTCAAAGAGGTGGTAGCAATTGTTAGTAAGTTGTCAAAAGATCTAAGTGTCAAAGAAAAATCCTATGTCAAACTTGAAGAAGAATTGAATACCCTAAAGGATAAACTAATGATAATTAATGAAAGTTCAAGAAATGAAAGATCAGGTCTAGTTTTCAAAAGTGAAGCAACTCAAGTGTGAATTGGAGCATGAATTTAGTCATGAGCCATGTCAAACAACTACAAATCCAAGGCTAAATAATGTGACAAGTTAAGTGTTGAGTTGAAGACTCTAAGAGAAGAATTTGAACAAGAAAGACAAACTGAATTGAAGGGTGAGTCAAGCCATACACCATGTCAAGGACATTCTGAACACAAGAAAATCAGAAAACAACCAAATGCAAGGATACTTCCTAGTAAGTTTCATGGAATTTTTTTCATGCCATGCTTTTGGACATAGAGCTAGAGACTGTATGAGAAAGATAGACAAAGAACACCCATGGAGAGATTGTAGAACTGAGTATGAGAAGATTCACATTGAAAATGTTTGTCTTAAAGAACCTATGAAGAAAGAATGGACAAAGGGAACACCTAGAGACAAGAATCAACTTGTGTGCTTCAAGTGCAATAGAGTTAGAAACTTTGCAATACATTGTCATAAGAGGAAGCTCATATACATGAGAAAGGATGAAACTAAGCACACTCATATAGAACTAGCCAAGAAAGAATCAAAACTAGAAAATGAAGAGACAAGTTCAAGTAAGGCACCGAGAAGGAAATAGTAAGTCCGAGAAGAAGGACGACACTTCTAGTGAAAGTGATGAATAATTACTACCTCAAGTTTTGCTAGAGAAAATATATAAAAAGTATTATGAAAGGTTTTATAAAATTACACCAAGAAGTACACCCAAGACAAATGGAAAGAGATTAAGGGAAGGAATTGAGTCATCACATTTTTTTGATGACTATCTTATGTTCTGAAGTAGCTTCACATGATGGAGTGCCTTCTCTAGGCTTCTAGAAGGCATATTTCAGTTTTAATAAGCAAGGTTTGTCCTTCATCAATCTCCTAAGTTTCAAATCAATATTTTCTCCATGATGATAGTATGTAAACAATTCATTATATATTCTTGTCAGTAAAGTTCCATTAGTTGATGTAAATTGGATTCCCTATTATGTTTCCAAGGTATGTCAATTACAAGATGAATTTTCTAGTCTCTTGTTGAAGTTAAGTGCTCATTGAATTCTTTGAACAATTTTACTGTGTATTCATGTAAAAATAATGTGGTCAAGAGGTATCTTGGTCTAAGTTTCCTTCTCCATGTTTTCATAACCGAGTTATATCTCGTGTTATCACTTTTTTGTATGAAGGAAGTAAAAGCCCTCAAAAGTGCAAAAGGTGTCTCATGATCAGTCAAAATGATGTAGGAGCATCCCTCCAAGGCTCAATTTTTGTATCATTTATCAATTTTTTTTTATAGTATTGAGTGTTCTATGATGTCATTAGAGTCATGATAAGAGTTTAGAATGAATACAAGTTTTCAAAAATTCAAAATGAGGTGTTTCCCTCCAAAAGTGTATTTTGAAATCCTAAGTGGGTCTTAGCCATTTTTGGCTTATAAGATGAATGTTAGTGGTCTTAAAATGAGGGGAAGGTGTTGTTAAGAGTCTAGTCATGTTAATAAGGATCATAATGTGTATGAAGGGAGAAAATAATGTAATTAGAGGTTACAACTGTGTTATCTATAATTACAAAGTGATAAGAAGTTAGTTAGGTTTTGATATAATAGAAGATAAAAGATGATGAATTCAAAAAAGAGGACATTATTATCCTCCTAATAAGATTCAAGAAGAAGGATAACATTCCTTAAGGTATGAGTAGAGGGAATAGATTGAAGCATAAGGTTTTTGTATGAAGAGTAGCATTGTTTGTATGAAATCATAGAAAAAATAAGATAGATTTCTATTTTGGGTTGAGAAGTTCGGTATCTCTACATGCATGATTGTATTTTGTGATTATTTATGTTCTTTTAAGGATTATAAAGCAAAATACTAAGATCTGCATGACAAGAAATCCTTGAAATTGAGTATGATGAATTGCAGCTTAAGGAAAAGATGGATTATCTATTTTTTCACATTGTAAATGGTGATTGTAAATCCTATGTGCATGTGTAAGGTCATTATTCACCATGAAAATAAGTATTAGGTTGAACTCGAAGCTGGATGTGCATATAAATGGTTATTAGTCATAGAGAATTATGGATTTACACATTCCACATCTTTTAACTATCATAACTATGAGATTAACTATAATAGCCTAGCAAGATGCATTGTTGAATCTGTTTCATTGAGAATTTCATGAATAAATCCTTAAGGTGCTAATTTCACATGTGGATATTTGAATCATCATCTACTCTCCTTGTATTCTTGAGAAAACCTCAAGGGTTATAAGTGATTGTATAAAAGATTCAAGACAAGACTGTGAAGGTATGGTGTGAGAATCCTTCTTTTGACTGTCTTTCTTAAAATAGTGATGTAAAGTATAATATATAAGATAAACATTGAGCCCTGAAAGAAAAGAGGGTCATGAAGACCGTACACAAACCTCTTTACATAAGAAGTTCTCTATTTCAAGTAGTATGTTGGCTTTTGATTATGACGGTGGAAATATGAGCCTTTATTTCCTTTTGTATAGATTTTTGGTGAATATGATTATTTGAATACATGGAATAGTGTGGTGAAGGTTCTATATCAAAGGCTAGAAATCATATTATTCTTTATTCTTTGCATATATGAACATTTGTTGAATAGTTAGACTCAAAAAAGGCCTCATAGTCTAGAGGAAGAATTTATGATTCTTGGTAAGGAAAGTGTGACAAGATCTTGAATAAAACACTATAGAAATTTCAAAATTCAGAGTATAAGTTCTGGAAGGAAGGTAAATAAATAGCTAAGTTTAAACATCATGTCTCTTGACACAAACCTCTAGTTGTTCTAAGTGTGTGAAAACTCATTACACGTGAAACATGTTGATTCTTGAACAAGGGCACTTCTCTGTTAGAACTGGAATGAGGATGAGCATATAATTATCCTTCATGTAAATTTTGAGGCATTGAATCCCATAAATAATAAATACATAAGCCTTTATTTCTTCTGGAGCTCACGAGGAGGGTTCATTTACCAAAGCTAGGGTTTTGTTTTTGAAATATTTAATCAACTTATTTTTATCCTGGAACTCTCAAGATACCTTGTTAGAAATCCCTATAATAATATTTTAAATTAATTTTGAGAAGCCAAGGGTTATAATTGTGTATTCTTATGACATTCTATGAAGCATGTTAGTACACAATCCACAGACCTAAAGAGGAGAGCTAATTTTCAAAGTACATGTTATCTTTTGAATTGAGTCTTGTGATTTTCAAAAATTAAATAACCCCTTAAAGGGTGTTAGGAAAATAAGATATATAGGTTGGGTGTCTTCTATAGTTGGATCTATAGATGACATAAAATTGTTTAGGGCTAGTTGAGCCTTCTAGAGTTAAATCGCAAAAAGGGAGAAATGAAGAGTTGTGTGAGAAATTAAAATCCAATAATTTATATGCCTATCAACAATATATAAATTAAATCATTGGAGGTGTTGTTTTGATGAGGGTAGATATAATGGAGCATATGCTAGGTGGAAGCAATAAATATGGTTTTGAGAGTAAGAATAAGCCAAAGGTGAGGAAGTAAAATAGAATGAGTTGAATAAGAAATTGACTCTCTAAACTTTGTGAAAATATTTGAATTGGAAATAATAGACTATTGAATCATATAAAACATTTGATGAAGCCCGTAACTCTAGATGCACTAGTGAAGAAAGATCCATGCCTTAAAAATGTGCGAGGGGGTTTGAAGGTAAAGAAGGGAAGGAAAGGTTTTTAACATTAAGAAAGCATTTGAATAAACGAAATAACATTGTAATAAGGTGGATACCAAGAGTGGAATGTGGAACTAGGGATAAGTTAATTTCCTAGCCAAGTGTAGCTACATTTGCTTAAGTATATTTGTAGGTAAGAGGTTGACTTCAATTCAAAGAGATAGTTTTAATCAAATTCCTTGATTTGAGAGTAAAGGAAGACTATAAAAGAATATAAAGGAAGAGAGATCAAGGGGTTGTGAATGAAAGGAAGCTAAGATAGTGCATGAAAGATTCAAATTTCCTTATTAGAGTCAAATTGACAATTAGAAAAACCCTTACAAATATGATAACTAAAGAATGAAACAATGCGATTTTTTATTTTAATTTGATCAATGGATGAAATTGTTAGGGTCATTTTTATCAAAAAATTTGTCATAGTGGAGTCATGATTGTTTCATCCCTTCTTAGATTGTATTAATGTGAGAGATATCTTCAAGAAAATGTAAAGATTGTTGATGTCAAGTGTCTTATGCCCATGTCATGTACAAAATTGATTCTTGCTAGCTCATAATTATGTTATGAAGAATGATCATAGTCTACAATTTGTCCGAAAAAACTTCTAGATGTCAAGTATGATAAGCGAATGCACTTTAAAATCTAAGAGACTATTGAAAACCATGTAAATACAAGTCAATGTCTTCCAATGTGTCTTTATCATCATCTTTAAAACTGAACTATGAAAGGAGTAAAGTTAGGAGTGTCTCTATCCTGTTATAAAAATGTTGTAATGTGTTTGATGATCAGTCAAATGAAGTCAAGAGTTTCTATCTATCCAAAGTCATAATTTTTTTCTCATATGTGATGGTCTTGAGAGAAACAATCCAGGCATGTCAAGGTATGCTCTTAACAAGTATTTCTCAAATTTGAATATATGATGTTTAAAATGTCCAATCAAGGTATCTTAGTCAAGTCTAAAGTTTTGATGGGAAGTTTCAAGTGCAATAAGTAAAGTCAAAGCTTCACCATCTCAATGGAGTCTATCGTCATTGTTATGCGATTCCATTTGAATCGAGGAAGCCAAAATGAAGTTATGTGTCAACTCGGGTTCCATAGAAGGCATACATAGGTTCCAAAAGTTAAGGCTAAAATTTGAATTTATGTTTCAGGAATACATGTAGAGTGAAGTGGTTTTTTTCAAGCCAATTTATGACTCTGAAGTGCTCAAGAAATTTGAAGGAGTTATATCCTAGGAAGTCAACTAGTAAGTGCATCAAGAAACTACGGTGTTGTAGGATGCCCTCAAGGAAGACGATCAAGTAAAAAATACTCATCCTCAACTCAAGAAGCTTGAAGGTATTAAAGAATGCAAAATAAAGAGGAAGAGGCACATAGAGAAGATACAATGAGGATTCCAAATCCAAGAAACATGTTGTAGATTAAAAATAATGTGTCAAATATGTCAAAATGCTTCTTCACAAGGTCTTGAAATGCAGATCCTTACAGATTTGGTAAGAAATCATAGAGGAAAATCCATCTCTTGGAGCCCACTACTAGTCAAGTCACGTGAAGGAGGTTAATGAGGACCTAAAGTAGAGAAATGATGTCTTCAAAACAAGTTTGTTACATTTGGTGAACCATTTTGTGCTCTCGGGTTACCATAGTCACCATGCTAGGGTTTGACCATAAGAAGATTGAACCAAGGAATTAATACCAACAACTCTAAATATATCATGTTAAGGATCAATTTTAGGATATTTTGAAGGAATTTTACATTTTGAGGGTTCAATTTGAAGGAAAACCTAAGAGCCTAGGTTAGAGTAAAGTAATACTGATCATAGACCTAGTAAAAGAGGCTAGTTAACAAAGGGAGTGTGAGATGCCTTTGGAGATTGACTATGAAACTTATTAGAAATATAGAACCTTGAAATAGGTAGATAAAAATACCTATTTTATAGTGTGGATTATGAAGAATATATTCCTAATAGTTTCTTGAGGCGGGGCTAATTTGTCTTTACAAGCCAAAAGGGTGAAAGGGTGATTTTAAGAAGAGGGTTGTGAGTTGAACTTTGGAATTATAGGTACTTAAAAATACCGGGAAATAGTATTGGAAGAAAGTCTTAGATTATATTGGGTGTTTATGGAAGTCCCTAAGTGTAACTCATGCAAGTATGTTGTACTTAAGAAAGCTAGAATCCAGTTTGGGGGCAACATAGAGATGATCGTATGAGATGATTCTTTGAACCATGAAAATGAGTTGCTAATTATGTTTTGAGGTGTAGAAATAAGGGATATAACAAAGGAATCATTAAATAAGAAAGGTCAAAAAATTTCATGCTCGAGCAATAGCTAGTAAGCAATAAATTGATCAAATTGGTGAAATTGGGTAAGATGATAGTTTCTTTCATTTTGAGTCTTTGTTAAGGGATTCTTAGTAATGGTATAAGAATTATGGGACAAAGAATAATGAGGAGGATGCAATAAAGTTACTTGAGAGAATTTTCATAGGGGAGATAATATCTAGTTCAAGACACAAGGTGTGAAGGAAAATGAAATGAATGGGCAAAGAGATAAATAGTTTGAGATTGAAAAAGAAAGGTTAAAGAGGAGCATTGAAGTTGAGTGGTAAACGAATATGAAAAAGTAGTAGGCCTAATCCAAGGGGGATTCTTGAGGTAAGATTATGATTTATCAAATATTATTTACATATTTATCACGGTGTTGAGTATTTGAACCTTTTCATATATGTCAAAAGGGAGATAGTGACATTACAAACTAGATATGAATTATCCGAAGATGTTAGGGTGATTATTTTCCATAAAATTTTAGGTATATGTTGCCATCAATGACAAAGGGGGAGATTGTTGAACCCTAGTCATTGGTGTTATCATTGATGTCAAGTGGAATTGATGGAAAAGGTGTGAATTGTGAGGCTCAATCAAGGGCATGAAGGTTTATTGGTAGTGCCTTCTCAATGATGGTTGGAGCTCATAAAGAGGATTCAGGTTGATTCAGGATGGTTTCAGGATGCTATAATCTTGCTTAGTGCAGTAGGTGTCCACCGGAGGCATGACGAAGTTTGGTATTCTTGTATCATGTTTTCTACAGTTGGAGATTTTGGTTCCAAAATTTCAAGAGCTTTTAGAGTAAGTATTAGATCAAGTTTTGGGATTCATAGTTGAAATTGGATTATTTAGGCCTAGTTCTAGAGCCTAATGAGGTGTATGGGAATAAATCAGGTTATGAAAAGACTAGGTAAGCATGGGAGGAGCCTAGGAACATTTCACATGGCATGTATGAGTAATCACAAGACATATTATAGCTCCTGGAGGCAAAATTCAAATGTTCACCAAAATTACCTTTGAGGACTGACAATGAATGCTGAGGTAGATGAGATAGGTTTGATGTATAGAAGAATTTTTTTTTACTAAAAACCTATGGATCATATAGAAGGATGTCTTTTAGTGCTTCATGTCAATTTTCATAAAGTTTTGAAGAGGCTTGTAAAAGTTATACAAGTTTTTCTAAAACAATCTTCTACAGAATTAAAATTGAGCACTATGTCGTATTAGCATCCAAGAAAATATATGGAGCCTTATTAATATAAATAATAGAAGTAATTTTTAATAGTACTCCAAGCCTCAAATTTTTCAAAGATTTTGAGGGAAATTGGAAAATAAATTTAAAGAAGTTGTGTTCATTTTTTTAGCAGTGTTTCTCTCTCCAAGACTCATTCTTGAAGCAAAGAGGAAAACAATTAGTTGTTTGGTCTCCAAATCATATTTTCAAGCTTTTAACTCCTCACTAGTGTGGAATAATCTATCTAAACCATTTTGAGGATGATTGTGCTATTCAATTTTAAAGGTATTGTATGGATCGTATTGGTTTTTACAAGTTTTGTGCATACACAACCCTATTTTGAAAGCATACACGGTGTTTGAAGGATGACTAGATGCCTTATCTAATATTTTAGGTGGAAAATGGTTATTATCTATCTCCATAGGTAAAAATTTGATAATATAGAGCTCTTATTATGCTCTTGAGAGAAGTTTTGAAGGATAAAGCAAATTATCCCTAAAATATCATGTTTAAGTTCTTGACAGGAAGACCGACATCTTACTATTTAGTACAAGACTTGATATGACTTTAATATGGTGAAGTTAGTGGTGGAGATCAGTTTTTAAGCTTTCATATCAAATATCCTCTCAAAAATATGTTCCATATATCTAGTACAATGCTCTCCTTATGCAAATTGGGTCTTTTAGAGATCCGAGCATTGTGGTTTGTGACATACATGAAGTTGTACTTGTAAAAATATTGGTTATCCTCTTGTGTTGAAAAAATGGCTAGTACAAATGGATTGCTATAAGTGACATAAATTTCTAGTGATTTTTTCTCTCAAATTGGTGGAGCGTTGTGTTAAAGGTGTTGTCGAAGAGGACTGAAACACATTATCCCATAATTGCATGAATTTCATGTCAAATTCTTTGAGGTGGTAAATATACTTGATAAGGCATGTTTTTAAGTAAATATGCATCTTAAAAGGTTGGTTTAGGTGCAAATGGATGTTTACTCCTAAGATTTTTTCTTTCATCTTGAAGCCTAATCTGATTTCATGTGATAGTCATACATGTCTCGTGATTATAAAGATAAACTTTGAACAATTTACATTAAATCAAGAAAACAAAGGCTTGAGAATGATGTGATAATATTATATGAATGTGTCACCCACTAGACTTGGCATCAAAAGAAAGGAAAATGTGTGAAGAAGATTCAAAACTCATGACTAGGGTTTCGAGCTCTAAAACCCTCTTTATACACAACCATGAAAGGTGTTGGTCAGTCAAAATATGGCACTTAGCGAAAAACATACAGAAGGTTCGTGCAGAAGAGCAGAACGCATTCAAAAGCATGGGAGGATCGGGAAGGAATCATGCGTTGAGGACAAAGACAGATTCAAGACTTAGCCATTTTCACGATGATGAGCTATTTTTGGAGATAGTGTGCGAACACACAAACCGGTTAAAAACTTGCGCGACATGCATTGGATATTTTGGAGGATCGGCTATGAAGCGCTTTGCATGGGTACATGTTGAGAATAGATTTACTACTAAAATTTAACTAGAAGAAGTCTATTGTTAGCACACTTACATGTGTGGCTATTATTGTAATGGTGCGTGGCTAATAATAGCATGCGACCTATTTTGGGAATAGATAAGCAGTGAAGGGAAAGTACCCACCCTTATAAATATGTAGTGAACTATGTAGCATAGGATAGTATGTAAGAACTGATTTATTGTGAGGTTATGTTACCAAATCTGATGTGCGCATAAACTATGGTATTATCTATTGTAATAAGCTTATGTGTATTTATCATGTTTAAATGCAATGGAGTGTATTGGCTGAAACAAAGTATCAAATCCTGAGTATAATTGGTTCTTGCATGCTTGATTTCATCATGGTTATCATTTAAGTCTATTATTCTCTAGATCTAGATCTAAACATGCACTGTAGAATGATATATTAGTCATGCATCTGAATGCTTTAAGTCTTCATCATGCTAACATCCTGCAACAACAACCCTAAAGAGGGGCCTGGTACCTTTGCATGCTTTGGGTGAGCGCTCAGTCTAGGCTGAGTGATGTGCCAATGCGCCTGGGATTTTACTGGTGAATTATAGGCTGCATCAAAAGGTTATGCAAAATAGTTCTTATTGGCAAGTTATGAAGTTGTGTAATGAATCGAGGATCTTGAAAGTATCTTCCTATATTCTATAGAGTGGTTTTGAAGGCATGGTTGATCAATAACTTACTACCTTAGTGAAGAGTCTAACTAAAGTTGCAAAATTGTGCATATACCCTATTATGGTTCAAGATCATGTCTTCTTAAGTAATGTATATGATAGAGAGCTCTCAAATCAATATCTCAAGTTGAAAACTAATTCTTCTTCATATTAAATTCTTAACAAATCTCAGGTTCACAAATAGAGTCTTCAAGCCTAAAACTGGTTATCATTGAATGCCTTGTTTGGTCTCAAATGGATGATGGAGCATGTATGGTGCAAGATGAGATTTGTTTAAATAAGTTACAAGATTTATTTGAAGGAATTTTTAATGAGTTAAAAATACCTTTCATTTGTTGAAGCATGAGACAAGCCCGAGAAAAATGTTACAAAACAATGACAAGAGTTAGAAGGAAATATTGTAAGTTGAGGATAGCTTATGTAGGTAGCTTATAAAACTCTAGATGTCACATTTGGGTTTCAAATAATCCTAAAATCATCTGTAGGTTTAGAAGACATAATTGACCTCTGTCAAACCCATCAATGGCCTTAAGACAGTTTTGGTTGAGATCTCCACATCTTCCTTATGTGAGCATCAAGAGTAAAAATATATGAAGTGTTATTTAAAGTGAAGTGGAATAGTCATGAGCAAGTGTTCTTATTATCAGTAAAATATGGAAAAAGGTGTTATATGTGTTAATGAAGTATGTGACAATAGAGTAGTGTATGCATATGATAAAATTCATTATATAGATTGCTTAGGATGAAGGGGTTGTGTAATTTCTTGTTGGATGTAAATGATGTGATTTCAGTCAAACCCCTTTGTATGAATTTTCAAGATAATTCATGTGAGTTTCTTTGGGTTTTAAGTTGAAAATCCAGGATCAAAGTTTTCATGTTGTATATAAAAGCCAAATTTTGTGTATATAGTTGTGCTTGAAGCTTAGGAAGATTGAAGAAGCATGTAGAAAATAGATGAGAACATAAGAGAGCTTGACATCTTTGTTGGAATGAACATTGTGAGATAAAACTAGTAGAAAAGAGTTGTAGGAAGGTGAGAGGATCATATTCATGGAGTGGGGACCTTTATTCAGCATGAAAGACATCTTTGAAGACCTAATATTAGTTGTGTAAACTAAAGAGTAGATTGATATCTTGAGATAAGAGTGTAAATGAAGAGATGAAGAGCTAAAATAGTGATCACATCAATTTGATGTATACAACCAAGTGAAGAAGGTGATAAAATTAGTTTATGTTCAAAGTCTGAGTTGTAGCTCAATAATTTAGGAGTGATCTTCCTTACAAGTAGGTGCTTGAAGAGCAACAATAAAGTGGGTACTTAGCATGGATTTGAAGTGGGTGCTTCATAGCAAGTGGGTGCTTGATTTTATACTGGAGTGGGTGATTCAGAGGTGGAGTGGGTCCTTCCAAGTGAGTAGGATATCACCACATGGTGAAACCATTGTGACTCCATAATACAATTGTCCGAGATGGTTCTCTAGTTTTCAGTGGGTTTTGTCCCTTATGTGTTTCCCACATTAAATTTGGTCTCTTTCTCTCTCCTAGTCCAATGTGTATTCTCATCATGGTAAAATTAATAACTGCAACTTACTTCAAATATATAAACAATGCCGATTCACCCCGCCTCTCAATTCCTATAATTTCTAACACACCCATCTCACCAAGCTCAATTATGATAAAAAAGATCCTTCGAGACCTTTATTGAGGTTTCATTTATATTTTTAAGATATTAGATAATTCTACAACCCTATAAGGAGTTAAAAAGTGGAAAGATGAGTGACAATGGAGCGAGATGCAACTTTCTACACCCAAAATGAAGACTTAATATTTTTACCTGTAGGACCGGGACTGCTATTTTGGGACATATTAGCTGATTTACCCAAATCTTACCTTCGAACCTTCTCGGTATATTCCAATCCTCCTCTCGTTGATGATTCTTTGATATTTTTGAAACTTTCTATTTTTAGACAATTGCCTTTGTTTTTTATTTTATCGCATTGTTTTTCCTTTTTGGTCAAAGTTGCCTAGTTTACCATTTTCATTGTTCACCGAGTGCATTTCTCCGAGAGGACTTGTTATGTTTATTAAGTTACTATTTTTATTAAGTTAGGGCATCAAGTACTTACTATTTTTAGAAATTTCACTTGTCTATGTCGGATTGCAATGAAAATTGCATCATTGGATTAGGCTCCTCATTACGACCTCGTGCTCAAAATTTCAAGTCAATCCACCGCTAAAATGCTTGGAAACTAAAAAATCAGATTCTAGGGCATAAAAATAGGGTTTGATGCCATTAATAATCCAATTCATCCTCTACTTTTTTATTACAATGTTATTAAAGGTGCCAGGTTGAAGAATAGCCGGGAAAATTTCACCCGATTTCGATCACCGGTTTGAAATATATGAATTTTTCATGTTTTGGAGCATATAGCCATTCTGGAAAATTTTGGCATGGTATCTAGACATTTTTAGGTTTTATGGAGGTTATTACCAATAAACCATGGATTTCATGAGAAAAAATTAATTGGGCGAGTAGTTACCTTTGTGTTAAAAACTTCTTAACAACACTTTAGGTTCACGGGAGAAGAAGAAAGATAAGCAACAAGGTAACAACACTTAACCAATTTCTTCATTTGAAAATCATGAGGGTTGGGTTGAATTTTTAGTCTCCACTATCCCTATTTTCCATGGGACACTTTAGATGGTAAAATTTCCCCTACTCTAAGTCTGACAAGTGGCGGAACAAGAGTGGAGAGTTGGGAAGGTGAGAGAGAAAGACTTAAGCCCCCGGGTAGCAAAAGATTTGGTCTCATGATGAACCTGAGAATAGGATGAGGGTGGGGCAATTTTTTCTATCCCCACTATCTCCACTATATGTGGGATAGATGGGATAGTTGGGATAACAAAATGCACCACCTATCCAACTGAAAAATGGGTAAGTATAGGAAAATTGAGAATGTATTTCCCAGAGCTCCAAATAGTCTTTCTTGGTGAAGTTTTATATTATTTTAAATCCAAAAAACATTTCAAGAAAAATTTGAGGGGTATAATCCTTAAATTATTCCTTAAAATCCTTGAAATGGCTTCTTTTATCTCAGGATGATAGGGTGTGTTAGCACAAATTGAGTTTCCTTGCGAGATACTTGAGTCTTGTGAAATATTTAAATCTTCCATCATGTGGAGGGTTATTAAATATTTCCAATGAGTATTTGATTGGATTTTAAATCCTTATGGATCTCTCATAATCATCTATAGAAGATTGGGTTCCATATTTAGCTCTAAATTCCAACCGCTCCAAATCCTCCAAGATTTCAAAAAAAAGCTAATGAGGGAGAGAGGCACATTTTCTTGTCCCCACTTTCCCCAATGTCCTCAATATCCCTAGGATAGTTGGGAAATTTTGGAAATTTTGGAAATTTGGGATAATTGATATAGTCATGACAGTTGGAAGCAGTTGGGACAATTGAGACATTTAGGACACAAAAAAGTGCCACCCACCCAGCTGAGAAAATGACTAAGTCCCTAAATATTGAAATCACTTTTCCCAAAGCTCCAGGAGGTATTTTCATGAAAAATGTTATATCATTATGACTCCCAATATCATTTCAATATCAATGGGATGGTTTTTAATCCCTGATTCTTCCTCCAAAAAATGCTACTTTTCATTTCAGCCCACTGGTGAGTCCGCACAAACCGAGATACCTTGAGAAGCAACCGATTCTTGTGAAAAAGTGAGATTTACATCATGTAGAAGGTTGAATTATATTTTTAATGACTAATTTTTCCCCTAAATCCTTACAAAGCTCCCGGAATGATCCGATGAAGCTCAAGTGCTATTTTGAACTACAAGCTCCTTCACCCTCAAAAACACGCTTTCATTGTTCTTGTTCCTAAACCTCTAAAACCTTAAAAATATTCCAAAAATAGTTCCATTGCATTATTATCTCCTCAATACCATTTCCTAATGAATTTAAGCCTTTAAATCCATCTTGAAGGGTGCACACCTATCCTGGAAAGGCCAAAAATAGTCTTTCTAGGCCTAGTGAAGAATCTACCTTTAGAAGCACTGCAATGAATGGAATGAGTCACCTTGTTTCATCATTTAAAATAATGGGGAAATTATATACAATTCATATGAGGGACTATAAGGTTAGTATATGCATGAAATAGAAGGTAGACATATCATGGAGGGGTGGTTGAAGAGGACTTTCAAGCAAAACTTTGACACTAAGGTAAAGTTGTCATATTTCAACATTGAAATTTTTCCTTGAAAAACACATGATAACACTATGAAATTAGATTTAATTAAATTTATATTAAATCAAGATCAAATACTAATTTTTGGATGAAGAATTATAGGGTTGGATGTTTGTTCCACTCTTGTTGAATTTGTGGAAGCCATTCGGGTATGGGTACATATATTGTGCATAAGGAGACTAGATCCTTGAAAGTGCGAGAGAGCATCAACAACCACATTGTATTTTCCTTTCTTATAGGTGATCTCATATTCATACCTCATAAGCTTGGAGACCCACTTTTTTGAGTAGGAGATGAGACCCATTGTTTAAGAAATTACTTTAAACTATGTGTTTCACCATTTTCTTTACGTTATTGAGATGAAACAGATAGGGGTTATGGGATGAGGAGGAATACATGTTATTGTTGGTCGGTTGATGGTTATTGCACATGTTATGAATTATAAATCCAATGATGACTATGAGATATTCATTTTAGCTTGGAGGAACTACCTGAAATAAAAAAAAAGACCACAAAAGAAGAGTTAAATAATATATGATAGTGGATTGCCTAGCGTGTGCTAGATCCGGGAAGTGTGATACTCCCTAGATGGTTGTCAATCCACTATTTAAAACAACTAAATGTGATAAATAAACAAATTCCTACTGTATTTGATATGATTTAGGTATTTCAATCAAGCACAATAAGTAAACCTAACATAACAAAGCTGAGCATAGTCGATATAAAGGGTAGGTAGGTATCGGGGTGTTGGAACCGGTTAGGGTTAGGTTCGGGTTATTTGGGCTACGTGGTAGAAATTAGGTTGGATATATTATTGGCACATGTGTAAAAAAAAGAGACCGATGTCGATCGGGTGTAATCGACGATGGCTTAGAAGGGATCAACGATGGTCATGGGTGATCGGCGCACAAGAGGGTCGAGGTGAAGGAAAATCAATGAGATCGATTGTAGGAATTGAACTGAAGCTAAAAAAGATGGAAGGGTGGATAGGGAGGTCTGTAAAGGTCTTAGGTATACTTAGAGGGGTGTAGGAGGTGAGAATGGGTGATTTGGTGGTGTGGGTAGAGGAATGGATGAGTCTACAAGTAGGTAGAAGATGGGAAAGGAACATGCAAAGTATAAACTGATAATAGAAGTAACAAAGGCTATTATACTGAAATAGACTATGCTAGTAGAAGATACACTTACTATGATGTAGGTTTGATGGTTGAATGGTGATGGCAGTTGATCAGAAGAATGGTGTTTGGTGCCATGATAGTGCTGGAATGCTTTCTTGAGTGCAATGCTTCTGGATCTGTCCTAGTGCTGGCTATAAATGTCTATGGGTGCAAAAAGGCTCTAGTTCTACTTGCATGTAGTTCTCTCCTCGTCTCCTTGATCTCAGAATGTTCCAACCCAAAAACAAGGTTTCTAAGGTGAATAAATGGTAACCGACGATGGTTCCGTGTTGACCAACATTGGTTTAGGGATGACCGGTGTCGGTTAAGGTGGGATTCCCTAGGTTTACTAAAAATAACAAATCTTGGTAATCATTTCCACCAGATTTATCTATTCTCTAGGATTAAAGTGGAACTTTCCTTTTCATGAGCGGGAATATGGTTAGAGGGATAATAGGCATTGATTTTTAGGGTTGAACTAAGTCTTAGCTCATTAAGGTAAGTGGGACCAAGTCTTAGTTAGTTATGGAAACATGTCAAGAATAGGTCTAGGGTGAGGTGGCTAGGTGAGGTGGAGGGGAGAAGTGGAAATTAGCTTAATAAAAATAATTAAGTAATGAATATTGTGAGGATGGTTATTAATTTAATTAAGTTAGTTAAATTAATATTAGTGTGGGGTGGAAGGGGCCATGGTTAGGTGAATATGTTTGAGTTGGTTATTCGACAGGGGGCCAAGGGGAGTGTGACCCAATTTTGGTGTCTACATTTTGCCCCTTTTGTTATGTAGCTTGTATTGGTAAGCAACACCGAAAAAAATAGGAAATGCTTGTATTGAGTGTAAGTGAAGGTGGTGTTGCCCAAGTGTGGGTTAAAGTAACCCCCTCAAACTAGGAACTGATGAGGTGAGGGAATGAATCGGTGAGTCATTTGATAAAATGAGGAGGTGGGTGGTTTGAGAAAATAGGGTTAGGTGTGAAGAAGGTGATGATCAAGGTTATGGTGATTGTAAAAGGTAGGGTGGATGATTAGGTAGAGCGTTCACACTTTACACACACGTTGTGAAATGCCATGAGATACAAAGTTTTCTCAACATAACAAATGTACATTAGCTAGTGGTCGTAAAGATCATCCAAACAAGGGTTGTTGAGGTTCAATATCGTGGTAAAGAATATGGTCCGGGCACTCAACAAGGTAAGATACAAGAACGTGTAGGTATGGTTCCGGTACATCCAAAAGGTCAAAAGGTTTGTTTGGATAAGGGTCATGACCATAGGCAAGGTAAGGCTATTAGGCTGAGAAAAATAGGTACCATCATCGAAAGATGTAATGAGTGAGGACATGGGAATATCCACATAATCAACGGTTAGGTAGGTAGGTGTGGGTAGGGTAGGTGGAGGTAATAATGAGTAATGGGTAGTGTCAATCAAATGTACGCACATGCAGATATCACAACACGGTATCAAGTCGAAGAGCTTTTAAACTCTACATCGTCTAAGGTCGATTGAGTTATCCAAACAAGGGTTGTTGAGGCCTGGTATCTAGGGTAAAGGATACGATCTGAGACACACAATGAGGTAAGATGCAAGAACTTGTAGGTGTGGTTCCGGTACATCCAAGAGGTCAAAAGGTCAAGGTTTTTTTAGACAAGGGTCACGGCCAAAGGAAAGGTATGGTTGGTAGGCTAACAATGTGGTAACAACATCACAAGGTAAAGCGAGTGTGTAAGGTCGATGGTCACATCATGGGAGGTTAGGTGTGGGTAAAAAGAAGGTGTGGTGTAGGTATGGCCACAAGAGGGGTAGAAATATGCCCCAACTAATGGTGAGGTGGGTGATAAATGATGAGGTCATGAGGATGAGGTGAAGGGTCAAGGTCAGTGTTGGGTTAGGTGAAAAAGGTTGTAGGAAAGTAGATAAGGTGCAATGGGTTGTCATGGGGTCAACACGGGTAACCGACACTAGTCATGTTTAACCGATGTCGATCTAGGGAAACTAACCATGGTATGTTAGGGCACATGACCGATGTCAGTCTATGTAAAACTGATGTCGGTCAAGTCAGGGAGAGGTTAAAAAAGGAAATTTCCACTTTTTTCGAATCATTTGTAATTTTCCAAATAGGAGAAAATGACAGAGGAGAGAGGAAAAGGTGGAAAGTGACCGAGTGAGACAGAGAGTTGAGTTGGTGAGCTTCATAATGAGTGATCGGGAGGCTATATGTGGGTCCATGAGATCTGTTTGATCAATTTGGTTGGTTGGAGGTGAGGAGGTTGGTTAGTGATGGAAGAGGTAGGAGAGGGATGGGGGGACCACCGTGCAATATCCAGACATGTTGCCATGGAGATAGAAGCGTGACGAGGTATGATTCAATCCCATTCCTTGTGTTGTGAGGTAGATTGGTGTATAGAGGTCGGTGAGGGAAAATGGGTTTTTGGGGGAAAAGTGAATTTTGAATTTGGGAAGAAAAATTGGGTGTAATAGGAATGGGGAAGGGTGGATTTAGGTAAATGAGGGGTGGGGAGGGGTTAAGGGGGGTTTTAGGTAGTAATGGGTGGGTAGCTAGGGATAAATGGTGAATTTTTTAGGGAAATAAGGGTTTGGTGTCGTGGATTTTGACTGTGAAAGTGACCGATGTCGGTCAAGGGTTGGTCATTGTCGGTTGGTGTGAGCTGGAAATGGTCACAGATGAGGTGACCAATGTCGGTTGTGGTAGACCATGGGCGGTCAAGACAAACCAATGTCGATCAGAATTTGAAGGAAAATGGGCTTACAATGAGTGGGATGGGTGGGTGAGGGAGGGCAGGAGATAGAAAGGTAGGGTTTCTGAAAATAGCTTGGTTAAGGGGGATGAATAGGTATGGTTAAGGTTTAATAATGTGATGGTTTGTTGGATGCGTGCAAGAGATCAGTTGTGGATGTGAGATAGGGTACCACCCCTACTCATGGAGGTGCGAGGGAGTGTGAAAACTGATGATTGGGGCCATGTTGCAGAGATTGGGATGATCGGGGTTAGGCACTTCAAAGCACGTAGTTCGAGATACTATTTTGATGGTCACCCTCATCGACAGATGGGATTTAGTAACCAATACATTCCATCTACCAATGGGTGAGATCATAGTCACCCTGGAGGATGTGTATAGGATCCTATGGCTACCGATAGTGGGGATGCATGTGTATTCGATCTCCTCGAGGCATATAAGGAGTTCATGCGACTATATTCGGTGAGGGGTTCAGCAGAGTTGAGGTTTCATAGTGATAGTATGAGATACGAATATATGTACCATGCCCATTGGGAGGAGTTGAGGCTAGTGGGTGTTGTTGATGGAGGCAATCTATTTTTTTGCACTACTAGATGCAAAGGGTGGGATATTTCTATGATCATTGATGGGTGTTCTACATGATATAATGGAGGACATGACTCATTTTACATAGGCTCCTCCATTCATGGTGTATTTTTATAGAGAGTTATAGGCTTATGGCGGCTACGGAAGTTTAGCCTATGATGCAATTGAGCCAATTTTCAGTGCGGGTGGGTTGCAGAAATGGGTACCGCTTATTGGAGAGTGCCGAGCAGCCAGGATGAATCACGATGTAGCATATTACGTGAGTTTGCTAGAGCATTTGTCTAGCGTGGACATCATTTGGAGGCCATATGTGTGTTTTCCATCATATAGGAAGATGGTTGATGAGCTAGATGGACTAGCAACTTACGATGGATAGAGGGGTGTCATCTTTGGAGAGCACGAGATGATACTCGTAGATGGGGTTAGATGGCAGTTTGGGCTGCTTCAGAATATACCCCCACCCTTCTCATAGTATAAGAGGGATGACGTGGAGAGGCCTTTGCCTCTATGATAGCCGCAGTGCTTGACGGCAGGGAATGAGGAGTAGGTGATAGACCGGTGGATTGATGATGCCAAGATTACTAATAGATACGAGACGGTGGTGGGCGCACATTTACGAGTAGTAAGATACCGAGGTGAGACAACTAGATTTAGCCACCTTCGCTATTCGAAGGACACCCTATAGGGGTAGGTGGCTACCCTAATTACATAGTTAGGGATAGTGTAAGGATAGTTAATAGGGTCAGACGCATAGGTGGCCACTTTACAGGCACACGTGGCTTCCCTACAGGCCTAGGTATCACATGGATAGGTACTCACACAAGGCAGAGATAGAGATGGGATATAGGTAGCCTCCCTACAGGCACATGTAATAGATTTGAAGGGCCATTTGGCCACTACATAGGCATAAGTTGTCACCCTATAGGCCCAAATCTAAGAACATGGGCAGAGGTCGATGGTTGCGCAGGCAGTGCACTATATCCAAGTTGAGGGATGCCCTAGGTGAGGTGAGGTATTATCAAGATCTTTTGATGGCCACAGGGATATATTTTCTATCCTATGGAGAGTATAGAGCACAACAGGCCTCAAGTGAGAGGACCAAGTCACACACCCACAATGTGGAGAGAATAGGGGGCCATCGACCCCCGAGACAGGGTCAGGGCAAGGCTACCAATTCACAGAGTCCAACCCCAAGTGAGGTAGCAACAAAGATCAGGCCAAGACCCATGGTGGGTGGTGATATGTTAGTGGGATTTCACATGGTAGTGGAGGAGGAGGAGGAGACAGGTGAGACAAATATGGAGGATATCTAGTGGGGTGATACTTGATAGCCGTATGTACCTCCTATTTTGTGTAGTTGTTTATTTTTGATATATACCAGCCTACATGCCGAAGAGAGTGAGGATGTATATGAGAGTTTTGAGAGTTTGGATCATATACCGACCTGCGTGCTGAAGATGGTGAGGTTGTATATGAGAGTTTTGTATTTTTTTATCATATATCAGCCTACGTGCTGAAGATGGTGAGGCTGTATATGAGAGTTTTGTATTTTTGATCATATGTTGGCCTGCATGCCGAAGATGGTGAGGTCAGTGTATAGAGGTTTTGAGAGATGTACATTATTTGGTATCGGTGTATATTGTATGGATACACAGATTTGTATGATGAGATGGATGATTTTTGATGATGTACTTGTGTTGGCAGAATTTGATTGTTATGTATAGATGGATGGAAAATAGGTGTGTTTAGGCATGGTGGAGTCAGGTCATAGGCATGATGGAGTCAGGTTATGTTTAGGCATGGTTGAGTTAGGTGATAGGCATGGTTGAGTTAGGTCATAGGCATGGTGGAGTCAGGTTATGTTTAGGCATGGTGGAGTTAGGTTATAGGCATGATGGAGTCAAAGTTATAGCCATGGTTGAGTCAGTGGTAGGCATGGTATGAGGTAATGTCCAAGTTGTAGGTAACATGGGGGAAAAATGGTGATGTATATACAGGTTATGGTTTTAATTTCCAAATATGTGCTATAGTGGAAATGTGAAAATGATAAATGAATGATTTGATGATGTAATAAAAATGTGTATTAATTGATGCTTATTTGGCTTAATTTCTAGTTACTCATATAAAATGGGAACTAACTAGGGTAGAATGTGAATAGGAAAGTGAAAGGGGAATTGGTTAGGGTAAAGAGTGGCCAAGCTAACCTCTAAGGGCCCCATGCCCTCAAAGTGCTTCCTCCATAGTCCTAGCAAAAGGGACCTCGTGATCGATGTAGTTCCCCATAAGCTAGGGAAGATTATGATAAAGTAGAGGAATGGGTTGGTAGGTGTGAGGCATGGTTGAATGTAGGTCATAGGCATGATTGAGTTTAGGTCATAGGCATGGTTGAGTGATTTTTAAATATAGGTGTCAATGATCTAGTCCTGTATAGGATAATCAATAAGTAATGAGGAAGGAAAATGGTAAGAGGTGGTAAAAGAGCCACTTAATTGATAAGAACCCTAATGAGTTGACCATACCTAAGAGGGGCTTATGAACGTAAGACCCTAAAGGCATTGCATAATGGACCATTCTAAGGGTGAAGAAAGTCACATAATCATGAAAATGTTGTGGTTGCAGAAAGTCCCTTGAGTAAAGAGGAAATTAGGCTAAAAAGGCAAGGAGGTGAGAATGGGCGTTTAGCGTAACTTAGTGTACGATAACATGTTTTTCGGAACAAGAAACCCAAGATCAAAAATAGGCAATTCCATGATGAAAATTTCATCTTTTTCTTCATTTGTTTGTTTTTAATAGACTGATCGATGCGGGAAGTCTATATGGGATGAGTATATTATCTCCTTGAGGTCTTCGTGAAGTTGATTGATGCGGGAAGCTTCTGGATATTTTTATTAATTTGTGAAATGACTTGAGATAGTTGTCCTTCCAGGAGAAGTCTATTTATAGCAAAGTGGAATTAGAGTGAAGAGATGTCCCTTTCGAGGGAGTCATCTTTTCTGGAAGCTTGACTCAAAGAGTTGCATCCCTTTTGTTTTTGGACATTTAAGTCATGAACAAGACTATAGAGGAAGATTAGGTTCTTATTTAGAAGACAAGACCATAGCACACAAAGATTAACTATGAAAGAGGTGGTTTCAAGTGATGAATGACCATGGGATTCCATCTTGAAGAAGATGAAAATTATCCATGAGAATCATGCTATGAGTAGAGTCGTGGTACTCATATTGAAGATAAGGCTGAAAGGTTATGGGTAATCACATGATTATTGTTGAGTCATGGATCCTCAAAATGGATAATATGGAAGGTGGAAAACACTCAAGGGATGAGCAATCAACTGATAGAAATTGGCATAGAACTTGATGTGAACAATAAAATGGTCAAAGATGCAAGGAATTAAGGGGATCGGGTAAGGGTTTACCTTCGAGTGAAGAAAATGATAAGCACCTAATCCATAGGCATGGGTAACGATATATAGGGTCCGAGCCAATTAGAAGAAAATTTTCCCGTTTACTTTTCTCCTCTTTGGTTACATGTTCATTGTCCTTCAAGATGAGGTTGTTGACTGAAAAGTCCGTTCGTGAACACATTTTTGATAGGCATGTTTGATACATTTTTGGTATTTTTGGAGATGGTCAAGAGCATTGAGACAAAGTTCATCTAATAACTCAAGTTGTGCCAAACAATCTTGGCAAAAGTTGTCATTTTTTAGCATGTCTTGTAGTGAGATGAAAAGAGATGGAATATGGACTTCGAGAGGTAAGATAGCATTGATACTATAGACCAGAAAAAAAGGTGTGGCAAAGAGTCAAAATGTGAATACTAGTGTAGTATGCCCACAAGGCGAAAGGAATGTATGTATTTCAATCCTTCCCAAAGTATCGTTGACTACCTTCATAAGAATTTTGTTCAAGGTTTTATTGGTTGATTCAACTTGGCCATTAGTTTGCGGGTAATAAGGTGATGAGAAACTGAGTTGGATGCCAAAATCATCGTCGCATAGTTTGCGTAGGGTTTTATTTTTGAATTACTTTCCATTATCAATGATGAGGCGGTGAGGAACACCAAAGAGACAAATGATGTGATGGTTGATGAATTCACATATTTTCTCGGCTTTCATAAAAATGAGGGGGATGGCTTCTACCCATTTAGTATAATATTCAATAGCGGTTATGATCCATTGGTGGTGTTGTGAAGAATGGGGGTTGATCTCACCAACAAGATCCAAACCCCATTGAGAGAAAGGCCAAAGGTCTTGTGCGACTGCAGGGCATGAATAGGTGTGTGATGGAGATTAGCATGTTGCTGGAATTTCACGCAATGTTTGACATAATCACAACAATCGCCGTTTAGGGTTGGCCAATAATAGCCTAGGCGTAGAATGTGTTTTCAGAACCGCTAAACCACTAAAGTGACCTCTAAAAATTTCATCATGGACTTCCTTAATGGTGTAGGGAATTTTAGAACTTCTAAGGCATCGTAAGAGAATTCCGTCGGTTACACTTGTAAAGAAGACCACCCATGATGAAATAACGGAGAAAATTCTAAGAAAGGCACGTTATCCATTACGAGTGAGATCGGTGGGTAGAATGGAAAGGGAAAGATATTTTGCATATTGCTTATACCAAAGGTCACGTGGGTCGGGAAATGGTTCCGATGGAGTAGACCTCACAAGGTAAATAAGAGGGTGATTGTAGCCTTTGTATTGTGATAAAGATTTTAGAGTCAGAGGGCGAAGCAGGTATTTAAGAAGCCAAGCATGCCATGGTATCCACGAATTTATTGGTAGATCGTGGGGTGGTTTAAATTTCATAACGATCAAAGGTGGTCAAAATTATATCTACGTAATGTTTATACTTTTGAAGTATCTCATTACGAAACTGGTATATACCATTGACTTGGTTTACAACCAATTGAGAATCACCAAAGATATTAATGGACTTCACATCTAAGGTATAAGCAGCCTAGAGACCCAATACGAGTGCTTTGTATTCAGCAATACTATTTGTAAAATTAAAATTGATTTTGAAAGACAAAGGTATATGTTAACCATCAAGAGGAATGAGGATAACACCAGCCCCACCCCCATGTTGACACTTGGAGCCATCGAATAAGAGTGTCATTTGGTAAGTGAGTTCGTCCAGGGAAAGGGTAGCTATAAACTCATCTGGGAAATTGAAGTTAGATGGTTGATTCTCAGAAATAGGTGCATTGGCTAGTTGATTAACAATAGTCTGGACCTTGATGGACTTTAGATGAATGAATTCGAAGTCAAGGTCGGTGAGAAGCATAAGCCAACGCGCGACACACTGATGTTGATAGGGTTTTGCATACATATAGTGTAATGGGTTAGTATTAGTAATGATGAAGGTTTTGTGGTTGAGTAGGTAATGGTGGAGTTTGTTGGTGACAAAAACTAAGGCTGAGAAGAGTTTTTAATGTGGGTATATCTAGTTTCATAGTCCAAAAGGGTATGACTTATGTAATAAACCACTTTCTCTCGGTGTTGGTCATTGCAATGAGCAAACATGGCACCTAAAGAATGGTCAGTGGTGGAAATATATAGGTAAAAGGGCTGGTCATCCTTAGGAGGAATGAGCACTGGTGGTTGAAGGAGGTATTGTTTTAAGGCTTCAAAGGCTTTATGACATTCATCATCCCATTTGAATGACACGTTTTTCTTGAAAAGATGATGGAATGGTGACAACGGTTAGAAAGCTGTGAGATAGAATGACAAATAGATTACAACTTACCTTATAGGATTCAAAGTTGACAGAGATTACGGGTAGAGGCATTTCCGAATAGCCTTGACTTTAGTAGGATTGGCTTCTATGGCACACAAATAAACAATGAAACCTGGAGTTTTCTCGGAAAGTTTTGAAAAGACACACTTCTTTGGTCAAGACACACACAATACTTGATGAGGCGGTCAAAGATGACTTTAAGGATAGGTAGGTGTTCGGTTTAATGTTTGGATTTGGCAAGCAGATCATCTACATAATCTTCCAATATGTGATGCATGATGTCATGGAAGATGTAAGTCATGGCTCGTTGATATGTAGCACCAACATTTTTTAGGCCAAAAGGCATGACTCGATAGCAAAAAGTCCCCTAAGGGGTGATGAAGGTAGTCTTGTGTTGATCTTTTGGAGCTAGTAATATTTGATTATAGCCCAAGAAACTATCCATGAGTGATAGCATTTCATGTCCAGTGGTGAGATCAACTAGTTAGTTGATGCCTGGTAGGGGAAATCATCTTTGGGACAAGCTAGGTTGAGGTCACAGAAGTCCGTGACAAATGCAAAGTCCCCCTATCGCCTTTGTGACAGGAACAATGTTAGAAATCCATTGGGCATAGTCAATGGGTAGGATGAAGGAAACTGAGAGAAGGCACTGAAGCTCTTCTTTAACCAGAAGAGCAATGCGAGGATGCATTTTCCGTAACTTTTGTTTGATGGGTTTGGCATCAGGAATGGTTATGATATTGTGGACCATGATTTTTGGGTCAATACCGAGCATATCGACATAGGACCAAGAAAACGTGTTGCTATGGTCCTGAAGGAAAGAGGTGAAGGCTTCTTGTTCAATAACATCTAAGGATTGGCCGATATTTAGAATTTGTGGGTCATCTTGAGTGTTGATGTTGATTTCGATGGTCAATTCATTCAACATGGTTTACGTCTCGAAGGTAGTGAGGATAGATGTCTCGTTACATGAGGGGAAATAGGTGAGTTAGTGGTAGAGGCTACAACAACAATAAATATAGCAAGGTTAGATGTGGGAGAGGTGGTGGTGGCAGTCTTGGTGGATGGGCTTATAGGTGAAGGTGAAGTGGGGATAGTGGCAGATTCCTTGACTGGTACAAGCACATCATTGGGCCAGTATAACATGTTATAAGTCTTGAAAGGAAATGGGTCAGTAGGTATCATGTAATTATGTCCCTCATGTTCAAATTTGAGGCAACGGTGTAAATTCGAAGGGACACAACCCATGGTGTGGATCCAAGGTCAGCCGAGAAACAAGTTATACTTGGAACTCCCCTTTTAGGACATATAAAATTTCCAGGATAGTGCAAGGACCAATGCGGACATGGAGAACAATGGTACTGTGGTAGAGGTCATGGTGTCATTGAAGAAGTGCAAGATAATCGGGTTACGATGTATGTGATTGGTAGGTATTCGTATTTGGTCATATGCATGGGAGGAGATGATGTTAATACTAGCACCACCATTGATCATAATGCATCATATGCATATATTATTGATAAAGATGGAGATGAAAAGAGTAGGGTTGGGGTTGTTGATTGGAAGGGAGTGATCTCTTCATTTGAAAAGATGAGGGCGAGATACTTGGCGAGTAGGTGGAGGTGTAGAGGAAGGTGATGACCTAGTGAGAGAGGCTACATGGTGAGGGGTAATGATGGAGGCTACGGGCATGGGGTCATTTGGTAAAACCTTAATAGATTGAAGGACCTCCATGAGGGCTTGATGATGTGACTCAGAGGTTTGGACGAGGTCATATAAAGACATTTTGAGGGGGATTGGTGCAGTTGTTTTAGCATTGTGCAATGTGTGACCCCATCAGAAATAGGATATGTAGGACCTTGAATGGTGACTTTGGGTATGGGTACGGATGGTATGTTGGGTACAGGGTTGGTTGATGGGCTAGTTTCCTTTTCCTTGCCTTTGTCTTTCTGGGCGTGGGTGGCAATGTTGATCATGTTGATCTCAAATCTTGGGGTGGATCAAAGAGTTGTGGGGGTGGAGATATTGGTCACTAAGTAGGTAATGGAAGATCGGGGAAATTGGTGGAGGAAAAATGGGGTCCTCATCAAGAAGATCATCGTCATCAAAATTTTCTTCGGGAGGACATAATTGGACAAGGGTGGTTTTTAAAGCCTTACAGTTCTCTACATCATGTCTTGGCACACGATGGTAGGTGTAAATTTTAGTTTTGTCAAACCCTTTTGGTTTGGGTTTAAGCAGTCATAAGGTCTAACAGTGGTAAGTTGATGACAAATTTTTTGAGGAGATTGGTTAAGATTTTGGCATAGGACCCTGCTAGTGGATCACAATGGGAGGTGAATGTGGGTTTGGGTACATGTATGGCTGATTGTGGAGGAAGAGGCTTTACAGAGGGGGAATGGGTTGGTCCACTAATTTGGTGTGTGGAGTGGTCTTCGGTCTTGGTTGTATCTACTTGGGTACGGGCATGGTAGAAGAGATGGCGATGGAAGGTTTGGTTCGTTTAACTACCTTATTGGAGAGTAGCGGATTTTTAGCTTTAGGTTTCACCTTTTTCAGCAAAGGTGACATGGGTGTATGATATGTAAAGGGAAAATTAGATTGTGGAAGAGGACACGTTACCCACAGGGTGTAAGCCCGATTTGCTATTGAGGTGGTTGGTAGAGGTTGGGTAGAAGGTGTGAGTGGAAGAGAAGAAAAGTGTCATGGGTAGTGAAGAAGTTATGGATGATAGTGGTGGTATGGGTAGTAAGAAGGTTATGGGTGACGACGGAGGTTGTATGGATCACTTGGGTATATTAGAGATTCTCTTTGGCTTGGTCCTTTCAAAATCGTGCACTTTGCTAGAGAAAACTCTTTCTATTTGGATTATACGGATGGATCTCCTCTCCCACTTCCTTATAGTGGGTAGTATTTGAAGTTGTTCAAGTCCTAGGTGACTAGGCATTCCTTCTGTATATTATGTACAGTGTTTTGTTTTTGGTCTTTCCTTTTTGGTTTGTTTCTTTTCCGTTGTGTGTGTGTTGTCTTCGTATTGGTTTTTCCTTTGACTCTATTTTCCCAATGGATACGGGACTTGGTTTCCTTTCCCAAAGTTTTCTATGGTTTTGATCTTTCCTCAATCCTCTATCCTAGCTAGGTCATCCCTAGAAAGAGCCAGCTATTTTCACCCTCAAAATTCCCCTCATTTTTCAAGTCAAGTTTTGAGAATTTTAAGTTGGTGCCTGCTTTATCCCAATTTTTCCCGCCAAAAAAATTGATCAAACACGATCCCACACTGAAGAAAATTAGAAGGGGTGGTTTAGTCATGGAAGCTCACATTCCAAATCCAATAATGAAGGGGCAGGGTTGGAAAAGGAGGCCAACGACATCGAAGGAGATCACAAAGTGCGCAGGAGAAGATTAAAGAATGGGCTCGAATTTTTGGACTTTGCATGTAATTCGACTTGGGGAAAAGAAATGGACTTGCGTAAGGCACCACGTGCCTCATCGGTGCAACTTCGGAAGTGATACCTAAGGGAAAAAATCCAAATGAGCACCAACCCTCCATGTGGTCAGAGCCTTAAAAATTTAAATCAGCCATTGAAAAGTCTAAGGCCAGCGGACGACACCACGTGTCTCATCGGCACACCTTCAAGGGTTAAAGCCAAAGGTAGTTCCCTAAACAAGCACCAGCTCTCCATGTGTCTAGGGTCCCACAAAAGTCAAAAGGGGTAGAACTGGTCATTGAATCGACTAAGGAAAGGAGAACCAATAGAAAGCCCCACGTGTCCCTTCGGTGCTCTTTCAGGGGGCAAATCCAAAAGTAGGTCCCAAATATGCACCATCTCTCCACGTGTCCAATTAGCACACCTCCAAAGGTTAGGTCCAAACAGAGTCTCCAAATGAGTGGGAAGCCTCCACATGTCTCAGGGTCGACATAAATCCTTCGCCAAACAAAGGGACTTAGTCAAAACACAAAAATATAGAACAGGCCCCAAAGGGACACATGGCCATGTTTCAGGTCAAAGCGGGAAGGTGGGTCGTCAGAGGAACTTTGAAATTTTAGATTTTGTTTTGAAAAGCATAAACGTATAAAAGTAAGTGCAACCCCGTTGAAGCCCAAGTGAAGCCACGTGTTGATGCTCTGCCATTGAAAAGTCAAAGCGCAAAGGCGGGCCATTGGAGTAATTTGGGAATTTTGGTTTTATTTCCAAAAACAGAGTTAAATGTTATAAAATGATCCACGACTCCATTGGGGTCTTGAGCCCACATTGAAAATTCAAAGCGGGGAAGTGGGTTGGTGGAGCACTTTCAATTTTCTAACTGTGTTGAAAGTCAAGGTGGGGAGGCGAGTGGCAGAGCACTTTGAGTTTTTGAGCTTTTGTTGAAAAGAGTTAAAATTATAAAAGTGAGCTAAAATTATAAAATTGAGCCATGACTTCATCCCCACTCAAGTAAAGCCACATGTCAGGATTATATTAGAAGCGGATGGGTGAAAAAATGTAAAAAAATTTAGAATCTTTACAAAATCATAAAATGCAAAAGGCACCCGTAGGCCCGCTTCAGCAAATCTCTTCCACGTGGATGTGATATGATGCATCTAGTTTTTCTACCAGGCATGGAAATGGATGGGGCATTAGAGAAGTTGGGGACGTCTGTTTCTTGAATCAGTTTCATCATTTTTGTAACCATTTTTGGAAACTATTTATCGGGCTCTTTACGCCTTTGTTTGGGTTGGATCCTAGCATTCTTGAAATGTAATAGATTCGAAAGTAATCAATACCAATTTTTTTCCCTTTCTTCCTTTGTTATTCCTTATTTCCTTGTTCGAATTTGCGAATCATCCATCTTTGCATGCTAAGAAACTTTGTGTTCTTATTAATATGATTTGAAACTTTGTGTCTCTGTGAAATTATATCTCATTATAAACATGAATGATTCCATTCGCATCTCCTTTCTCAATACACGTAAGGTTATACTCGATATCTATATTTCTTGAAAGTATTGTTATGTTCTTCCTCTCTCATCTCCTTAGTTCTTCTATTCTTTCGTATTGATAATATTTTGGGCATAAAACACTTCAAAATATCAGAATCCACACTTTTAAAGTTGTACATTTGTATATAAGTTTTGTTTCTTTTTTCAATAAGGGAACCTCTCCCATTAAAGAGGAGGGACTTGTTGTCCCTTGACTATGGTTTGTTAAAGTACTATTTTAAAACCCAACAGGTTTTGGTGACTATCTTTGGGAATTTCATTTCAAATGGATCCCTTTATAAAATAACAACTTCAAGATCATTTTTGGTCTAACGACTCTATGGTATACACGTGGGAAGAAAGCTCTCGGAGTAGAAGATTCTCATTTTCAACTTTTGGAGAAACAAAACTTCTCTCTTATTCTAGTAAGAAGGAATAGAGGAACTTATTCTACAAGCACACCTCCTGTTAAAGACAAAAAATCCAAGAATAACATTCCTCAAGAACAACTCAGTCCTAATCTTCATGCTTTTTTACTTGCTAGTGTTTTAGTTCCCCTTCATTCAATTTTTTTAAAGATGGCAACACTTTTGCCTTGGGGACAATGGGTTGGGCCTCTAGTTCTTCCTCATCCATTGCATGAATTACCTAGGGGTAACAAGAAAAATTTTCATAAATTCGAGGTGATGGGAGAGTACACCTAGATGAACACATTGTAGCCTTCATTGTTGCATGTGGGATTCTTGGGGTTGAACATGAAGATGTCTCTGTCGGGATTTTTGTGGAGACATTGTAGGACAATACCGCTGATTAGTTCTATCATCTTCTGTTGGGTCAATCACGATTGGGATACATGACAACTTAGTTTGAGAAACGTTTCAAACTTGCTGAAGATGTTCATGCTCTACTAGCTCAAATCTCTCATATCAAGAAGGAACCATTTGAGCCCATGAGAGAATTTGTGGCTAAATTCAACAAGCTTATTCATAAAATTCCATAGAACACTCATCTTGTAGATCAAATCCAAAAATTCTTCTTCCTCAATTCCCAAGTTACTCAAGTAAGCTATGCACTAAGGAGAGTTAACCTTGCAACTTTGAATACCGATAAGTGTTTGGCTATCAACGTTGAGGATAATTTAATCATGTCTGGTAAAATGAAAAGAGAATCCTCCAAATCTAAAGCATCTTCTTCTTCCTCTTCCCCTGGATCCAATTCTGATCAGTTAGTACATAAGCTTGTAAATGATCTCATTGCTATCAAGAAACAATTGGCTCAACATACTCCTTACCAAGATATTCCAAGGAATAATTTTTAGCCCAGGAACCATTTTCCTTCTTCTCATACTAGATTGGCTATTGAAGGCCCACCCATCAAAGTTCTAGTCAATGCAACTTGTGAAGTTCAGGAACCTAATGATGAGGAGTTTAATGAACTCTGTGAAGAACCAAATGAAGAGGTTGATGAAGAAGCTGGAGGATCTTGGTGGTTCTCAAGCTCATTTCCTCACCACTAAAGGTATGGATGATGAATATGAATACGATGAAAGAGTGGCAGAGATGAATAATAATTCATATGTTGTTATGACTTGGGAGAAAAAAAAAACAAACAAGAAAAAGTGGTGAAGCCTGCTAAGAAATCCAAGGAGTTTCTTATAACTATTCCAGTGGTTGCAAGAAGAGGAGCTCATATTTCCATTTTCTCCACACAAAAGGTGAGTAATGCTAATCCTCCTTCTTTTACTGTTTCCAAAACTCCTTATCCTTCAAATCCTAAAACTAATAAATCAAAAGTCTCTCAAGTTCCTAGAAATGATTCCCCATCCACCTCCGGGTATTTTGATATCATCGATCACCTCAAAAAGACCAAAATCCAAATCTCAGAGGCAGATTTTTACCAAACCCATCCAAAATTATTTTCTAAAATGGTAAACTGTTTGAATTCCAAATCCAAAGCTTCATCCAATACTTCTAAGGGTATTTTTCCCACTCCCTCTTCCTCACCTCAACCAAGCTTTGTGGTTACAATCACTTCCCTTAATGAGAAAATTAAACCATTCTATGTGACTCTTCTTATAGTTGGCCATAAACTCAAGAATCGTGGCATAGACTCAAGAGCATCAAACAATGTAATGCCTACAAAAGTAGCTCATGCTTTGGGCCTAACTCTAACACGTACCTATTATCCAAAATTCACCCCTCAAGGTAATTTTGACAACCTACATTAAATTCTTTAGTCCCAAGTAAGAAGATTGATTCAAGGCCTGAAATCATGTTTTTTGGGGCCCCTTCAAACATTTCTCTAACTCTCCCATCCAAGAAAAAATCCCAACGAGTTAGAAAAAATGGAAAAAATGCAAAAAATAAGGTCACAGGATTGTTTTAAAGCATTGCGGGTCTGAAGGGTGTGGATCGTACCAGTGCGGGTCGTACCGAGGTTTGTCATACCAATTTCATGGCCAAAATAAAAATAAAATTGGCTAAGCTAGACATTTTTGTCCCAGGAGGTCCGCGGGACAGTTGGGACGTCAGTACGTGTGGGATGTGAATTGGCCGATTTTCCGCAAGTCAGTCAATCGCAGCGGGGTTGTGCGGAGATTTTCATCCAGGACAGCCAGGAAAAAAGTACGCGCGGGACGCGTGAGATGTGAAAAGGTGAAAAGGTCACAAAGGGGGAAAAGGAAGCCTGAATCGGAAAATGTGGAAGAATGCGTTCGGGTCAGCCGGGACACGCGGACCTGATTTTGCAGAATATCCGCAACTCAAAGGAAAAGTCAATGTTTGACTCCCGAAACTTCAAACGGCCATAACTTTTGACTCCGAGCTCCGATTTTCACAAAATTGAACTTTCTAGAACAAGCACAACATCCTATACACCACAAAAGAAACATATTTGGCTCTAGTCGATTAATGCTCATTCTTGTCAAATGACAGAAAATGGCACGCTGCCACCCAAAATAGCTGCCCGCACTCAGAAGGCCATAACTTTTGCATTTCTCAACGAAATCACACAAAATTTGTACCGTTAGAATTTTGGCTCCAATATTGATGCAAAAAAATCAATAAATTCAAGATTTGATGAGAAATAGGTGGGTATTTTTCATAAAACGTGGCCGGGTTCATAACAGTGTTTTATTTGGTAGTTGGGAGTGCAATTAAGAGGCATGGTCATCATTCTTTCTCTTCGCAACACCTGGGACAGTATGGGGATCCTTTTTCAAGTAACACACAATCATTTCACTCCATTTAATTCCTCTTACAAGTGGTTGAAGGACAGATTTTGGGATTTCCATTTTCCCTTTCTCTCTCTCTCTTCTCATTTTTTTATAAATTGGAGTGTTGGGCTCATTGTAAAGGGAGTAGTTTTTGTAGCAAAGCTCTGCCAAAATTGATTTGTGAAGCCAATGTGCTGTAGGCCCTTGTTGTGGACTCCTTGCATGGTGATCCAGGCCCTTATCTTGTAACCGATTGAACTGTGCATATCAGGAAGCAATAAAATATAAGTTTGTGGATGCATCTTCCCCTGCTGTGTTTTCTTGCATTCTTCTTTCCCCTTCAACCTTGATTACAAGAATATTGTGTCTATTTTTATGTTCTTGCAGGGATCCATTATCATTGTGTATGTTTGAAATGTTGTTGTGAATGCATTTTGCTAGATTATGGAGAACTGTCATCACCCCTTCTAGTGTGCACTTTGCTTCTGTATCTCACGCATTGGAAGACTACTCTCACACCCTCCTTTTTTGGTGTATCACCGCTTTAGTGTAGGATTTCATTTTATGCATTCTCTCTCCCTGGTCCCTTGGAAAGTTAGATTAGAATAGTTAGTTTACCCTGCATTACAAGATGATTGTGGCGGAGGTAGTTTAGGAGCAAAAACCAGATTTCTCACGGAGGTCTATCTCAAGTAGCAAGTCCCACAACTTGGGGATAGTACTCATGTTATCCAATCACACTGTTAGTTCAAGTATATGCACTTGTATGAACATAGGGGTGCTTTGATTCGGTGATAACAGTACCTTTGGTTCCCCTGATATTCCACGAAGAGTAGAAAAGTGTCTTGTATTGGGAGGATTAAAGATCGACAAGTAGCCTTTGCTGCTTTTCCAGAGAAAAGGGTCTTAGCCACTATTTTGGTAGCTGATATTCCTCCCTCATATGGGATGTTGCTGAGTAGAAATTTTTGTAAGGAGGTAGGAGGTGAAATTTAGATGGATTGGTCACACGCTTTGATCTGGTCAATGGAAAAATGAAGAAGTTTCTACCTAAGAAATAAACTAAATACATTGTGTAAAATATTGATGATCCAAAAGCAAAAATACTCTATGAAGATATAGGGCATGGTAACTATATGATCATGTCACAGGATGAGGAAAAACTTCCTAAGGGAGTGATTCATGATCCCAATGGCATTTGCTCTGGATTTTGATGGAAGCTACTCTTCAGCTAGTTCTGGGGTTGGTGTGGTGCTAACCTCTCCAGAAGGGAAGATTCATCCTTTTTCATTCAAGCTTTGTTTTGAAAATACAAACAATACAATTGAATATGAGGCACTCATACTTGGATTGAACATGGAAAAATAAATGGGAGTGAAGAATCTTTGTGCTTGTGGTGATGCAGAGCTGATTGTGAAACAAGTCAGAGATATTTTCAAGTGAAGAATAGGAGATTGAAGCATTATAGAAATCTTATCTCGAGATTCTATTGATTTTCTTGATGCTTTCTCCATTGAAGTTGTCTTTGAGAGAGAAGAATACTAGAGTTGATTCTCTAGTTGTCTTAGGATCTCTATTGATTCCTCACCTAGATTTCTCTCAAGAGAAATTTACCATTGAAATGATTCATAGGCCTAGTGTACTAGATAATGCAGAGAACTGGAAGGTTTTCAATGATGATCAACATTTTCTCTCTTTCTTGGAGCTTAAGGGTAATTTTGATCAATTGTATTTTGAAGGAAGTGAAGATTTTCCTCAAGAGTATGTGCCCTCTAATGAAGATGACATCGAGGAAGAGATGGACCAAGATGGATTCATCAAATTGAAAGGTAACAAGATCCCAAAGGGATAGTGATTCTAGAAGATCTGTTTGATAAGCATGATAGGTACATTAAGTCTAAAGCTTCCCAAGGAGCTCGGTAGTTTGCTGAATGTGAAAAGATTAATATTGGAAGTCATGAGGAACCCAAGATGGTGAATATTGGAAAATGTTTCACTCGAGAAGAGAAGAAGAAAGTGGTAAACCTATTAAAAAAAGTATGCTGATGTTCTTGCATATTCATATGATGATCTCAAGGATTTTCAACCAAAGGAAATGCAACACTTTATCCCTCTGAAACTTGGGATCAAACCTTTCAAGCAAAAACAAAGGAAATACAATCCCAAGGTTATTGGCACTATTTTTCAAGAGATCCAGAAGTTACTAAAGGAAAATATTATTTTCCCTATACATCATTCAACATGGATTGCCAACATTGTGCTTGTCAGGAAGAAGAATGGTGAGATTCGCATCTGTGTGGATTTCAAGAATTTGAATCAGGCCTCTCTAAAAGACAACTATCCTCTCCCCATGATGGATCAAGTTTTGTAAGCTATCATAGGCTCTGAGATGTTTTCTATGCTTGATGGATTCTCTAGATACAATCAAGTGGAAGTCAGTACCCCAGATCAACACAAAACTACTTTTACTACTCCTTAGGGCACCTTTTCATACAAGATAATGAATTTTAGTTTTATAAATGTTGGTGCCACCTTTTAGAGGGAAATGGACTTGGATTTTGGAAGTCTTAAGGGAAATTGTATTGTTGTGTACCTTGATGATTTGACTATTTTCTCCAAAACAAGGGCATATCACTTTCAACATCTTGAAAGCAATCCTCCGAAATGTAGAGAACATGGAGTTTCTCTCAATCCTAAGAAGTATGTATTTTTTGTTACTGAAGGCAAGTTGTTGGGGAATATTGTCTCCAAAGAAGGAATCAAGATAGATCCAGAAAGAGTTCAAGCAATCCAGCAAATTCCTCTTCTCACAAGCAAAAAGGGTATTCACTCTTTCTTTGGTAAGATAAAATTCTGAGGAGATTCATTCCTTATTTTACAGAATTGACTATGATCATTTCTCACATGACGAAAGGAAATAAAAACTTTGGTTGGAATTATAAAGGTAAAGAAGCATTTGAAGGTATTAAGAAATCCATTGCTAAAACTCCCATCTTAGCATGTCCTGATTTCAGAAAGAATTTTATCATCTATTGCTATGCTACAGAGAATACCTTGGTTGTTGTGCTAACTCAAAAGAATTATGAGGATCATGAACTTCCAATTGCCTTCATGATCTATGTTCTGAAAGATCATGAATTGAAATATACTATGATGGAGAAACATTAATTTGTAGTGGTCAAATTTGTCAAGAAGTTTCATTTTTATATTCTTAATTCTCACTTTGTTGTGCTTGTACCTGATACAACCATCAAGTCTATTATTACACAACAGGATTTTGGAACTAAGAGAGGAAATTGGGTAGCAAAATTCCAAGAATATGACCTTGATATCAAGCCAACTAAGCTAGTCCGGGGTAAAGGCTTATGTGAGCTTATTGCTGAAGGAGCTGATGTAGAATTGTCTAAAGAAGCAGTTGATGTTCTTGTTGTCCTCTTCCTCAGTTCAACAGATGAATGGTATGCTGATATTGCACATTTTATTACTTATGGAGAGTTTCCATCCCACTTGAGTGCCAAGGAAAAGAGATCTATTAAGTTAAGGTCTACACAATATGTATTATGGGAAAATGCTTTGTTCAAGCGAGGCATAGATGGAAGATTCCTTAAATGTGTGGAAAAGGAGAAACAAAAAGAAGTTGTTATCAAAATTTCATGATCAAGCTTGTCGAGAGAATTTATCTTCTACTATCATTTCCCATAAAATCCTTCGTGTTGGGTATGATTGGCCTACATTGTTTAGAGATGCATCAAAGTGGGTAGGTAAGTGTGAAGCCTATCAAAATTTTGTTGGGAGACCTAAGTTGGTTGCTTTACCACTAAAACCAGTAATGATTGATGAACCTTTTCAACAGTGGAGATTAGATTTCATTGGAACTCTTAATCCAACTTCTAGTGCTTTGGGCATACTCATGTGCTAATTGCTATAGACTACTTCAAAAAGTGGAAAGAGGCTATTCTAGTCAAAAGCACTACTTCTGAGGTGGTGTGTAATTTCATCAAAGAGAACATCTTGATAAGGTTTGGGGTACCAAACAAGATTGTGACTGATAATGCTTCCAATTTTTCTTCTTTTGAGATGATGGATTTTTGCTATGGCTATGGAATTTCCCTTGATCATTCTTTAGATTATTATCCTTAAGGGAATGGACAAGCAGAATCAAAAAATAAGAATTTGGTAACCATCATTTGGAAGCTTGTCAATGACTCTTAGAGGAATTGGCACAAGAAGCTCTATGATGCTCTTTGGGCAGATAGAATTACACCCAAAAGAGTAATTGGTATGTCTCCATTTCAAGTGGTGTATGGTGTTGAAGCTCAGCTACAAATAATAGTGGAATTACAAACCTTGCACTTAATGAAGGCTATTGAAGATTCAAGCTTTACCAGTTCCTTGGACAAGAGGATCATGTATCTCAGAAGTTGGATGAAGACAGGTTGCAAGTTTTTGATAGAATATTAGCTCATCAACTGAAGGTGAAAGCTTTGTTTGACAAGAAAGCTAGACCCAAAGATTTTTAGTGGGAGACATTGTTCTATTGTGGGACAAAAGACATGAACCTCGAGGAAGCCATGGTAATTTTGATTCTCTTTGGCTCGGTCCTTTCAAAATTAGGCACTTTGCTAGAGAAAAATATTTCTATTTAGATTATATGGATAAATATCCTCTCCCACTTCCTTATAGTGGTCAGTATTTGAAGTTGTTCAATTCTAGGTGACTAGCAGTCCTTTTGTATATTATGTACAGTGTTTTGTTTTTGGTCTTTCCTTTTTGGTTTGTTTTTTTTCCCATTGCGTGTGTGTTTTATTCTATATTGGTTTTGCCTTTGAATTTATTTTCCTAATGGATAAGGCACTAGTCTACTTTCCTAGAGTTTATATGGTTCTTGATCTTGCCTCATTCCTCTGTCCCAACCAAGTCATCCCCAGAAAGAGCTAGCTATTGTCACCCTCAAAATTCCCCTCATTTTTCAAGTCAAGTTTCAAAAATTTTGAGTTGGTGCCTATTATCCCAATTTTCCCCGACAAAATTGATCAAACACGACCCGCACAGAAGAAAATCGAAAGGGTCGGTTCAGTCATGCGAGCCCACATTCCAAATCCAACAATGAAGTGGCAGGGTCAAAAAAGGAGGAAAATGACGTTAAAGGAGATCAGAGCGCGCAGGATAAGATTGAAGAAAGGGCTCAAAGTTTTTAGACTTCGTATGTGAGTCAACTTGGGGAAAAGTAACGGACCCGAAGAAGGTGCCACATGACTCATCATCACAACTTCAGAAGTGAGACCCAAGGGACATACTCCAAATGAGTGTCAGCCCTTCACGTGGTCAGAGCCTTAAAAAGTTAAATTGGTCGTTGAAAATTCTAAGGCCAACAAACAACGTCACATAGCTCATCGACACACCTTCAAGGGTCGAAGCCAAAGGTGGTTCCCAAACAAGTGCTAGCTCTCCACGTGTCTAGGGTCCCACATAAGTCAAAAGGGGCGTAGAACTGGCCATTGAATCAGCTAAGGAAAGGAGAACCAATAGAAAGCCCCACGTGTCCCTTCGGTGCTCTTTCAGGGGGAAAATCAAAAAGTAGGTCCCAAACATGTGCCAACTCTCCACATGTCCAATCAGCGTACCTCCGAAGCTCAGGTCCAAATAGAGTCTCCAAATGAGTGAGAAGCCTCCACTTGTCCTAGGTCAGACATAAAGCCTTCGCCAAACAGAGGGACTTAGTCAAAACACAAAAATATAGAATAGGCCCACAAAGGGACATGTGGCCATGTTTCAAGTCAAAGAGGGAAGGTAGGTCGTTAGAGGAACTTTGAAATTTTAGCTTTGTTTGAAAATTGTAAAATTATAAAAGTGAAGTGCAACCTTGGCGACACCCGGTGAAGCCACGTGTTGATGCTCTGCCGTTGAAAATTCAAAGTGTGAACGCGGGCCATCGGAGTAATTTGGGAATTTTGGTTTTATTTCCAAAAAGAAAGTTAAAAGTTATAAAGCTGATCCACGACTCCACCTTTGGGGTCTTGAGCCTGTGTTGAAAATTCAAAGCGGGGAAGTGGGTTGGCAGAGCAATTTGAGTTTTTGAGCCCACGTTGAAAAGTCAAAGTGGGGAGGCAGTCAGGCGGAGAATTGAGTTTTGAGATTTTTTTGAAAAGAGTTAAAATTGTAAAAGTGAGCCACAACTCCATCCCCACTCAAGTAAAGCCACGTGTCAGGCCTATATCAGAAGCGAATGGGTGGACCAAAATGTAAAAAAAAATGCTAGAATCTCTACAAAATCATAAAATGCAAAAGGCACCCCCACTTCAGCAAATCTCTTCCATATGGACGACTCAAATTCAAAGTTGTAAAAGTGGGTTAATGGATGTGATATGATGCATCTAGTTTTTCCGCTAGGCATGGAAATGGCCAAGGCATTAGAGAAGTTCAAACGTCGGTTTCTTGAATTAGTTTCATCATTTTTTTGTAACCATTTTTGAAAGCTATTTAGTGGGTTCTCTACACCATTGTTTGGGTTGGATCCTGGCATTATTGAAATGTAATAGATTCGAAAGTAATCAATACGAAGTTTTTCCCTTTCTTCCTCTACTATTCCTTCTTTCCTTGTTTGAATTTGTGAATCATCCATCTTTGCATGCTAAGAAACTTTGTGTTCTTGTTAATATGATTTTGGGAACTTTGTGTCTATGAAATTATATCTGTTATAAACGTGAATGATTCCATTCTGCATCTCCTTTTCTCAATATGCATAAGGTTATACTCTACTATCTATATTTCTGAAAGTATTGTTATGTTCTTCCTCTCTCATCTCCTTAGTTCTTCTATTCTTTTGTATTGATAATCTTTTGGGCATAAAACACTTCAAAATATCAGGAATCCACACTTTGAAAGTTGTACATTTGTATATAATTTTTTCTACTTGCTTTCAATAAGGGAACCTCTCCCATTAAAGAGGAGGGACTTGTTGTCCCATGATTGTGGTTTGTTAAAGTACTATTTTAAAACCCAATAGCTATGACCTTTGACACGAGCATAGTTGTAAAATTCATGTTCTTTATACCGCATGGGCATGGGGTGCTCAGGGTCAAAACCAGTGTGTGGTTTTATAGGTGGAAGGGTAATGGCACCAACCTTAATAAGTTTTTCCAAAACATAAGAATAAGGTTTTCATATTGAAGTGTACTTTCATTGTTCTCATCTAAACTAGAAATATTGGACGTGAAAGAGATTAGAAGGAGGTTTGGTGGGGTTTTATGGGTGAGGGGGCTAGCTTTGAGAACTACAACATTGGTAGATCCTTTGGGTTTTGAATAGTTTTTTGGGGTTTCAAAGATGAAGAAGCATCATTTGATTTGAATGTGATGTTCTTATTACAAAACTGAATTTTCTTATCTTTGATAGCACGAATTTCTAATTTTCGTGCCATGGTGAATGCCTCGTCAAAAGTATGGAAGGTCTGCACCTGTAGGGTTGGTGAGATGTTTCTATTGCAAGTCAAGTAAAAAACTCCATGAGTTTAGTTTGAGGTAATTGAAATGTGAGTTGGTTAATTAGGCTACGCCAACAAGTGACAAAGTTAGCGATAGACTCATCGTCATACTGTTGTGTGGAATAAAGATCAGTCATGGTGACTTTCTTAACAATGTTGATTGAGAAGTGGTCTAAGAAGGCTTGGGCTACTTGATTAAACAAGTAGATTGAATGGTTGGGTAGCCCACTATACCGGTCAATGAGTCCTATCAAGGACATCGGGAAGGTCCGTAAGAGTAAAGAGTCATCATGGGCGATCAGGTGACACCCATGTTTGAAAGACTGCAAAATTTTTTGTGGGTCTTCTTTACTATTGAAACAGTTGAATTTTGGCATTTCCCAATATACAAGGTATGGGCGAATAGGGATGGATAGATGAATGGGCTCATTACATATTTCATCGTAGGTGAGATAATTATGTGAGCCAAAAACTGATGCTTCTAGTGTCTGCATCCTTTCCATCATCAATTTGATGAGGTAATTGGTAGGTTGTGATGGAAGGGCGCCTCCTGTGGCATAAGGGGGCTGGTACTAAACATGTGATGTGGGAAACATTCTAGTGTATGGTGATGCCGAATAGGGAGGTTGAGACTAGAAGACTGACATAGAGGGCATATATTGAGAATGGGTGACGAAAACAACATAGGGTGTTGTTGATAGTATGAGTATGTAGGTGGGATGGTCACATAACTCTAATAGCGATTGGGGTAGAGGCTGCAGGATGGAGAGGACACATGCACGGAATGGAGTAGGGGTCATTGACACCATGGGTGGTTGTGTTGCAATTGGTATCTATGAGACAATGGGTGTGGATGGGGTTATGGTTTGGGTGGTCAATGAGGGGACAAATAATACTATGGGTGCGGTGATATTGCGAGATGTAGGGGTCATAGCGGGTATGGGGCCTGGCCGTGAAACCACTGGGGGTAAAGTAGGTGAAGTTAACACCAAATTAGTAGGGGATGATAAAAAAGTGGGAATAAGGGCATGAGAGATGGATACATGCATTCCATACATCAACCGACTTTGAAGAGTCCCAGTGGAAGAGTGGGAAAGGTATAACCGTAAGGCCACAAGATTCTAATCAAGGAGTCATGAAAATTCCTCATTTCCTGTGACAATGGTGGTAGGTATGGTTAGATCCATGGGTGACATGACAGAGGGTGGTGAAGGACTAGGTGGGAGTCCATTTGATGACTAGCGTGGAATATAAGAGCATTATCTTGGTTGTGAATCAACACCATGTGAATGAATGTATATCAAATGATGTTGTATCCTGCAGCGAGACACAAAGTGAAGTAGGATTGAATAAAACATGTGTTTATAGGTGGATTTGGGTAATGTATCAGTTGAGATTCAACATAGGGTAACTGATGCCGGTTAAGGATGACCGATGATAGTTCAGGGGTAACCGAGGTCGGTTACTATGAGAAAATAACAGTTTGACCAAAGGGGAAAAAACTGATGAATGTCAAGTAGATAAGTTGTATGATGATAGTTTATGAGAGTACAGAGAGTACAGAGACTCAGAAAAAATCAAAATAGTGAAGAAGATGAGAATAGGTGTCCCTTGGGAAAGTTAACCAAAAGGATAGGGAACCGATGGCGGTTAGGTAGAACCGATGATGGTGAGGTGTAAACTGATGCTGGTGAATAAACCGATGTCGAGTTACTATGAAAATTTGAAGAATGCAAAAAAATAGATTGTTGTGAACTAAGATCAGATGAATGATCAACCCAAGAATCTGGAGATGATATAATGAGGTCTGACACACTCAGAAGAAGTCAGGATACTCCAACTGTGATTATGGAGTGTGTAAGGAAAATGAAGAGACGTATCCTCACACCTCAAAACACACATCAATCAAATGCCAAAAAAACATATCCAACAAGTGATTTTAATGTTTTGAGATTATGCTATTTAGAAGACCGACCCATAAATTTAAAGTAGATTTTTTAGTGAGGAAGGCTTCCTACGAAGAAGGATATCTAAAAGGAGAGGTTTTAGGTTATGTTATGGCGGGGTGGGCCATCCTCTGAGGTAATGACTAGACAGAAGTAACCAGTTGGGTGCCCATTATCAATCCACTGATCGTGTGATCATTGACAACTTCTTCGGTGAGATGTTGTTTAAGAAGATGTGTATTTTTTTAATTTTGTGCAGTTTGGTAGAAGAAGAAGAAAGAGAGTGCTTTTCTATGATTCTTTGTGTCAACCATTGGCGGGCATGACTTCCAACATATAGGTTTCCCTCATTTTAATGTGAGATAAATGCAGCATACAAGGATGAAATGCAACTGATTTTAAACCCAAATTGACAAATTACATTTGATGAAGAAAATGATGAACAGGTAGGAACGTGCTCTTTCACTACTTATGCGAATGTAAGAAAGAAGAAATGGTTCGTTTTAAGCACCAGAAAATAGATGTTGTTTTAAAAAATTAGAAGAAGAGAGGATTACCAGGGAAAGAAATTTAGTGTGAATAAGTTTAGAAAATAAAAAAACACACAATCTTTACCTAGGAATGAAGAAAAATGCAAGGAACCCCGGATGGGTCCCACTAGGCATGCCAAAATGTTTCACCATTTTCTTTACGTTATTGAGATGAAACAGATAGGGGTTATGGGATGAGGAGGAATACATGTTATTGTTGGTTGGTTGATGGTTGTTGCACACATTCTGACTTCTCAATCCAATGCTGACTATGAGAGCTTCCTTTTGGCTAGGAGGAACTACCTGAAATAGAAAACAAGACCACAAAAGAAGAGTTAAATAATATATGACAGTGGATTGCCTAGTGTGTGCTAGATCGAGAAGTGTGATACTCCTTAGATGGCTGTCAATCCATTGTTTAAAACAAATTAATGCGAGAAATAAAAATTCCTACTGTAGTTGATATGATTTAGGTATTTCATTCAAGCACAATAAGAAAATCTAACATAACAGGCTAGGCTATAGTTAGATCTGAAGGGTAGGTAGGTATTAGGGTGTTGGAACTAGTCGGGGGTCGGGTTACGGGTTGTTTCGCTACTTGGTAGAAGGTAGGTTGGCTCTGTTATTGGAACATGTGTAAAACACAGAGACCGATGTCGGTTAGGTGTAACCAACGATGGCTTAGAAGGGACCGGCGATAGTCATGGGTGACCGGTGTCGGTAGGGTCAGGGTGAAAGGAACTCAATGAGATCTGATTGTAGGAGTTGAATTGAAGCTAAACAGAGATGGAAGGATGGATAGGGAGGTCTGTAAAGGTCTCAGGTATACTCAGAGGGGTGTAGGAGGTGATAATGGGTGATTTGGTGGTGTGGGTAGAGGAATGGCTGAGTCTACAAGTAGGTAGAAGATGGGAAAAGAACATGCAAAGTATAAACTGATAACCAAAGTAATAGAGGCTAGTAAACCAAAATAGACTATGCTAGTAGAAGATACACTTACTGTGATGCAGATTTGATGGTTGAATGATGATGGAAGTTGATCAGAAAAATGGTGTTTGGTGCCACAGTAGTGCTTCCTGGAATGCTTCTATGAGTGCAATGATTTTGGATCTGTCCTAGTGGTGACTATGGATGTATGTGGGTGCAAAAATTCTCTAGTTATGCTTGCATGGAGTTCTATCCTCCCCTCCTTGATCTCAGAATGTGCCAACCCAAAAAGGTTAATAAGGTGAATAAATGGTAGCGATAGACGTTTCCCGGTTGCTGACCGACATCGGTTTAGTGATGACATTGGTTAAGGTGGGATTCCCTAGGTTGACTAAAAATAACAGATCTTGGAAATCATTTTTGCAAGATCTGTCTATTCTCCTGGATCAAAGTGGAAGTTTCCTTTTTTCATGAGCAGGAATGTGGTTAGAGGAATAATAGGCATTGATTTTTAGGGTTGAACTAAGTCTTAGCTCATTAAGGTAAGTGGGAAAAAGTCTTAGTTAGTTATGGAAACATGTCAATAGGTCTAGGGTGAGGTGGCTAGGTGAGGTGGGAATTAGCTTGACTAAAATAATTAAGTAATGAATATTGTGAGGATGGGTATTAATTTAATTAAGTTAAGTAAATTAATATTAGTGTGGGGTGGAAGGGGCCACATGGTCAGGTGAATATGTTTGAGTTGGTTATTCGATATGGGGGCTAAGGGGAGTGTGGCCCAATTTTGGTGCCTACACTATGATGATCTATCTTGATGCAAAAATTCCTTCCTAACAAGTATGGCTGCCACTTTTACACTACATGCAAATTTTCCATCATCTCCTTCTCATAAATAGAAAAGTACTAAATCCCTTCATGAGAGAAATTTTCTAGTGATGGTAGGTAGACAACCTTCCTAGAGGAAAACAACACCAAGGGCATTTCCATAAGCATCACTTTTGATGGAAAAATTCTTGGTGAAATTTTACATGGCTAAGACACCTGTATTGCACATAGCTTGTTTTAAATCCTTAAACGCCTCTTTAGTCACCTCATTCTATGAAAAATCATCCTTTTTCAACATGGTCACCAATAGGGTTGTTATTTTAATAAAATCCCAAATACATTTTCTATAGTAACTTGTGATTTGGAGTGTTTTGGGGAGTGGAAAATTTTGCATCGGGCGATTTTATCTCGGCCCATGCAAATACCCTCTGCATAGACAATATGTCCCAAATATTCAACTTTATTTTGGCTAAAGGATCACTTGGAGTGTTTAGCATAGAATTAATTTTCAGTGAGAAGTTATAATGCCCTATCAATTTGTTATAGATTCTCATCCCAAGTTTGACTATAGATCAAGATGTCATCAAAGAATACCAAGATGAAATGATGAAGGAAGGGCCAAAAATATTATTCATCAATCCTTGGAATTTCGATGGGGAATTAGTAAGCCCAAAAGGAATATCTAAATACTCATTGTGGTTATCAAGAGTGTGTAAGGATATCTTGGAAATATATTCCTCATGAAGGAGAATCTGGTGGTACCCCAATAGGAGATCCAATTTGGAGAAAACTTGAGTTCCTTGAAGTTTGTCAATCAATGGATAGAAAAATTGTCCTTGATAGCTTGATTTTTGAGTTCTTTGAAATCAATTCAAAGATGCCACAAGCTATCCTTTTTTGGAAAATTAAAGCGGGTAGGAATATGGGTTGGTGCTAGGGTGAATGACTTCCACCTTGAGAAGTTCTTGAACAAGTTTTTCACTTTCTATCTTTTGTAAAAATAGATACATGTAGGGATGATTGTTGGGAGGAGAAATTCCTGAGAGGAGATAAATACAATGATCTTTTAGGTGTGAAGGTGGAAATTTGTTTGGCTCTAAAAAGATACAAGCATGTTTGTCCAAAATGGCTTGTAAATATTGAGGATGTTGGAAGAAGTAGGTGGATTTGGCTAGATATAAAACATGTGAGAAATGACCCCATGTGATCCTTTCTTCAAAAAAATTTCCATACAATGGGAACTGATAATACTATTGGAGCCTAGAGAAATAACTTTTAAGACATGTTTTCTCCCATTATTAGATAATGGCATCCATAGTTCAAATAAATCCCATAGGATGGGTCTAAGTGTATGAAGCCGTTGAGCTTCCAAAACAACATCACATCCACCTAGGGGAGGAAAAACATGTTGGAGTGAAGATGATAATATCCCATCGTAATAAAAACATTACGACACTTTCCCTTACAAGGCAATGTACCACCATTAGTAATCATAACTTCAAATCTAGAACAAGGGTAAATAAAACAATATGTTTGTTTGGCCAACCTTAGATCAATAAAGTTATGTGTGCTACCTGAATCAATTAAGATGGTTATAGGAATATTTTTGAAATACCTTTTTACCCTCATGGTTTGAGGGTAGTGACTCTATCGAGCATGAAGTGAGATCTTTGGTTGAGAATCATTAGGAGGGGTTTCATCCAATGGTGAATGTTCTTCTTGGAATTCTTGGGAATATTCATAGTTGTATGATTTAGAAGGTGATTCAACATCCAAGAGGTATAATTTTTGTCCATGCATTGATGCCCTCTAGTGAATTTATCATCACAATTGTATCATAAGACTTTCTCTCTGTACTCCTACATTTTGGTTCAAGTAAGACACTTGATTGGGTTCATCTTTAGGGGAGGCTTTGTGGAAGCACATTGAGTGACTTTATTTTTGAATAGATGAAAACTAGAAGGTCAACGATGTGTTGTGATTTTTCCTTCACTAATTTTTCCAAGCCCAATGTTTCCATCATGGAATTAGGATTAAAATTTTTGAATTCTAAGCATATTTCCTTCTTGAAGCCACTGATGAAACAACTCTTGAAAAATTCATCTAAAAAGCCTTATGTGTGATTGGCCAATCTCTAAAATTCCTTCTAGTATTCATAGAATGAGCCTATGTTGTTGAAGTTTAGTGAGTGCTCCTATGAATTCATCATAAGCATTCAAGCCGAGATCAATATAGAATGAGAGATGTGAACCGAGTCCACTTTAGTTCATCATGATCTTTTAAATACCAACGATACCATTATAAGGCCTCTTGTTCCAAGTGAAACAAATCAAAGGGGATATTGTTGACATAATAGGTATTATAGAGACTAAATAATTATTCTTCCTATATATCCATCTAGTTGGGTTCGTCCCATTAAAGCAAGGAAAATCCAGCTTGGGGCTGCATGGAATATTTGGTGTAGAGAAACTATGGTCTAAAGTGGACTCAATATGGAGTGTCTTAGTGAGGATGAAATTTCATTCCTTGTATCATTTGTGTGAGCCTAGACATTTGTGCCTTCAAGGCAGTGATATCTTCCTCCATGTTTTTTAAAGCGGCACGGGTGCCAAACATAAACCATATTTTTTAATTAATTTTTACTTTGGGAATTCTAATGACCTCTTTTTTATTTTTACTAACAACCAACACGGAAGTGTGTGATTACCAACGATTCTCAATTGTGACTACTATCTTGTTTTCTGTTGAAGCTGTTATGTTTGATATGGCCCTAGTAGGTTAGGATGCCTAAGGGTTTTAAGGATTCTCTCTACCAATTTTGTTTGAACAAGTATCACTCACTAGAAAATTTATGGTCACAAAATTTACCCCTTAATCAAGTGGGATGGGGCTTTTACCATGGACAACTCTTGCTTACCTCACATGTGGAAAATAGTTAATCGAGATGGGTTGGTGCCCTTTTCACTAGCAGGTCCTCTCAATGGGACACTATTTCAGGGTTCATGTGGCACTCCTCACAATGATTTTTAGGGCTTATGCCAATTAATTCCCAATTTCATGTAGATGATTATTTACCTTTTTCCGAACTCGTAATGAATATGCAAACAAACACAGATTCAAAGAAATTTTTTTGTAAATGGCGTAGCTCTACCAAACCTTGCTAAAGAAAAACAATCTCTAACATCTACTCGTAAGGCCAAGAAATTTCTCTAATACCAGATATGAGGATCCTTCTACACATATTTATGAACTCATAAAATAAATGAATAATAGAATCAGCTTTGGAAAATAACTTCAATAACTTTATATCACATGCCACTTTGAGGGGAAACTTCCTTTATGCAAGCTCAATAAAATAATATTTGTGGATACATTTATTGGTCTAAGAACTCCTTAATATATCAATTCTATTCTAGAAATTACTACTACTCATGCATGTGGGATAATACTTAATAGCTTACGGGATGACGTACAAAGCATACACATCCATCACATCTATTATATTATTAATGCAAGGAGAATGGTAAGACGAAGGGTCTCAATAGAGTTACAATTCTGATTAAAGATGGTATAAAACTTGACCCCAAACTTATATGTGATAAAGTAAACCATACCTTATATGTGCAACTTATTGGTAGTTTAATCTACTTAACTATTACTAGGCACGATATTTGTTATTCAATAGGTATTTGCTTATATATTTATGCGGGATCCATACGAGGATCATTGGAAATTAGATAACAAATATTAAAATAGATTAAAGTTACAATCAATTATAGACTATTTTATTCTTGTTTTATGGATTCTCACTTATATGGTTTTATTATTCTAATCATGTTGGTGATGTGATTTATTAAAAATCTATGTTTGGATATGCTTTTGAGTGTCTTATATGTGTCATCACTTGGAGCAACAAGAAACAACCAAAAATGTCTATCTCTTATACTTGAAATAGCTCTAGTATAAAAGTGTTATGGAAACAACTAAAGAATTCATATGGAAAAAAATAATCTTGGAATAACTTCATATGGATGTCAAAGGAATCACTCAACTTATGTGTAAAAATCACTTTGTATGTGAGTTTGCTTGTAACTCAACAAAACATTAAGATATGAAAAATATTTATTTAATAAACGACTCTATAAAATCATGTAAGACTTCATATAAGAGGAATAATGAATATTTTTATAAGATTATCTTTTTATAGATTCTAACCTAAAATTATCCTATATGGTTTAAGGATTGTAATACCTTTTGTATAAAAATATGAATTTGACATATATCGCCACTAAATATTAAGGGGGAGAGTTGGATTAATTATATTTTGTAGGGACATTCATGTGACAAACACTTTTATCAGACTCCAAAACTAAATTTATACACTTAATATATGTTATCATGAGTTTTTCAATGGAAAAATTCAAACTTGAAAGCATGACAACCATACCCTACTGTGAAAAGTTTTGTTCGAAAGTCATCCCAATCCCTCCTCTAGATCATCATAACCCTTGTATCAGACTTATCCTAGCATTATAATTGTTCATATGTGTTGTTTCAACCTATTATATAGGTGATTTAGAGATATCAAGTTCATTCAAGCACTTCCAAGACAAGATCCTTCAAGACAGAGACACTTTGAGAAGCTTAAGAAAGGTTATTTTCTAGTCTTCTTAAAGTTGGTGTGCACCCCTAAAGTGAAATGAAAGGATCAGACTCATCAAGGAGGTGTATCATAGACATAAGAATTTTTTTAAACTGAATTTGGAAGATTGTAGTAAGTTTCATAGGTTTTGGAACAATTTCAGAAAAATGAGGTCTTAGAGGGTGAAACAACTTGTAGTGCAGAAACAACCCCTAAGCTTTGGGAAGTCATTTCAAGATCTCCGTGAAGAGTTATAGGTAAAAAAAATATTTGGGAAGGTATTTCTGATATTTATAAGATGGTGGTTTCAGATCTTTCACAAGACACAAGCATTTCTTCCCACATCCTGATTTCAACATGGACAACTATGAGCAGAAAGAAAAACCTTTTTAGGATGTTTCAGGAAGAATCAAGGTATGAGACCCCTCCCATTTTTAAAAATTACATTTCCATTCAATTTAATATAAATAAGTGCAATAAAATACCTCCTTATGCCCAATTTATGCTTGCGTCAAGTTGTTCCCGAGATAAGATCAAAGAGTTAGTCAAATTTATGGGTGGAGACATGTCAAGCCTAGTTGGTGGTGCACTTTTTACACCAAGCATCGAAAATTTTGGGATGTTTGGGAAAAAAAATCATGACCACCCCCATGTATCCCCCTGGACCATGATGTGACCTCCTTTGAGCCCAAATAGCCCAATTAAGCCCCCGTGCACCATTTTTCTAGCCCCCTCACCTCTTCGCCTCAACAAATCACGCTCCACCACTTGGACCAATGAGAGAGTGAAAATAATTTTTACACCAACCATCCCAAATGTTTTGGATAGTTGGGAAACTTTTCTCCACCCATGCTCATCCCCTTCCTAGGTCACCCATATGACCCAATTTTGGCCCCTATGTGTTTTAAGTGCTTTTCTCACGTTTTCCCAATAGTAAATCATTGAATGCCACTTGAACCAATGACAGAGGGGAAAAAAATTGAATCAACCATCCCAAATTTTTGGGATGGTTAGGAAAAAATATTTCACCCATTCCAAAGATGAGGAAAATTAAGTTTTTAGTTTTTTTTTTTTTTTGTTGCTTCGCCCATGCGTGCACAAAATCCTACTACCGAAACCTCCATTTTCTCAATTTTTTTCTTCTTCCATAATTCCACCATTATATTTACCATCCATTCCTCTTATTTAATTTCTGATATAACACCAAAACCTTACTTTTCAGCCATCACCATGGCCATTTTTTTCCAGAAGCTTTCATGACCAAGAAACGAAGAATTCTTCATAACTCATGATTCGTAAATCAAATGCTCTTAAAATTTTTCCCACATATCTTCCTCCAAAATTCCTTCAAGATTGAAAAAATATAATACTAAAAGGTTATCCCATTGATTCATAGCATCAAGATCCAAAAATTTTCTACAAAAAACTTCGTCTTCAATTCCCATTGATTCAGAGAGCGGGTAAATCTAAAATTTTGAATGGAGCATCTAGAGAAAAAACCCATCATAGAGAAGTTATTTTTCATAAATATTGGGTAGGAAATAACTCTTCTAAAATCTCGACTCCATTAATGGATGCCATGGTAGCTTCATTCCTGAAGCTCGCACTAGGAAAAAAATATTTTTATTTCCAAGCATTCTGGTGGGTGAAACACAACGAAATATGGAGCACAAGATTGAGACAGAAAGTTGTATCTAAAAAATTCATCACCATCACAAAATAAGGCCATTTTTGACACTTAATAAAAATATCATATTATATGCTCCTCCACATACTAAAAATAGTAACTCCCCTAAATTACAAGTAAGTGTCATCCCGAGAACAAATGAAAAAGATGCAAAATGAAAGACAGGGAAAAAATGCCAACTTTCCCAAAACCGCAGTTAGGGAAAATAAACCCGCTAAAAATAAAAAGTTAATAAAAATAGAAATCATTAGAAATGAAATAGGATGGAGTTTTCTAGAAGGTTCACAGGATGGAATTGGAGCAAAACATGTGATATATCCCAAAGTAGCAGAGGTCATAGTCCTACCTGCTAAAAATAAAAAATATTCATTTTTGGAGCAAAAAGTTACAGATGACTCTATTTTCACTCATATTTCCAATTTTCTCTCCATAGTGTAATGGGATGATTTCATGGTTCAAAAATAGAAATGAGAACATCATATGGTTCTTGGAAACTTCACATTAAGTTTAGTTGTGATCAAATGCGAGCAAAACATCACAAGGCACGGTGGGTGGATCCATCACCATCACTTGGTGATTTGAAGTAAGTTGAACAAGGTGAGTTCAATGAGTTAAAAGATCCATCAATCAATTTTCAAGGAGTACCATCATGAGTAGTGTCCATTTCCATCCTAAGCTCACATTGGGAGGTCTGAAATAGTGTTTCTAAACACTCATTTCATGGTCCAAGGTGTTTATGCATCATCATCGTCAAGCAAGATCTTCATCGATGACAGAGGTATCTTCATTTTTGAGAGCATATCTTATTTCCACTCCTTCCTCATTCTTTCTCATCTTCCCTACCCCTTTCTAATTCTTCATTGTAAGCAATCATGACATTCATCCTATTCATTAATGTGACTATAATCTAAAATGTAATAAGTTTCCCTTAATTGATAAAAGGGGACTTAATGTTATTTCCTAGGAATGTCACAAGTCACAAGTTATGAAGGCAAGTGAAAAGACACATGGGGTAGGAAAAAATTCATTTCTTATTCTATATAATGTAATGGAACCCTCATTCTTAAGGGTTTTCAATTTTTGTACGCTCAAGTTGTGGTCAATATTTGTATTGAGGGATATTACTACTTGGAGATACATGAAAGAGATAAAATTCGTATATTTTCTTAACATAATTTTCCTCTCTTCCTTTGCATTTTAAAACTTGTGGAGATGTCAATCAAGGAGGGAGTTTCTTCCTTCTCAAATATATAAATGTGTACAACTTTGTGTGCATGGTTTCCTTGCATCGTTGGTTTCAGAGGCATAGTTGTTTATTTCTCTAATTGTGTATGTGAAACTTATAATTAATTTTGGAAAGAATTTTATTTCCTACTTGCAGAGTTAAGCTCTCCCCCTAATTTATCACTCCCTTTCCCCCATTATCTAGCAAATTCCTCCCTTGCAAGAAATTGCAAGTATTTTTCAAGGGTACAATGGAGTGTGGATATTGGATCCCCATATTTGAAGGAAAACAATATATTTCCCTTTTAGTTCACACATATTAAATGGATTTGCACCATCTAAGTAGAGGGACCTAGAGTTCCATAGCATTGGAAAGATACCCACCAATTTTTCTACCCGATTTTTTTTTTGCCAAAAGTTTTGGGGCCCACCATGGGGTAGACTTAGCAGCAATATGCACCCAACATATGATACCGAAATCCAAAAAAAAATCAAAAATAAAAATGATGAAAATTGAAGTCCATTATTGAAATACCCTTTGTATTCCCAGAGTTTCCTTTCATTTTCCCACTACAAGGTTTTCCCAAAACTGGATGAAATAATATACACCAGGTTGAATAGATTCAGAGGAGTTACTGATCCAAATTTTGAGGATTTACAAAACCAACAGAAACAAGACAGAGATAATCCCTATTTATTCTCCCAAGCCTCATCTTCATCTGAATCTTCAAGTGGTACCCTTGGGAATCCTATTCAAACCCCCATTGATACTCCTACAAATTCTCCTTTTTATTAGAGGTAAAAGAGGGTTGAGGTGACCCTAACCCGTACAAAGATTACAACATGATAAACATTAAGGCCAAGGGTTAACCATTGAAGCCCATATAGAACCATGAGATTAATAGTTCAAAACATCAAAAAGAAATTGCATAGATCTGTTGGTGGCGAATCACAGCACACCCGAATGTCTGCAAATCGATGGGTTGAGACTCGAGTGCTATTTCATAACATGGAGATTTTCCCAAGTGTGGGACCTTGCAAAATCAGAAAATCTCTCCGGATGAAGGCCGATTCCTATTCCTCTGTTCGAGATGCACGCATAAAAATGTAGAGGTTTACTCAAAAATCTAATCTAACTTGCAAGGAGACGGGGTAAGAAGATGCATAAAATAAAACCTAAACTACAAAGGTGATGCACCAAGGAATGAAGAACACCTGTCTTTCCAATAAACACAAACCATAAAAAATGCAATGCAAGATCATGCATAGATAACCAAATTTGCGGTGAAATATCGGAGGATGCAAATGAACACAGAGAGGGTTGAGAATCATCCACGAGACATGCATTAATTTTCTCCAAAGATGATACAACACACTTTGTAAAATGCCAAGAGGCAAAGTTGCATTCTGATTTTAAATGGGAGGTTTGAACTCCACAAATTCACTGCCGAGAGAGAAGAAGGGAGGGGAAAAACAAGAATGTAAAACATTAGAAAGAAGCCCCTCCTTACAATTTATAGGAGGAAAAGAGAGGGAGAAAAGAGGAATTGAAATCTACCTCAACCACCTCAGTGCACCTAACTCATCTCATTATGGCGGTAGGTGGGAACCCTAACAAACCCAAAAAATGGCGAACTGTATTTTATATTTTTAAGAATTTGTAAGATTTCCAAAAGTACCTAAAGGACCTTGTAAGCTTTCCAAAAATTCCAACCTCACGTGAATCGAGATCCCTATGAAAAGTTATGGCGATCTAAATATTTCCCACGTCAGGGTCTTACGCTGTCGGGTTCGGGGTTCTCCTCTGCATTTGCATTGGGTTTGGAGGATGCCTTGACATGTGTTTGATGCTTATGTTTTCCTAAAACCCACTTTCACCAGTATTTCCAAGATTTCCTTTGTTTCGGGGTCGGAAAATGGACTTGCATGTGCATTGGGTTTGGAAGGTGGCTCGACATGTTTTTGCCCCATGCTTTCCCGACATGTTTTCCGACTCCAAGACCCGATTTGCCTAGGAAGTGTTTCGGGTTTGCGGAACTCTCAAGCATCGAGACATCCTTGCAATCTACATGCTTCATGTCTCATGTTTCCCGAAACCGAAATCCGAAATTTCCTTTGTGTCGGGTTTCTTGACCTCTCCGACATATTTTCCTTTGTGTCGGGTTTCTTGACCTCTCCGACATATTTTCCTTTGTGTCGGGTTTCTTGACCTCTCCGACATATTTTCCTTTGTGTCGGGTTTCTTGACCTCTCCGACATATTTTCCTTTGTGTCGGGTTTCTTGACCTCTCCGACATATTTTCCTTTGTGTTGGGTTTCTATATTTACCGGGGGTAGATATATACAACAATTTGGCGACTCAACGGGATTACCTGCCTACTAGGTAGAAGATCAGTGGCCTTTTAGCGATCCATTGGGCATGGAGTCATAAGCAATAACCTGAAACCAACCTGATATCTGATCCCGAGCCTGATACTACAACTCCTTCTCTCGAGAGCACGCTGAACTGTAGAAATCCAACCTAGGAGCAACAAAACCTATGCCAAAGCACTTAGGGAAACTGAAACCTAACTACAACAAGACAATGTGCATACGCACTTAGAGGAATTGAAATCTAGGCTAATATTTACAAGGGTAAACCTTTTCTTTTCAGTAGCAATGTTTAAGATAGATTCCATTGACCGGAATCGGGAGTTCTTCTCCATCTAATGTAGACAATTAGAAGGAATTGCTATTCTTACATTCTATGACCATGTAGGGGCCACTCCAAATGGCATCAAACTTGGAATGCTTTCCTAGTTTTTCCCGATCTGCATCCCATTTCAGAACTAGGTCCCCTTCCTGGAAGGTCCATGCTCTTGCTTTCTTATCAAACCATCTTTTTACCAAGGCCTTATCTTTCTCAATTGTTTAAACTGCATGTTCTCTAATTTCTTCCAATTCCATCAACTCTGCATACCTGGCCTCTATTGGTTCAAACTCAGCCAAATCCAAGCTGCTTCATGAATTCCAATGCGGGTAGTTCTAATGATATAGGCACATCTTGCTGCGTCTTTCCCATAGACCAACTTGTAAGGGAATTACCCATAGACCTCTTTGGCGTTATCCTGTCAGCCCATAACGCTGATTTTATCTTGGTATGCCATGTTCTTTGATTTTCATCCAGAGTCCTTCTAATGATTCTTAGAAAATTCTTGTTCGTGGACTCTGCTTGTCCATTACCCTACGGGTAATAATTTGAAGAGGTGCTCAAATAGATTCCATTCTTGACAGCCCATTCTATAATCTTGGAACCTATGAATTCCAATGCATTGTCTAATATGATAGTGGCCGACACACCGAACCTGGTCACTATTCCTTCATAAAAGTCTAATATATTAGACTCGTTTGCCTCTTTGAGCGCTACTACCTCGGTCCACTTAGTGAAGTAATATGTGGCTATTAGAATCCACTTGTGGCCTTGGCTTGAGTTTGGGTTGATGACCTCGATGAAATCCAATTCCCATTACATAAATGGTTGGTCAACCAAGATTGGGTGTAATGGAAGTGCTGCTAGTCTTTCTTTGCCTATGAAGAGTGCACATTTTTTACACTTTTTTATCCATGTATAGCAGTCACTGAACACTGTGGGCCAATAATACCCTGCCTTCATTATCTTGAGAGTTGTTACTCGTGGGGAAAAATTTCTGCAGAATCTCCATCGTGAAAATCTCATAACACCCTCTCAATTTGACTGTCCTCAATGCAACTCAATAGAACTCTATTGATTTCTTTCTTGAACAAAACACCATCAACAAGCACATGTGGAATAGCTTGTAATATAAAGTATCTCCTCTTTGCTTTTCTCATATCCGGAGGGCATAGGCACTGTCTACAGGAAGTGTATCATATTCCGAGTCCAACAAGGAGTAGGCACATCATTGTTTTCCTGTTCTTGACCATCCGGTAGTACTAAGGCAGTCTCTTTTCATCACACGCTTCAACTTGTTGACTCAAGGCTAGCTGTTCACATAGTCCCTTTCCACGTACTAGTTTTGTGACCTTGATTTCAATGTCATATTCCATGACGCAGTTATCCATCTGCACGTTTCTCATTTAGATCCTTGTTTAGAAGGAAGTCCTTGACTCCGCATGAGAGACCAATAATTGGATCTTATTGTTTGAAACTAGGTGCTTGAATTTCTTTAAGCTCCGATTCTTTGCAAGGACATGCTTTTCAATGAAAGAGTACCTAGTTTCGTATTCCTCCAAGCCTTGACTGAAGAAAGCAACTGGTTGTTCTAATCCCTCTTTGTTTTGTTGTACCAGGATTGCAAAAATCGTGTCCCCACCACCAAAGGCATATAACATGAAATCCTTGGAGAAGTCTAGATTGATGAGAGTTGGAGCTTAAGATATAGCCTCTTTTATTGCCTCAAAACTTGCCTTGCCTTCAGATGTCCACTTAAATGCCATGCTCTTCTTTAACATCAACGTTATTGGCTTTACGAGAGAGCTGCAAAGTTTGAAACAAACTTGCGGACAAAATTGATCCTTCCTAAGAAGCTTTGAAGAGCCTTCTTGTGACTTGGCAATGGCAATGCTCTAATTGCTTCAACTCTTTCTAGGTCAATCTTCAACCCTTCCTTTGAAACAATATGGCCTAGAAGTTTTCCCTCATGAGCCAAGAATATACATTTTTTGGGATTCAATGATACCCCAAATCTTCTACATCTCTGAAATACTTGCCTCAAATGTAAGAGGTGATCCACTGCATTTTTTGAGAATAAAGTGATGTCGTCAAGATATATCATAACTATTTTATTGATCAACCCCTTAAATGCCATATCCATTGCCCTTTGGAAAGTGTCTCCATCATTCGATAGCCCAAATGGCATCTTCTTGTAGGCATAGGTGCCCCATTTGGTGGTGAAAGCCGTCTTGAACTGGTCATCTTCTTTCACCATTACCTGATTATACCCTGAGTAGCCATCTAGGAGAGAGAATCTCTCTGAACCGGATACTACTTGCAATATTTGTTCCATTGAAGGAAGCGGGTAATGGTCTTTGAGAGATGCCCTATTGAGGTCTCGGAAGTCCACACACAACCTGATTTATCTGCTCTTCTTCCTAACCGGAACCAATTTTGCTACCCAACTTGAGTGCTTGATCGAGAATATAATGCTTTCCTCTATTAGCTTGTTTAACTCTTTCTTCATTAGAGGCTCAATGTGAGGGTTGATAGGTCTCTACTTCTTCCTGATGGGCTTAGCATCTGGATCCAATTCTATGGTATGTTGTGCTAAACTTGGATTGAATCCTCTCAAGTCTTCATAGCTCCAAGTGAAGACATCTGGAAATTCTTGGCAAAGTTGTATGAAATCTGATTTCTCTTGCTCAGTGGCCACTTTACCAATTTGAAGTGTTTTGCCTTCCCCAACCAGAATTGGCCCTGAATCTTCTCTCTTGACCTGTATGTTAGCCTTTTCCTTACGGAACTAGTCATTAGGGTTTAAGATAAATTCCAATGTAACTAAACCTTTGGGAAGCTTGTTTGTCCGTAGCTGCACTACTTGATCCCCGTCTTCTTTGCTCTAGTCTGTGTCTAATTCCAAGTGAGAATTCACTTCTTCTTGTAATAAATTGATGATCGGTTGATCGTTCTCAAACACCTGCCAACTCATGTTATTATTTAGCATTGCTGGCCTCACAAGCACATGGATATGTGGCTGTGTTTTTCTCCTTCTGATGTTGTCAACCACATCAAACTTTTCTCCAACTGCTGCGAGCCTATCTGCGACTTCATTTTTCTTCCTGGGTATGGACACAATGTTAAAAGCTTTGAAATCCTCAATGAGGTCCCATACCCTATTCTTGTAGCTCTTCAGCAGGTCATTATTTGTAGCATGTTGTCCCCTGACTTGGTTGACGATTAGCTCACTATCTCCGAACACCTATAAGTTCTTTATGCCCTTTTTCCTGGCCCAATGAAGTCCATGAATCAATGCCTCGTATTCAGCCGTGTTGTTTGAATAGGAAAACTAGAAATGAAAAGCTGAAAAATATTTGATGTCTTGTGGTGAAATCAACATTACACCACCTCCAGCACCTTGTTTGCTTCTCGAACCATCGAAAAATAGTTTCCAAACTTTGTTGTCATCCTTTTGTTCAGGCTGAATGATGTCAGGAACGGGTGAATTTTCTTCATGTACACAATACTCGCCCAATTCAGATTCTTCAATTTCCTTGTATGGGTCAAATTCATGACTTTTGTTTTCCCATTCATCCAAAGTCAAATCAGGAATTCCCTCGACCTTAGTACCTGCTTCTAGATCACTTGAACACTCCTCCTGATCAAAAGCAGAGCAATTTGCATTGATAGGACTGGTACATGAGGCTTAATATGGAAATTGGCAATTGGTTCGAATCGATTGTTGCTTTGGCCCCATACCTTGTCTTGAAAAATCATATGTGACCAATCTATGAGATAAATATCCACTAATTTTGCAGTGAAGTCCCTTGATAGACACAACGCAAAGAGTGGCGGAAGGTCAATCACAGACACATCTTGCAGAACTGTAACATTAGGACAGGAATGTAGTGTTAGGCTTAACCCCTTGATGACCCCAAGCTTTCCCTCTTGCCATTCCATCTATTGTACTTTACTCCTTTCAACACTGGCTCATACTTCAGACCCAGTTGATCCGCTATTTGCTTTGGCATCACTGAACTACTTGCCCTGAATCTATCATGCAGTTGTGTACCAAGTGGTTTCCAACAACCAATGACACATAGAATGGTGGAGGCTTCAAATTCTTGCTTGTCTGGCCCCATCATGTTGCACTACATTAGTGAGAACTTTCTCATGTCCCTGGTTTGATACATTTGAGGCAGACCAATTAGCCATTGCAGCTTGCAATAAATCTCGTTGCCCTGGGATCGCAAGTGATTCCCACATGGAAATGTTCACATGTGTCTTCTTCATTTGATCGATGATGTTGAAAGGGGATGAATTGTCCTTTTGTTGTCCCTTACTTGGTGCAACCTTTTCTAGAGCTTGAACATGTGCGTGTGTTGCTACAATAGGTACCTTAGGCTGATTTTGCACATTTGGAGCTGTGTTTGGTCTCTCGACCCCTTGTGTAAGAGTGGGTTGAGAAACAAATTGGATTAGACGGTTGTCCCTCTTCTATGATTCTCTTCTTTTGGTGTGTGTTGGCAGCCACGCCTTGAAAAGGTTGTTGGTTAACTCCACGAAGTCTTCCGTTTACCCAATTGGCCAATGTGGTTTTGTTGGAGGTCCTTCTTGTTGCATTTCTTCTTTGTTGATTCTCCTCTGGCTTGGTTCTTGAGGAACACCAATGGTTTACACCATCAAGGCCTGATTTAGTGCACCATTGAAACATCTGTTGCTGATTGTGAGGTATATTGCAAGGGTAACACCAGTTGTACTCTTGTGCCATGTTATTTTGTGTTGGGACCAAGGCTCTTGAGGATGTTGTTGCATTTGGATCATATGGTCGAAATGGCCTGGAAGCTTGAGGTTGTCCTTGGTTTTGGTTTTGATTTGCAGCCTGAGGTGGTGGTCTATTTTGTTGGTATGAGGGCCTAGCTTGGTACTGTGCTTGAGGCTGATATGGTCTAGCACTTTGAGCTTACTGTCTTTTGATAGTCACTAGCTCATTTCCAAGGTTCTGTAGCTATTTCATAACCTCCTGCAATTCTTTTGAAGTATTTGAAGAAGTCGATGCCTCATTATTGCTTTGATTTCTAGGAGTTGGAATGGGATTCAGTTCTGGTGCTTGACTAGTTATAGGATTTCCCATATCTGGATAGAGAGGCATTGGTGGCCTTGGTGCAAGCTTTCCATCCTGGATCAAACAATTCTCTACTCTGATTACTGTGTCATAGGCCCCTGGCAGTGTTGTCCCTCCTATTGATTAGATCATCATGGCTATGTCTGAGTTTATAGCCTTTAATAAATAAAGGAATGCTCCTTTGGTAGTTGGTCTAACAGCTATTGGAATCCTATCCCATGTCTGTTGGAATCTAAAGTTGAAATCTGTCATTTGTTCGTTTGGATCCCTTTTGATTGTTTTCAGTTGTTCTAATAAAGACAAATTATTCACCCTTTCCCCAAATTGGTTCAAAGAGCTGAAAAAGTTGGTTCCAATTCATAATAGACCCTGCTGCTAGGATCCTAAACCATTGTAAGGCCTTACCTTTGAAAGATGAAGCCAATAACTTGATTGCAACATCCATTTCATTTATTTCATGGATTGCACATGCATTAGCAATATCCTGGATGTGATCAATAGGAGTAGTATGATTTTCTCTGTGAAATAGGGGATATTCTTTAGTGCTACAACTGGAATTTGATTTTGAGCATTTAGGGCAAGTGGACTACTACCCGTGAAATTGACAAAGGGATTCGGTGGTAGATGTGCCATTATGATTGGCCTAAGAACCCTGGTTGATTTGAGAAAAGGCCTACTAGGTGGAGGTGTAGACAAAGTCCTGTTAGGTGGAGATGGTGATCTTTGTGGTCTTCTTCCTCTCCTCCCTCTACCTGGTGATAGTTGCAAGTGGAAAAATATCCCCTCTTCTTGAGTATTAGACCTGGTTTGAATTCTTCTCATGTGCCTGGGCAACTTGTGCTGCTACACTGCTGAACTCTATCCCTTTGGAGTCACCAGATGTGTTAGATAAAAATCCTCAAAAGGCTGGATTTTGCCAAGTTACACACCAAACTTGACAATATTGAAAATAGAATTAAAAAATTTGAAGGACCTAGAGGAGACAAACTTCAATTCAGAACTCGGGTCTTGTTGTGCAGCTGCGAATCCCCGAAAGGTACAAGCGGAACTCAAGTCATGCAATGCAACTCACAAAACCTGAATTGCCATGTGTCAAAACTTGGGACATGCTCGACACCCCAGAAAACCTGAAATGACTGTTGTCGGGAATAGGACCATGTAATGCATCCCCCAAAACCTGAAATGACTGTTGGGTCTTCTTTGATGTTCTCGGACCTCGAAAACCTGAAACCTAAAAAACCATGAAATTTTGAAAATCAAAATCTCAAAAAACTAAGGATACCCTTTTGAATATTACCCTCAGATCTACCAACTAGTGAAATTTTGACTTGTTTTGAGCAAGTTAAGCCCTTGAAAATTGATTTTGGAGTTCAGCCTGGAAGGTGAAAAATCTGAAATTGTAAAACTTGCAATTCCTTAGTCCAAATTTCATGAAAACTCCTTCAAATCTTGTGGAATGACCTCTTGGTCCCACTGGGTGTGCCAAAACTATTGGTGGTGAATCACAGCACCCCTGAATGTCTGCAACTTGATAGGTTGAGACTCTCAGTGCGATTGCATAACATGGAGCTTTTCCCAAGTGTGGGACCTTGCAAAATCGGAAAAGCTCTCCGGATGAAGGCCGGTTCCTATTCCTATGTTCAGATGCACACATAAAAATGTAAAGGGTTTACTCAAAAACCTAATCTAACTTGCCAAGGAGATAGGGTAAGAAGATGCATAAAATAAAACCTAAACTACAAAGGTGATGCAGGAATGAAGAACACTGTCTTGCTAATAAACACAAACCATAAAAATGCAATGCAAGATCATGCACTGAGATAACTTGATTTTTAGTGAAAGATCGGGAGGATGAAAATGAACACGAGAGAGGGTTGAGAATCATCCATGAGACATGCATTAATTTTCTCCAAAGATGATACAACACACCTGTAAAATGCCAAGAGGAAAATTTGCATTACGAGTTTTAAATGGGAGGTTTGAACTCCACAAATTCACTTGCTAGAGAGAAGAAGGGAGGGGCAAAACAAGAATGTCAAACATTAGAAAGAAGCCCCTCCTTACAATTTATAGGAGGAAAAAGAGAGGGAGAAAAGAGGAATTCGAAATCTACCCCAACCACCTCCAGACTGCACCTAACTCATCTCATTATGGCGGTAGGTGGGAACCCTAACAAACCCAAAAAATGGCGAACTGTATTTTATATTTTTAAGAATTTTTTCCCACCCAATTAAAGATATCTAGTTGTAGTTGGACAGAGGACCTTGTAAGCTTTCCAAAAAGTCCAACCTTGCGTGAATCCGAGCTCCCTGTGAAAAGTTATGGCGATCTAAATATTTCCCGCATCAGGGTCTTCTTCTGTCGGGTTCGGGGTTCTCCTCTGCATTTGCATTGGGTTTGGAGGATGCCTCGACATGTGTTTGATGCTTATGTTTTCCTAAAACCCGCTTCCACTAGTATTTCCAAGATTTCCTTTGTTTCGGGGTCGGAAAATGGACTTGCATGTGCATCGGGTTTGGAAGGTGGCTCGACATGTTTTCGCCCCATGCTTTCCCAACATGTTTTTCGACTCCAAGACCCGATTTTCCTAGGAAGTGTTTCGGGTTTGCGGAACTCTCAAGCATCGGGACATCCCTTGTGATCTACATGCTTCATGTCTCATGTTTCCGAAACCCGAAATCTGAAATTTCCTTTGTGTTGGGTTTCTTGACCTCTCCGACATATTTTCCTTTGTGTCGGGTTTCTTGACCTCTCTGACATATTTTCCTTTGTGTCGGGTTTCTTGACCTCTCCAACATATTTTCCTTTGTGTCGGGTTTCTTGACCTCTCTGACATATTTCCTTTGTGTCTAGTTTCTTGACCTCTCCAACATATTTTCCTTTGTGTCGGGTTTCTTGACCTCTCAGACATATTTTCCTGTGTCAGGTTTCTTGACCTCTCCGACATATTTCCTTTGTGTCGAGGTTTCTTGACCTCTTCGACATATTTTCCTTTGTGTCGGGTTTCTTGACCTCTCCGACATATTTCCTTTGTGTCGGGTTTCTTGACCTCTCCAACATATTTTCCTTTGTGTCGGGTTTCTTGACCTCTCCGACATTTTTTCCTTTGTGTCGAGTTCTTGACCTCTCCGACATATTTTCCTTTGTGTCGAGGTTTCTATATTTACACGGGGTAGATATATACAAATGAGATACCACATGGAAGTGCAACTAACAACAAGGGTCCGAGTAACTAACAACATAAAACTTATGAAGCAATAGAGTATTAACAAGCAATAAGAAAACATAATCCAGGAGATCAGACCCCTTCATCCTTCTTTTACCAGTTCCCCCACAGTACTCATGCATCCATTCCATTCTTTGACTAAGTTGGCTATAGTAGACTTCCAAAACTTGTAGTTTGGTTCAACTATCTATACTTTGGGGCCATTTCCTTCTTTTTCTTTCTCCTTAGCTAATTCCATAGAATGGATCATCTCAACAAGGATTTTAAGGTGATGAATGGTACTTTTAACATTGAGAATGTGAACATCTCTTATCTGAAGAATTATTTCCTTCATCTTCAACATTTCATTTTCCATAGCTAGGCTTCTTTCATTAGCATTTTTTAATTGTTCACTCGAACAATAGAAGACAAATTCTCCACTTTTTAAAACACCATTAAAAATCAAATTTCCTAATCAAGAGAACAAGGATCAAAAGAATAATTAGGAGAAGAAGTTGTGAAGTAGAAGTTGAAGCTGAAATGGGAGAAACAATAATAGGTAAAGCATAAATAACTCAACCCATTGTTACGTGGGGAAGGAACACGGGTTTGTTTTCTCTTGTACCCCATCTTCATAGTATACCAATTGGTTCCTACAAGAACTTTCCAAAGTTCAAAGGTGACGATTACATAACTTCTTGAAGAGCATATCTCTGCCTTCATCACGTCATGTGGAATCCTTAGAATTGAACATGAAGATATTACTATGAGATTGTTCATAGATTCTCTATAAGAAAAGGTAGCTAAGTTGTTATCTCCTACCTATCAGATCCATCACTAGTTGGTAGGACATCAAAACCCATTTTGAAGAAAGATTAAAATCATCTAAAGACTTTCAAGACCTCCTAGTCTAATTGGTACAAATGAAGAAATAATAAAATGAGACTATGAGAGACTTCATGGACTATTTCAACTAGTTACTCTGCATAATACCAAAAGATGCTTCACCATCAAAAACAATGTCAAGATATTCTTCATCAACGCACAACCTCCTAAAGTAGGATTCTTTCTCTGAAGGGTTCAACCAAGGAATTTTTCACAAGTGCAAGGAATTGTCATTGAAGTTGAAGATGATCTCATCCTATAAAAAAAGATCACAAACCCTTCAAAGGGTAGATCCCAAAATACCAAAGATGAGATAATAGATCCATTGTTACAGAAATTGGTAAATGAAATGACAATATTGAAGAGGGAGGTTTCTCAACGAGAATTCCATCAAGGTCACAACAGAAATTATATTGAAGGAACACCCAAAATCATTCCTTGGAGGCTTTAGTTGTCAATGCAAGTTGCATAACTCAAGGAGATGAAGAAAGTATTGAATAAGAAAGTGAAGATGATGATTCCTAGAGATTGAAGAGCTTGAGAATGATGCATGAATCAGATTTTGTGTGAACTCTGGAGATGATGAAGATGATGAAAAAGATGCACCTAGTTTCTGATGTGCGGTATTCACACGTTCTCGGTCTAAAAAAGGATCTTCCTCCTCCTCTTTGGTTGTGAAGAAGAATATTGAATATCCTCTTATGGTGACTCTACCAAACAAAATTATCATTCAAGGATCTCCACTTCCACCCTCCATGAATTCTTCATTAGAGAAACCTAATCTTACGACTATCAGCGTCACGCTCTACCATGTTCCAAGTAAGTTGTCTAATACCTCTTCTAAATCTAATTTGACTCTCATGAAATAAATTCCTACAAAAGCCTCCATTGTACCTCTTAAATAACGCTATGTTCCCCCAGCATCTAATCCCGCTTCCAATCCCTTCCTAACTTCAAAATTAGTTTCCCCATCTCCCTATCTGCATCTACTCCATTTGACATCATAGACTATATGACCAAGACCAACTTGAATATATCCAAATATGAATATCTGTAGACTCATCCCAAACAATTTGAGAAGCTTATCCTTCATATCAAAGGTAATAGCTCAAAGCCCAACAATGTGACTCCTAATCCTAAAGGACTACTACCAACCCCACTCGCATCCTCATCGAGAACATGTTTTCTTCGAGTACATAAAATACTAATAAGGTGGACCCTTTCTATGTCTTCCTTCTCATTGGAGGATACTAATTGAATAATTACATAATAGATTCAGGTGCCTTTGACAATGTAATGCATGTGAAAGTTTGATTCCCTCAAACTCACATTTACTTAGACAAGTATCTCTTGCTACTCCATGGAATAAAAGGAAGTCACACTTTTAGGAAATTTCAAAGATGCATAGGTGGTTCTCGCTAAATTTATGGTCAAGAAAGTGTCGATAACTATCTTGGTAGAAGACATTCCAACTTCATTTTGAATGTTACTAAGTATAATCTTCTGCCAACAGTTGGGAGGGAAACTCTAGATGAACTGGTCTTCCACAACCATTCTCGTTAAATAATATATGGAAAAGTTTCTCCTAGAGAATAAAATGAGATATATAATACAAAAGGAAGGAAATCCAAGAACTAACATTCTGTTGGTGAGAAATTTTTTTGGGTGGAAAAATTAGGTGTCTCCATTAACGTTTACGGGGATACGCTCATATGAATTGACCGGTACAACTCCCATTATTGAATGTAACTAATCCTAATCCTATCTAACTGTTGTGGGTGGCCAAATTGGTCAAGGATCACATATGAACACTCCATTGAACCTGTGGAAAAGTGCTTGTATAGGGTACAAGGAGGAAATTACAATGATGAGGGGAAAGGAGAGAAAGTAGGCAAGGAATATTACTATCTTGAGTAGATTGCATAGCTCACACCTAGTAACTGGAGTAGTTCAACATTCAATATAGAGGAAAGCACAATGAAGCTAGTAGGATCTATGAATCAAAACACAAAGTCTTTAGATTCACTTACCGAAGATACACAGCTCTTACATCACTATGCTTGCAAAGTGCATAAATGAGAGAAGTGGAAGAAAAACAAGATGCTTATAACAACTATGTTTATTATGCCAACGATGAGAGGAAACCATGCATACAAAGCTACACACATTCATACATCTTGGAAAGCAGAAAATCTATTCCTTGATTGACATTTACACAAGTTGTACAAAGAAAGGGAAAATAAGAAAGCATGTAGCAGAAATGTAGCTTTATTTCATGTATATGGATGACACAAATTCCAACAACATATCACAATCCACTATTACTACCAAGCAGAAATCTTCAAAATTTGGAATCCCTTGGAATGGAGAGGCCATCCCAATTTATAACAATATCAATTGTCCTTTCACCTCCCTCACATGACTCTTCATTTCCATATTCCACTTGTGACCTTTCATTTTCCATGAATTAATTATTTCTCATATATTTTTAGAAAATACTTTTACAAATTTAAAATAGGTCACTTAAGTGAATAGGATGAAATACAATGATTAAGCTCAATGAAGAATTAGAAAGGAGAGAGAAAGGAAAGGGAGAAAAAGAGAGTAGAAGAGAAAGGAAGGATATTCTTAACAAAGTAACATCCTCTTTAAAGAATTTTTGAAAATTAAACCTCTGAATGGGGGTCTTCTAGAATGAGCACTTGTTCCTTGAATTATCTTCGAACCGAGTTATTGCAGCTGTCAAATTCTCTTCCCTTGTAATAAAAATGCAGCCAATTACCTTGATCCATGTGCCTGGAACATCCCGGTGCTTTGAAATTTATGGATCCATTCTTCAAGAGTCATTGCAATTGAGGAAATGTGACTTTGAATACCATCTGATTCTAAATTGTTTTTGTTGAAGGAAAGAGGATCACCTACCTCCTTCTTGACCATCTCTTGGAATGCGATGATGAGTTCTTCTGATGATGATTCTTCAGTGAGTGGGGGGAAATCAAACCTTTGAACACAATGGTAGACTTCATTCAAGATTCTAGAGACCTGATACTCGTGGGAGTCCAACTCGGATATGGAATTTTTGAGCATTGCATATCGTGCATCCAAGATGCAGATCCAAACTTGAGACAAGTCCTTGATAGTTGATATGAACACTCCCTTAATCATGAGGGCATGGGAGTTGAAATAAATCATGTTGAATACCAGTGGGAGTATCTCATCCAAATGACCAACTTCCTTTGTAAGCTTATCCTTTGTCTTGTTTACTTCAAACAATATTTCACGAGCATACTTGATGAGAGAAATGATGTCTGGACATAATGCCTTGCCTTGCTCAATGATTTCTTCAATCCACTTTTCATAGGCTTTCCCCCAAATCATGTATTCATGTGCTTTCTTGATTTCCTTGGGGTCGATACTGCTGATTGGAGGGATATATTCAATCGGAAGGGGGTGTTGATTCTACCTGAGAAGGGATAAATGTACGCATTGAGAGCTCTTACATGTTCCTCCAATTGTACAATGGTTTTCTTGTATTCTTTGATCCAAGCTAGAAGATGGGAATTATCTTCTTGAACAAATGAATGTCACCTTCATGAGAAGCTTGACCCAATGAGATGTGGGTCAACTCATAATCAGATGGAGTCATTTCCTCCATGGGCTTGTCAGTCTTAGGCCTAACAACTTCAACATACTGACACTACAGCATCTTTGAAGAAATGTGAAGCTACGGGCTTTCTTTTCATTTCTTGGGTTTCAACATTCTAGATATTTCCACAAGACTAGGAATGGAAATAAGTTGTGTTGCTCTTGGCCCAATCTTAATAACTTCCAGAGAATCCATGGAAATGGCTCTTCGGGAGTTATCGTGACTTCGACACCGAGTGCTTGCATAAGATTATCATGGAGCTAGCTCTTGATCACCTTGATAAGATATAATCAGATGTTTATGGATGGAAGGATACTACTATAGATTACTTCTGCTTGTCTTGAGAAGCTCAATCCAACAAAATTTCCTTGGCCCACTTAAACAGATCTTCCAAATCACCGAGCTCACTAACTTAGCTTGTCTTGAACCAAATCACAAAGGGGAAAGTAGGTGATCTAGACTAGAACACTTGAAATTCATGGTAGAAAAAATCAGTGAGATATGTTGCTACGGAGGTGACAATAAGTTTCAGAATCGATACCAAAAACTGCTATTTTTGGAAATCAGGACCCATGGGAAATGTTTCAAGAAGGATACTTTTTTGGTTTTTTGTCTTCACTAAAAATTATTCCTTCACATTCTAAATCTTCCATGGATGTTTGGAGGTCATCTTGAAGCACTTCCCATTTTTGGAAATTTATTTTTTGTTTTTTTCCTTTTTGTCTCTTTTTCACCCACGTGCCCTAGTTTTTGTTACGTATAATTTTCAATGCCTATTCTTCTGGAGGAGTTTTTCATTTTTTGAAACTTACTAAAAATGAAAAGTGTGAACCAAAGACACTTACAATTTTTATAATCTGAACTTCGAGTGTTGGATTGATGAAAAATGTTATATTCCTTTCAGGTTTTTGTTCTTCAGTCTCTATTCATATTTTCAAGTGAAACAACTCACTGGATTGACAAAAAATGAAGAAGAATAAACTTAGGGCCAAAAATTTCAGATTTCTACCATTAAAAATCAGGCCCACCTTTCAAATTTTAGTTTTTTCAACTTCAAGGTGTTTAGATGAGGAAAATTTTCTCAAATTTTCATGGGGATCTGATGAACGGTTTGGGAGATATGAACAATTTCTCGTTTCTTTGCCCTATGGTTTTGGTAGCTCTTGTCCATGGATTTTCCTAACAAAACCTTTTTTCTTCTTCACTGTAGAAATTTTGAAGAATGATAAAAATATGTTGGATGTTTTTATAAGGTGTGGCACCATCATAAATGGAGGATTCATAAATCACCTAAGGGAATACTGACACAACCCAATGGAATTCTCATAGAGGGGAAAGTGTGACCGACTCGGGGATTAGGGTGAATCTGGGAATGTGCTTGGAAATACCTACAATCAAAATTTTTGACATTGGGGTTTGTTGTCATGCTTGAAAATTGAGAATTTTCCCATTGCACATTTGCAGGACAACACATTCTATACCAAAATAGTGGGAGGATGAATCATTTCATAAAAACTAAAGAGGATGATATTCCAATCTTAATAATACCAAGCATCCCATTTCGAGGAGGTATTGATCTTGAAGAAGCATTGATAAATATTGAATTGCAAAAGGATAACCCCGAGTTTCTTGATGATACAAGCCATGGGGAAAATGGAGTTTTCCTTGATGAATCCTGGGATGAGAAATCATCCTATATGCATATCCATTAGGAGGATATATTCTCATTCTCATTTGATGATGAATATTCTTTTTATCTTGTCATCCATGAAGAAACAAATCCAACCTGTGATGAGCTCTTGAGAGGTTTGAAGTAAGACTTCGTGCAAGAATTGTTAAGAGTTGTAAGAGAAATAGAAGACCCTCATCTAAGTCTCAAACTCCTGATGCAAGTTTTGTATTTGTAATACAAACATGAATCAAATTCTAGTTTCTCAACTGATTCAAAGACTGGTCATGATGAAATAGAGCAAGATGAGAAATCTGGTGTCTCCCCGAGCCAATGCCTATTGGATGCGATGATGAAATATAAGTCTTCTCTTAAGAAGAAGATTATTTTTATGATTAGAAGTTTTTTAAAATATTTTTGAGGTCCTCGAGTTGAGTTACCTCATGAAAAATAAGTAGTGAAATGTAATGAGCTTCGGGATAATGAAGCAATTACTCCCAATGGTTGCCTTTATTTTCAAGATGAAGGTTATTCAAATGAATGTAAAGGTGAACTATTAGAAACTTCAAAAAAGAAATCTGACTAGAAACATTGAATGTGGTAGAAGGTGTGGAAGATTTTGAGCTAAGCCTTGACCTCTTAGCTCATGTCATGGCCATACAAGACATGTATGATGTTGTTTCGGTCCTTCATTCATTATCCAAACACCTCATAGTGGAATGGAGAAAAAGGATGAATTCATGGTTTCTTGTGGAAAGGATGTCAATGAGCATGAATACAGGAAAGAATTAAACTCAAGATATTAAAAAAATAAGCCCCGAGGCATTAATGAAATTCTCAATGAAAAATCAGGAGTGTGGGTGAACACAGATGGCGACATTTTGAAACTGATTTCAAAGAGAGTAAATTCAATGGACTTTCGAGTGAAACTTCAAACATCAAAGATATAATGTAGGCTCAATCCTCTCAAGTAAACAAGAAGTCATGAAAGCACATGAATTGCATAAGCAGTTGAGGAGAGTAGGCTACTTCCTTGAACTAGTCAATGGCTTTGTAGCACATCATCACTCAGTGTTACCCATCCAGGAGTAACCTCTAAAGAGGAAAAAAGTGCTACAGTGAAAGTGGGTTTTCCCCCTGCATTGTACTATAGGTGATATAGGTTTGTTTCCCTTTCCCTGTTGTGTGTGTTTTTCCTTTTCAGTGTGGTGTGTTTCCTTTTAGTTGTGTGTGTGTGTGTGTGTGTGTGTGTGTGTGTTTGTTTTCCTCGTTTTGTCTATCTCTTGCAAGTTGAGTGTTTCTACAAAGCCAAATGGATAAGGCATTGGTCTATAAACTAATTTGAGATTCTTTGGATATTATGTCATGTCCTCATTGCACTAGATTTAAAACATGTCCCCAAGTCGAGCCAACTTTTTTCAGGAGTTTTAGCAAGGGAAAATTCAAACTTGAAAGCATGAAAACCATACCCTATTGTGAAATTTTTTTCTTAAAAATCATCTCGAGCCCTCCTCTAGATCATTTTAACCCTTGTATCAATCCTATTTTACCTTGCTAAGTTTTCATATTTTTATTTAAACCTATTCCATATGTGATTTATGGATATCATGTCAATTCAAGCACTTCCAAGACAAGATCCTTCAAGACAAGCTCATTGAGAAACTTAAGAAAGGTTTTTTTTTGGTCTTTCGAAGGTGGTGACACCCCGAGTAGAATTAAAGGACTAGATTCATAAAGGATGTCTATCAGAGAGCTAAGAATTTTTACAACTAATTTTGGAATATTTTGGGAAGTTTCAGAGGTTTTGGGATAGTTTTCGCAAAAGTGAGTCTGGAGCATGAAAGCGGTTTACATTGTAAAAACAACCCCGAGCCTCGAGAAGTGATTCCGAGATCTCCGTGAAGAGTTGGAGGTCAAAAAAACATATTTGGAAAGGTATTTCAGATCTCTAGAGGATAGTGGTTTCATATTTTTCACAAGACACAAGAAATTCTTGTTAGAAATTTGAATAGTAAGAGGGGGGTGAATCAGTGTTCAATTCAAATTTTACAAACCACAAACTTAAACACTTAATCTAAAAAACAATTAAAAAGAGAGCAATCATCAACACACATACACAGGTGACAAGAAATTTTAAGTGGAAAAATCAAATAGGATAAACCCCATCGAGCCAAGGTATATTATATGGAAAAAGGTTACAATGAGATTTTTAGCTACAACTCAACTCTTGAGGCTAAAACCTTAGTGTCCATCAAGCTAACACTTTGAGCAAGAAGCGACAATTTCCTAAATGATTTATCCAGATTCCACTGACCTTCTATAATATTCCACCTATAAGGAAGTAATAATTCCCTGGTACAACTGAGCTATAATTCAGCTTGAACAATGACAATGTGATCACACTTCAAATTCATGTCATCGAACATCGATAGTGATCCTAGATCATCTCTCTCTCTATTGGCTTGAAAATCCCTGAATTATTCTTCTTTGGCTTAATTTTGCAAATAGGAACTTGAAAGTACTCTCTTCACTTTCAAATTCTTTCCTTATGTATGATGGCAGTTTCAACCTATTGTGCCCAAATATCTTCTCCAATCCAAAATCAGTATCTCATTCAACTTTAACACATTAACAAGTTTTCTCTACACTCTCATACTTGATACAATACCTCATATTACCATATTATCCATTCAAATGAATTTACACATCAAAATCAATTTCCTTACTCATTAACTCGGTCTCTTCACACTCCACAATGAATTGCTTCGACTTTCAAGCTTCACATTTGCTCTCTATTCTTATATCTCTATCTCAGTCCAAAGAATTTACCAAATGTATATCTTTGCAATCTACACATTCACTATTTTTACATATAATTAGAAGCTCACTACTTGTCAAATCAAAACATTGATGTATAGTTTTCAACCTAACCTCCTTGATATATCTTTCAATTTTCGTCTCCTAACATAAATATTCACTATATTATAATATCTAGGTTCTAAGCTCATTTAGTTCATACTTGAACACTTCACTTCCAACACTATCAAGCTCGTATGTCAACTCAATATTCTCTTCTCTTTAAAGCAACACATTTTCACTCTTCTAGAATCTTGTTCACTATATTCTTCACCTTCATGTAGTCTATTTTTCATCAATTCTCTCGTGCACTCTATTGCTTATCCTTATTCAGTTTTTCTCACAAGAAACTTAGTTTCCAACTTCAACACACATTTTCCACCTCAAATACATTGTCTCTTTGTATGCTTGAACTTATCTTCTTTCACTCTACATCCTTTCAAAAATAGTTATTATTTCCTTGACTCTTCATATTTATTTTGAGAGATCACAAGACCAAGGAGTGGCTCTTGAACTTCTTCCACTCAAACTTAACCATACTACTATGAATTTTCACATTCTTTTAGAGATCAAAAATTATTTGAAGAAGATAAAGACACCAAAAACCCTTTTCCTTCCAATTCGGAGAGAGTAATTGCTTCATTTGTTTGACTTGTGAAAACTTTCAAGCTTCAACCAAGTGTGCTTGATCAACCTATTACCCTTGACATGTATATATTCATGTTCTTACACTCCTTGACATGTTTTAATACCTTAAACAATATAATATTATCCCTTACTTATTTGAGAACAAAAATCCACGAAGTCCTTGCTGTTTGTTCTCTGCATATTTCTTAGGGTTTGAAGAAAGAAGAGATTTACAATCCCTAATGGTCTGCATTCAAGGACTACATAAGTTTTCACCACATTGACAAGCCTTTGAAAAGCATGAATCAACTATAACATGATCTCCAGTTCAAAAATTGCAACAAAATAATGGAAGAGGCTATTTACTAGTCATGTGAAACACTTTGGTATACATTTGAGCCCTCAACCATTTTGAACCCATTCGAACTCGAAAATATGTTCTCCAACATGTACAAACCATTTTTAACACTTTCCCGATGAGAATTTTAATTTATTTCTTTGAAACAACAAAAAAATTTAAAGAGGAATCTTTTTAAATAGAGTGGGCACATTTTGAAGATTTATACTATGAATCGCTCTTGAACACTTTATCATTTGATCTAAAACATTTTGCAAATGGAAAAGGATGCATATGTAGAGATAATTCTAAGATGTCAAGAATTGTTTATGGTGGAGGGTGGAGATTTGAAGAAAAGAATAATTTATAAACCCTAAATCAAGGCATTTCATAGTCACAGTCTCAATAAGGCATTTAAATCCATTTATTCAAAAAGTGAGCATGAACCATAAAAATTTAAGGTGTAGTGCATTTATATAAAATTCTTCCATGACTTCAAATACCTTTTCAAGCATCATCAACTTCTTATTGAGTTTAATCCACACAAATTACAGTGAAGTAGGACACAATCTTCCTTGATGATTTTTATTGTCAATGAGAAGAGACTTCAAGTTAGAATCGAGCATTTAAACAACTTGGGGATTATTGTTACGAGATTACTAACCTTCTTTGATCACCACCACTTTATTTGAGGGAAAAAAACAGCTTTAAATACTTTATTTCATCCCTGGGAGCTTAGAAATCAGTCTCACAAAAGTCTAACATAGAAGAATTCCTCTATTTTCCAACACACTACTTCAAAATTTGTGAATCTCAGAATACTTTCATAGGCTTGTTTGTACTTGTCTCAAACAAATTTGTATAGTCTTGGTTGAGCATGAATTGAAAAAGGACAGTGAAGATCACTCCTTCACAAACCTGTACCTATGCAAAGTAAGCCTTCAAATCTTCTTATTTCCAAACAAGTGAGAAAACACCAAAAAAAATTCCTCATATCATTCATGTCGTAAAAATATAGATCATTTGAACTTATATATACTACCAATGATGATCAAAATCTTTGAAATTAAGGGAAGGCTATCAAGATAGTGACTTCAAGGAACATTGAGATGACGTATCTCCGGAGACAGTATATGCTAACTAAAATTATATAATATACTATACTAAAAGGACATTGCAGTTGATCAACCTCATTGCAAAATACCTGTGAAAGGATTTTGGACTCTTATTGAGCAAGTTATTCTCTGTTGACAACTAGTGCACACCCATATCAGGAGTATTCACAACCATGAACAGTGACTTGAGCTACTATATGCACCTACAAGGAGAATGACCTTCAAATATCATTTGAGCTTGGGAAAAATCATGAATGAACTAAAAACACTCTAGAAGTGATCAAAAAAGTTTTGGAGGTCAATTTCATCTTCTTTTTCTTATCGATTCATAACACAGTCTAGGAGAGAGAAAAATTGCTCCACTAAAATGCTCATATCTTTTCAAATACACATCCTTTTGGAAATCCATTTTTGCCCATTATTTCTAGGCTAATTTACTCCAAAAATTAATTCCTTCATTTATTCAAAGGAGTATCCATAATTTTTTTGGCCCTTAAAAATATAGAATGCTCCAAATGCACTTCTCAAAAAGGTAGTTTTAGTAAAACTTGAATAACTCAAAATCCACTACAAAATTTGATGAAATTTGACATGGAGAATTGAAAGACACCCCTCTACACATTCCATGTGGTGATTATCCCCAAGTTTTCCTGTGAAGCTCTACTCAATCTCATTTTCCTTTGAGAACACAACTAGTTCTCAAGACCACTTCTCTAAGCAATATGAGTTCTGACTCCAGAAGATGAACTAAGCCTTGAAATTGCTCAACCACACTATATACACCTTATCAAAGCTCCTCCCATTCTTCTGTAACCATTTCATACCCTTTTATACCATTCTATTCTTATAGAAACACCTTAAAATGACCTTGTGACACTGAGATATGCCTAAAGCTACTTGATATCAGCCTAAAACATTGAGCACCAATTGAAATCCATATAATATGCATGTTCTTTCACTATCCCTTTTCCATCAATGCCTTTAAAATCAATGACAACAACCACCAACATAACATGGTGCAAAAATCTCCCCCTTTTTCATTGATGGCAATGCACTGAAACTTGATTGTAAACCATTATGTTGACATTCACATACCATGAACAAGATTCTAGCACACTCTCTCCCCCTTTTACATCTATGAAAAAGCAGCATAAGAACAACAAATTGATTAGATTGGTAAAATTCAACACAAAGGAGTATGTTCATACCTTGTAGGAACTCCCCCTAGGAAAATGTCATTCTCTAGACTCGAGAGACTCAAAATTGTCATTGTTCTTCTTTCAAGTAGCATCTCAGAACTCTCCCTCTAAGATATAAACTTGCAAATTCAGAGTTTATTTGTTTTCTTTACTATACCATTGTTTTGTGCCTAGAATTGTAAAACCAACTCTCCTGTTTGGACTCAAAAGAGCCCACTTAGAGCAACTTTGGCATAAGTAGCTTCTCCCCCTGTACCTCGAGACATTTAGTGATTTTTAGGGGCTAGAATTACCCCCAATTTATGCCTCACCTACTCATAACTAGCTCTAGGCAATGGTTTAGTCATTATATCAGCCACTTTGCTTGAAAAACACTTTTCTTTGTTTACTTCCTTAAGCACATACATATTGTTTTTGGTTCTTTTTGCTCTTCCTACCACCTTGTTTATTTCTCCTTTTCTTATATCACATTCTTTTCATAGAAAATAATAGTATGCCCTCATTTACACATTTGACTAACACTCAGAAGATTGTGTTTTAATCCTTCAACATACAACACATTTTCAGTTATAGTTTTTCCATTGTCAAGACTTAATGTACCTTTTCCAACAATATTTGTTGATGTGTTATCCCCAAATCTCACTGTGTCATATTCCTTTTCCTCTAAGGAGATGAATTTGTTATTGTTCCATGTCATGTGGCTAGAACACCCACTATTAATGTACCACTCCATTTCTTCACTCTGTGAATGAAAGGTTGTTTGAACTATTAATCATTTCTCTTTAGTGCCTGTAGAATCTAATTTGGATCTGTAGACTCTCTGTTTCTTGTGGAGGTCTTTGATAACAAAACTTGGCAACATGTCCATACTTTTGACAATTATAACAAATCAATTCATCCTTTTTTCTTGCATAATAAGAATTTATATGCCTACCATGACTTTTGGAGTACATTCTACATTTTGCAACCTTGTGACCAAATTCACTACATGCATAATAGTATCCATAAAATGAGTATGCATACCTCATGGCATAGTGTCTCCTTGGATAATTTTTCTTCTTGAAATCAGCTCTCTTGGATTTAGGAGGTTCTTCATTTGTCTTGGTCACCTTTTTGCTCATTGATTTTTCATCTTCCTTCTTCTCTTCATATCCCAAACCAACTTTCTCACTTGCATATTTTTACTTGCTCAAAAGGTCACACACATTAGTAGTGTTATTCTTAAACTTGTGATTAATTTATTTTTTTGGCAGAGGTTTGATCGACTAAATTTACAACTACTCAACTAATTTTTGAGCTTGAAATAATCTTCTTCTTTGACCTTGAAAGCATCTTCAATTTGTTTTACCTATGCTTCAAATTCCTTGATTATTTCTTCATGTTCTTGAGCTTCCTTTTTCTAATTTTCTTCAAGAAGTCTATTTTACCATAATTTTCAGTTTTTATTTCTCTTCTTTTGATGCTTTATTTCATCTAGAGCACTTATTAATTCAGCCTCAAGATTAACTTCTGCTTCTTCTTCATCTAAACTATCATACGAGTCTGAATTTTTCCTTTAGAATTACTTGCATCAAATATTTCAATAGCCATAAATATATTCTCAGCTAGCATACCTTTATCATCACTTTCAGAGCTGCTAGAGTCACTTGATTGTGAGGAGCTTGAACTCTCTTGTGTGTAGAAGTTTTTCTTATTCTTGAAGTACTTCTTTTTGCCATCATATCTCTTGAATTTCTTCTTCTGTCTATTTGACTATTCCTCATATTATTTGTGTTTATTAGGAAATTTAGAGGTAAAATTACCAACTTGTCCAAAAATAAAACACTTGAATGGGAGCTTACCTTTGTATTTTCCTGAACCTCTCTTTAGCTTCCTTACAAACATGGCTTCTACTTTGTCATCATCTACATCCATGTCGAATCATTTCGATTTGTTCTTCTCTTGTGAATCTTTGTCTACTTATAAGGCTACCTCCTTCTTTACTTATTTTGAATAACTGGTCCTTTTTTCATATGTAGTCGAATACCATGAAGATCATCCATTTTCAATGTAGTCAAATATTTAGCTTCCTCTACTATTGACACTTTAGCATGAAATTTTGAAGACAAGGATCTAAGAAATTTCTATACAATCACACTTTCTTCTATCTTCTCTCCCAATCCTCTGATTAGATTTATAATTTCAACAACTCTCTATAAATATGAGGAAACACTCTCATCTTCTTTCATCTTGATACTTTCAAACTGAAGCTCCGTATGTTTGTAATTTGGCTAACTTTACCTTGGTATCTCCTTCATAGATTATCTTCAGTTTGTCCAACATCTCTTTGGTTGTAGTAGATTGCATAACTTTGATAAACTTAACCTCAGATAACCCACAAATAATTTCATGCATGACCTTAGAATTGTTTTTAGCTTCTCTCTTTCCTAATTAGTCGGTAGGAGGTGTTGTTGGAATAGTATAGCCACTGTCAACTGATTCCCAAATATCAAATCCAAGAGACATTAGATAGGTCTTCATCCTAACACTCTAGAAAGCATAAATTTACCCATTGAACAATGGTGCTTTAGAGGTAGAATTCATTTCCTTGGTTGCTTGTAATAGTTGAATTCATTATATCTTCCTTGAGTTGTTAGAATTACTTCACTGGGCACAGTCTCGATACCAATTATTAAAAATTGGAACACTGAGAGGGGGTGAATCAGTGTTCAATTCAACTTTTTAAAACCACAAACTCAACCAATTAATCTGAAAAATAATTCAAAAGAGAGAAATCATCAACACACATACATAGGAGACAAGAAATTTTAAGTGGGAAACCCAAATAGGGAGAAAACCCACTGAAACCCAATGCACTATATGGAAAAAGGTTACAATTATTTGTTGAGATACAACTCAACTCTTGAGGCTATAACCTCAGTATACACTCAAGATACAACTTGGAGCAAGAAGCAACAACTTCCTGAATGATTTAACCTTGACTACCATCGACCTTACGCAAGTTGCCACCTGCAAGGAACCAACAACTCCCTGGTACAAATGAGATATAACTCAGCTTTAACAATGAAAAATTTGATCACACTTCAAATTGATGTCTTGAACATCTGATAATGATCATTTATCAACTCTCTCTCTATCTCTCTCTCTCTGCTTCTCCCATGACAATCCCGAATTCTTTGTCTTTGGCTTAATTTTGCAAATAGGAACTTGAGAATTCTCTCTTCACTTTCAGATTATTTCCTTACGTATGATGGAAGTTTCAACCTCTTTTCCCAAATCTCTTCTCCAATCCAAAATATATGTCTCATTCAGATTTAACACATTAACTAGTCTTCTCTACACTCTCATACTTGATACACGGTAACTCATACTACCATATTATCCCTTCAAATGCATTCACTCATAAAAATTAGTTTCCTTAGTCATTAACTCGGTCTCTTCACACTCGACACCGACTTTCTTCTAAATTTAAAGCTTCACATTGCTCTCTATTCTTATATCTCTATCTCATTCCAAAGAATTTACCGAATCTATATCTTTTCAGATCTACACATTTGCTTTTTTCCATCCATTGGAAGTTCACTACTTGTCAAATCAAGACATTGATGTATAGTTTACAACCTAACCTCCTTGATTTATCTTTCAATTTTGTCTCCTAACATAAATATTCATTGTAGTATAATATCCATGTTCTAAGCTCATTTATTTCATACTTGAACACTTCACTTCTAACACTATCAAGCTTTGTATGTCAACTCAATATTCTCTTCTCTTTCATGCAACACATTTTTCACTCTTCTAGAATCATGTTCGCTATATTCTTCACCTTCATACAGTCTATTTTTCATCAATTCACTCTCACACTCTATTGCCCAAAGACCTTATTCAAGTATTTCTCACATGAAACATAGTTTCTAACTTCAACACACACTTTCCACCTTGAATACACTATCTCTTTATATGCTTGAACTTATCTTCTTTCACTCCACATCCTTTCAAAAATAGTTACTATGTCATTGACTCTTCATATATCTTTTGAGAGATCACAAGACAAAGGAGTGGCTATTGAACTTCTTCAACTTGAACTTGACCATACCGATATGAATTTTCACATTATTTCAGAGCTAAAAATCATTTGAAGAAGATAAAAACACCAACAACCCTCTTCTCTCCACTTCAGAGAGAGTAATTGCTTCATTTGTTTGACTTGTGAAATTTTTAAATCTTTAACCAAGTGTGTTTTATCAACCTACTACCCTCAACACATATATATATATATATATATATATATAAATATATATATATATATATATATATATATATATATATATATATATATATGTTCTTAGACTCCTTGACATGTTTTAAGACCTTAAAAATATAAGATTATCCCCTTACTTCTTTGAGAACAAGACTCGATAGAAGTCCTTGCCGGCTTTGTTCTTTGGATAGGTTTCTTAGGTTTTTAAGAAAGAAGATATTTACAATCCCTAATGGCCTGTTCTAGAACTACAAGAAATTTTCACCACATTTAAAAGCATTTGACAAGCATTAATTAACTATAACCTAAAATCCCATTCAAGAAATTGCAACAAAACAATGGAAGAGGCTATTTACTAGTCATGTGAAAGACTGTGCATACATTTGAGCACAAAACCATTCAAAGTAATTCATTTTGATCCCATTAAGACTTGAAAATATGTTCTCCAACATGTACACACAATTTTCAACACTTTACCTATGATAATTTTTATTTATTGCTTTGAAACAAGAAAACAATTTGAAGAGGAAGCTTTTTAAACTGAATGGAAACGTTTTGAAGATTTATGCTATGAACTGCTCTTCGAACACTTTATCATTTGATCCAAAACCTTTTAAAAATGGACAAGGATGCATATACAAAGATAATTCCAAGGTTTCAAGAATTATTGATGGTGGAGGGTGTAGATTTGAACAAAAGAATAATTAGCAAACCCTAAATTAGGGTATTTCACGATCCACAGTTCAATAAGGCATTTAAAGCCATTTATTTGACAAGTGAGCATGAACCATCAAAATTTAAGGTTTAGTGAATTTGTATAACATTCTTCCATCACTTCAAATACCTTTGCAAGCATCATCAACTTCCTATTGAGCTTAATCCACACAAATTGCGGTGAAGTAGGACACGAGTCTTCCCTTGACAATTTTTTATTTTCAATGAGAAGATACTTCAAGTTAGAATTGAGCATTTGAACAACTTGAGGATACTATCTATGATATTACTAACATCATTTGATTAAAACAACTTTCTTTGAGGGAAAAAACAACTTTAAAGACTTAATTTCATCTCAGGAGCTTAGAAATCAATCTCACAATCTAGCATGGAAGCATGCCTCTGTTTTCCAACACATTAATTCAATATTTGTGACTCTCAGAAGAAATTCATAGGATTTTTTTACTTGTCTCAAACAAATTTTTATAGTCTTGGTTGAGCATGACTTGGAAAAGGACAATGAAGATCACTACCTTACAAACATGTACCTAGGCAAAGTAAGCCTTCAAACCTTCTTGTTTCCAAACAAGTGAGAAAACACCCAATAATTTTTCTCATATCCTTCATGTTGTAAAAAGATAAAGCATTTGAACCTATATATACTGCCAATAATGATAAAAATATTTGAAATGAAGGGAAGGCTATCGGGATAATGACTTCAAGGAACATTGAGATAAGGTCTCTTCAGGACAGTATATGCCAACTGAGATTATATATTAGACTATAATAAAATGAGATTATAGTTGATAAAACTCATTTAAAAATACCTTTGGACGGATTCTAGGATCTTTTTGATAAAGTTCTCCATTGTTGACAACTAGTGCACACCCATATCAGGAGTATTCACAACCATGAATAGTGACTTGAGGTACTATATGTACCTACAAGGAAAATGGCCTCCAAATATGCTATGAGCTTGGGAAACATCATGAATGAATTGAAAAACAATACAGAAGTGATCAAATAATTTTTAGAGTTCAATTTAATCTTCTTGTTCTTATCAATTCAGAGCACAGTCCAGGAGAGAGAAAAACTGCTCAACTAAAATGCTCATATCTTTTCAAATACACCTCCTTTTGGCAAAACACTTTTTGCACATGATTTATAGGATAGTTTAATCTAAAAATTCCTTATATGATTTAATCTAAGGATTCTCCATAATGTTTTACCCTTAAGAAGCTAGAATACTCCAAATTCATTTCTCAAAAAGGAAATATTAGTAAAACTTGAATAACTCAAAAAATCCACTACAAAATCTGATGAAATTTGAAATGGAGCATTCCAAGAAACCCTCTACACCTTCCATGTGGTTATTATCCCCATGTTTTCCTATGAATCTCTACTCAATATAATTTTCCTTTGAGAACACAGTCAGTTCTCAGGACCACTTCTCTAAGAAATAAGAGTTCTTACTTTAGAAGATGAACGAAGCCTTGAAATTTCTCAACCACACTATAAACACCTTATCAAAGTTTCTATAATGCTTCTGTAACCATTTCATACCCTATGATACCATTCTATGCTTATAGAAACACCTTGAAACCACCTTGTAAGACTCGAGACATGCATGAAGATATTTTATATGCATGTTCTTGCACTCTCCCTTTGCCATCAATGCCTTTGACATAAATGAGAACAACCACCAATGCAACAGGTGCAATATTTCGCCCACAATCTGATTTCAGCATGCACAACCTATGAGCCAAAAGAAAATCCTATTTTAGGAGGTTTTAGGAAAAGTAAATATATGAGAACCCTCCCATTGTTCTCAAAAGGCCATTTCTAGTCAATTTCATATAGATAAGTGCAATAAAATACCTCAATATGCCTAACTTATACCTCCATCAAGTTTCTCCCCAAGGTAAGATCTAGGAGTTAGTCAAATTTTTGGGTGGACACATGTCATGCCCAAATGGTGGTGTACTTTTTACACCAAGCATCCCAAAAGTTTGGGAAAAAAAGTGTACCCATCCCCCATGTATCCCCTTAGACCATGATGTGACCTCCTTTGAACCCAAATAGCCCAGTTAAGCCCCCGTGCACCATTTTTCCAGCCCCCTCACCTCTCAGCCTCAGCAAATCACGCTCCACCACTTGGATTAATGAGAGACGGGCACACTTTTTTGTACCAACCATCCAAAAATTTTGGGATGGTATGTATAATTTTCTCCACCCATTCTCATCCCTTTCCCATGTCACCCATATGACCCATTTTTGGCCCATATGTGCTTTAAGTGTTGTTCTCATGTTTTCCCAACAATGAATCATTAAATGCCGCTTGGACCAAAGGGAGAGGGGTGAAAGTTTTTGCACCAACCATCCCAAATTTTTGGGATGGTTGGGACAAAAATTGCACCCATGCCAAAGATGAGAAAAAACTAAGTTTTTTAGTTTTCTTTGTTTCTTCTGCTACTTCTTGTCTGTGTTTGCACAAAACCCTAATGTCGGAAACCTCCATTTTTCTTCATTGTTGTTGCTTCCAACACTCCATCATTAAATTGAACATTAATTAATATTATTATATTGTGGATATCACACCAAAACCTTTCTTTTTCAGTTGTCTCCATGGCCATTTTTTTCCAAAAGCTTCCTTGACCAAGAAACTAAGAAATTTTCATAACTCATGATCCATAAATTGAATGCTCTTGAAATTTTGGCCACATATCTTCATCCCAAGCACATTAAAGATGAAAAAAATAGAAGATTCGGAGATTCTCCCATTTATTCATAACAAAAAACTCCAAAAATTTTCTAGAAAAAACTTCCTCTTCAATACCCATTGATCAGGAGAGCAGTGAATCTAAATTTTTAAGAGTACATTAGAGAAAAAACCCATCATATAGAAGTTAATTTTTCGTCAATTTTACGAAGGAAATAACACTTCCAAAAGTTCTATTAATACATTAATATCTAACATGGTAGCTTCGTGCCTAAATCTCCCACCAGAAAAACTTTCATTTTTATTTGCGAAGCATTCTAATGGGCAAAACACAACGAAATCAGAACACGAGTTCGGGATGGAAAGCCGAATATAAAAATGGAATCCCCAAACCGAGGCCATTTTTGAAAATTAATAAAAGTATAATATTCTATGCTCCTCCACATACTAAAAATAGTAAGTCCCTGAATTGCAAGTAAGGATCATCTAGAATAATTAGAAAAGATGCAAAATGAAAGACAGGGAAAAAATGCCAACTTTCCCACAATAGAAAGTTAACAACCGCTAAAAATGAAAGTTGCTAAAAATAGTAGTATATCAGAAATAGAAGAGGATGGAGTGTTCCATAAGGTTCAAAGGATGGAATTAGATCAAACAGGTGATATGTCCCAAAATAGCAAGTCACAGTCCTACCTGCTAAAAATAGAAAGTCTTTATTTTGGGAGAAAAAAGTTGTAGATGACTCTATTTTCACTCATATTTCATCATTTTGGACTCTCCAAAATATAATGAGATGATTTCATGGTTCAAACAGAGAATTGAGAACTTCATATGGGTCTTGGAAACTTCACATTGAGTTCAATTATGTTCAAAAGCGTAGCAAAGCATCATAAGGTGCAACGGGTGGATCCATCACCATCACTGAGTGAGATCGGTGATTTGAAGTAAGTTGGACAGGGTGAGTTCACCGAGTTAATATATTATTCGGTCAAGTGTTAAGGAGGATTATCGTGAGTAGCACCCGTGTCCATATTATTCTCACATTGGGAGATCCTAAAAAGCAGTGTGTTGACAATTTTAACCCCCCATGGGAAAAATTGTCCAACAGGGTCCAAAAGTAATCACAAGATGCTAAGTGGGACCCACAGGGTGTAAGTAGGATCAAAAATGTTTTCAAGGTCTTGGGAAGTAATTACAAGCATTTTGAAACATTCAAGAAATATTTGGGCTTAATCGGGCCATTCGGGGCCATCCTGTGATTAGTGCCACATTTCATTGCAATAGGAGGTCTTTGGTCTCCAAAATTAGTCAAAATGGGCCCCGAATGGAAAATGCTATATTTTAGTTTTCTAGGCACCCCTTCCCTCTCCCATAGTCAAAAATGTGAAAATACCCCGTGAGGAATGTAGAAATGACACTAAAATTCCCTATAGGGGCATGAGAGAGTCGACCTAAAAATAACTCACTGAGTAGCTCCGTGAGCTCACCTAATACAAAGGGGGAACCGAATAAGACAGCTTGGTCGAACCACCTAAAGAGTCAAAGCTGAGTTAAAAGAGTGAACCATGTCAGCTCGGTATAAGGGGACAACTCGCTCGATGGTGAGTCACAAATGTCCACATAGATGTGGTAGCACTGAATTAGGGCTCATTCTAACTGCAGGCAGACCAACTAGGCCAAGGGTTCAGCTATGTAGGTACCGTAGAAATATTCTAGTTTTGAACTCGAGCCAAATTTCTAGGGTTGGACCATATCGGTGAGTTCATGGCAAGAAGGTCGGTGATTTGGTAAAGGAACAGGGCAAAGCTCCCGGGATCGATCCGAGTAACTTGGCGAGTCATGGTGGAATCGATCCAAGTTAGAATAAAAACAGAGTTGAGCGAAGTGGTGGGAAATTCATTTTGGAACTGAACCCTAAAGATTTTTGTTTTTGAGGATTCGTCTTTCAGATATCTCAACAAGTAAGACAATAAAAATGCGCCCAAGTTCTGAATTATGAAGTACCAAAATCTTGAAATGGGCTAGAGCAACATGGTGAGTTGAGCATTTAGGGGTTAGCACAGGTTTTAAGGTCAATTCGCCATGGCATTTAAGATTTGATCATAGTGAGGATCTGAAAAGTGGGGCACATGTCAAGTCGAGCTTGTTTCGGGGTTATGATGATTTTGGGTTTGGGGTAGGTCCTTTTCAAGGTGTGGTGGAGTTTGGTTTGGGGTTGAGGACTCATCAAGTCCAAAAGGAAATAACCAAAAACCCTAAAAATTTGGCATTCCCATCCAAAAATAAAATAAAGCCCATCAAGCCATCTTCGAAGGCCGAGTTAACGTGAGGAAGCGACGAGTAGGTATGTGAAAAATGGCATGTGCATAAGGGCCAAGTTGGCATTAAATGTACAGAGCTCGACATGCATGAAAGCAACTCGTTGGGTTAAGTGGAGAGCTCGATGGAATTGTTGAAACCCTAAATCATGTCCAATTTCAAAATCTCATAACTTGGTCAATTCTTAATCATTTTTAGAAAACTTATTCTTTCTAGAAAGGTGTTTCAGAGGATATTTCAATGTTGATGACCAATTTTAGTTTTAGAGAAGCGATTGAAGATGAAATCCTAGTGAAGCAACCATAAGAAAAAATAATTATATCTTCCAATATACTTAACCATTTCTTGCAAAATTACAATCATTATAAAGGTGATTTCAAAATCTATAGTATGGGAACACCAATTTTGGATTTTGGGGTTACGGACCTCTAAAAATGGAGAGGTTTTCAGTGGTATGTGAGATCCATTAATGAGGTGGGTGAAAAATAGGGGTTATCATGAGCTACATGGCCTATACTAGATAGGAGGTGCAATCAAGGCAAGTTTCTTGAAGATCAATGAAAACCATTAATGAAAAAAGAGATTTTGAAGATCAAATGGCATTCATTATAGGATTAAACAAGTATTTTGGGTAAATTTGGGATTCATTTCTCTCACTCTCCTCTCCTTCAAATCTTCTTCTATAAATTGTAAACAAGGCCATGTAGACACCGGAAAATACATACATACTCTATCCTAATTCTATTTAATTAGATTTATTTAAATTAATTTTATATCACTGTAAAGACACCCCTTTGGAATTAATTAAATTAATTCCATCATTCAAATACTCCCCTTTAGAATCAATTAAAATTAATTCTATTGCCTAAACTAGATTCCTACCATTGGAATTAAATAATTTAATTCTAACATGCCTTTGGAGTTAATTAAATTAATTCCTACTCCCTCCTAGCTAATATAATTAAACATTTACTTATTCAACTGATTAATTATCTCCTCACAATTAAATTGATTTAATTCTAGCATTCCCTTGGGATTAATTAAATTAATTCCTAACACCTTCTAGCTAATACAATTAAACATTTATTTATTCAAATGGTTAATTATCTCCTCACAATTAAATACTAATTAAATTTAGTTATTTAATTCCACTTATTTCAGTTAACAACCACTTGGACTCCACATCCTCATCCTAGTTAACTACACTTCTAGAATCCTAGAAAGGTGGGGGAAATTGAATTGCATGTACAACCACCTTCCCGGATGTAAATTTTGCAATTAATTCCATTACTGCCCCGACACTACTCTAACTTCCTCCAATACTATTTTTAGCATGAGCATTCAACCATGTTTAACTAATTTCCAACTACTTCTGCCTCTATAAATTACAAGCTTACTCTCTTACAAATCCTCTTGGATTTAAGTACAATAACTCTGCTAAATTTCCAAGCCAAAGTATCTGTGTTTGTAGCATTTGCACTCACATTTGGAGAACATTCAAGAGCACCCACATCCATTTACAAGGTTCCACAGAAGAAGTCTCTATAACCTTACTGAGGTTGACATTGGAAGGTTACTGGAAGGTTTGCAATTTTATTGTTTATCTTTCATTCACTATGATTTTTCTTTGCATACATTTTGGCACACCGGTGGGACTCCCCACATTCTTTCATTTTAGTTAATCATTTTGTGGTCTAACTCTTTCTTTATGTTTATTATTATTTTTTAACCTTGTTGTCAAAATTTTAGCTTCTCAAGTGAAGTACAAAAGTCAAAAAACCAAAAACACAATTACTGGGGCATTTTTCTCATGTTCAAATTTTTCAGTGAGAGCGCTTCCATAACCCATCTTCGAAAGACATAAGATTTGCTCCCAAACTCAAAATTAATTGATTTTTTGTTTACAGAAAGGTATTGAAAAGATATATGCAATGGAAAAATAATTTTCTGATTTGGACTTACAGAAAATTTATGGTTTCATTTCTCCTAACACTTGTCTTTTTCAAAAATAAAATAAAAAATTGTAGTTTTTTTAACTTTAATTTGTTTTTTTAATGTAACAACCTCACGCGTATGCTCTTTCCTCACACTTTCAAATTGATCTTGGAAATTAGAAATGTGATTGTTTCTATTTGTTTTGGGAATTAACATTTCTTTTCTTATTTTAATCAAAGCTTGTTTTATGTGTATGCTCTTTCCTTGCGCTTTTTAAGCAATCTTGGAAATCAAAAGCGTGAACTTCTTTCTTTTGTATTTTCCTCTACCAACCTCAAGTGAAATTTCTAATCCTATTTTTCAAGACCCTCTCTCATGGTGATTGATCAAACACTTAAAAACTTCTAACTATAGGTTGCCAAATGGTGTATGACTAAACCACATTAAGCTCAAAAGATAAGAAAATACACCACATTCAAAACACTATAATTACAAGTTCGGTTAAGAGCTAACTGATAGCTTAACTAGAACATAACCCCCTTGGCATAAGCCTTAAGTTACAACAAAGGGGATGGTTCTAGGAACTCCAAAGTAGTCCGCACCTTGAGGGAACTAGTGGATGAAACATAAAACTTTTTATCCTACTTGACTAGTAAATCCTTGTGAGTTAGAGTCACGAATATCCTTAGTGGCGACCCGGTCGATTCACTCTAAGCAAGATCTTTGCTCAGGGTTTCAAAGGGGGTAAATTAAATTCATCGATTATCAATAGCGTCACACTCACTCGGATATTTGGTGACACCTAATTGAGAGAGCCACCTAGGAAGCCAAACATTGTCTAAGCCAATTTAAGGCGAGATGCCACAAACAAACAATTAAACAAAAAAACTCTTATCTTCATTATCTTTTTTTTTTTCTTTCTTTTTGTAGTACTGTTCCACACTTTGTCTTTTTCCAAAACACTCCTTATTTGGGATCCATCTTTCACATTTCTATATTTTTCATTATTTTCCAAACAATCCTTGTTTGGATTCTACTTTCATTCTCGTTTCATCTCTTCTCGTCATCTTTCCTCTTCATCGTCAGTCATTCACTAACTTTCATTTTACTCTTGAATTTCCCCTTTTTGGAACTTTCATCTCTTTTTCATTATTTCATTTTTTTCATCCTCATTGCATTCTCCATTTGATCTTATTTCATTCATTTGGAGTTCTCATTCACTTATTTGAGTCTTCCTCTTTTGCGGTCATCAAATTCTTCTATCTTTCATACCCACCTCATTTTGATTTTATCTCCCATTTCATTTGACACTTAAACATTTGGATTACATTCCCCAAATTTTAAGTTTTCATCTTATTTTTGACATCAAGTCTTGAGTTGTGGATATCCACATCCTCGCTCAAGAACTTTCATCTTATGACTCGCATCTTGACAGTGTTGTGTTCCACTTTGTCACAACTCAATTTCATCACATCTTATCTTCATTCTCTTCTTGCATCCTTTATTTTGACATCATCATCGTTAAACTATATATGTTTGATTTCCTTACGTCTCTAACTTGACAAAATATTTTTGTGTTCTAGACACTTCATCATATTTTCTTTTCCCAACACTTATGCTATCAATATTTGAGTATTATCCTTTCATTAGCCTCTTCCTTCTTAACTAATTATTGTTAAGGATTTATCACATCACATATGATTTGAATCCCTTTTCACACCATCTTTCCATCTAGCATTCACTTTTTAAAGTTGTAGAGTGCATTTGTAATCAATATATCATCGCTTATCCACTCTAGCATTCACATTGTTAGAGGTCAAACACATTTGGAATTTTGTCACTATAAATCTCCTCTATTTTAGCGTTCACTTTTTTAGAGGATGAGAATCTTCACCACAATGAATGAATCTTCCATCTCGGCATTCAATTTGTCGAGGGTTGAGTTTATCAAACACTTTCACACGCTTCCATCTTGACATTCACTTTTTTAAGGGTTGCGTCATTCATATCTTCCAAACTTCTTGACCATCTTAGCATTCAATTTGTTAAGAGACAAGTTATTACCAAACTTAATCACACACCTCTCTTCCATCGTCACATTCACTTTGCTATGGGTTGAGTTATCTTTCGCATCTATCTTTTCTCCCTCCCTCTTTAAAAAATGGTGGGAACACAAAACAAAGATTATAGTCCTTTTAGAAGGAACGAACGACATTGAAATCCTTTTGGAAATTTTGATAGTGATAATGACCAGAACTCTGAGGATGATTAGAATGAAATATCACTCTAAGAAAAATCCTATGTCAAAAATATCTTACGTATGAATAAGGAATAATTTTGTCTTCGTCTCCTTAAGATGGGAGAAAAATTACCATATGATTTTGATGAGGATAGTATACAAACATTACTTGGAAAACCACCACCTAACAAGGGTGAAACTTTCCTTTTGAAAAAATGATGATGAGGTAGGCCCTAGTCACATGAACAATGATGATTGAAACAAGTCCACCTCAAATAACACTAAAGGTGATGAACCGAAAAAAAAGACAAATATGATGAAGGGAACAAAGGAAAATCAACTGATTCAGCCACCGATCCCACTCAAGCCCTCATGAATCAAATTAATGACATGGCTAAACAAATTTCTATCTTAAATTCCAAATTCACCAATGAATCCCATAGTAATGAGGCACCAAAGAAAACTAGTGATGCTTCATTTAAGAGTCATACTACACACACCAAAGATAACAAATCTACGAGTGATGGTTCCTTATATTTCTTGCAGAAAAACTCACCATTTTCCCAAGAATGGAAAATGATGAAGGACACCATCTCAGGTATGCAAAATCAATGTAAATAATTCAACTTTAAATAATTGTGTCCTTACCCCTTCGATAATGAAATTTTGCATGTCCCCTTTCCCAAATATTTTGAGATGCCCAAATTTGACAACCTGCAAGGGAAAGAATGATCCTAGAGAGCATATACAAGAGTTTTATATGGCTTGCCAAGAGTTGACCTATAGTGATGTATTATTAATGTGCCTCTTTCCATGAAGTCTAGGTGGACAAGCCTTGGACTAGTTTCTACACCTCCCTAAGGGCTCTATACAAACTTTTGTGGACCTTTCAGAGAAATTCGTTAAACATTTATCATTCAACCTAGACTCTAAAATTACAATGAAAAAATGAAACCTTTGCACAATTCCTACAAATATGGCATGGGATTGCTAGTTGTTTCCCATGCTCCATGCTTGAGAAATAGCTTGTGAGCATCTTTATACCTAACCTCAAAGCAATGAGTTATCCTTTCACATGAAAATGCATTGCCTTAATACTTTTAAAGAAGTTATTGAGAAAGGATCACAGATTGAAAAATCCCTTTTTGTAAAAGGTTTGATTAAACCTCACTCAAAAGATAATGGGCAACATAGTAACCATTCTAATAGCTCTCACCAAGACAAATCTAAACATTTTAACCATAATTGTAATATGGTCAATGATGGTGTTACAGAAAATTGCAATGTCCACAACGTCCAAAACACTTAGACTAGACCAAAAAAATGTAAACAACCTCTTGTTATTTCTAGCAAAGAGGTTTCCTCCTCTCCTAATTCTATGCGACGTCGTTTCACTCCTTTAGGAGAAGATCTATCAAGTTTCCTCTAACAACTCATTAATGCAAACATGGTTACTTATCCCATCACCAGACCTTGGGTTAAAGGAGAACCCAAGCCTACTTGGTATAAAGCTAATACTTATTATGATTTTCATCACATTGAAGGTCACCCAACTGATCGATGCTTTCGCTTACATCACTTTTTCCAAGACCTCATTGATAGTGGAGATATCATTGTTGAAGAACCATCACCAAATAAAACACCCAACGAAAATCTCAAGGTGTTCTCAAACCCATTTCCTAAACATGGTGGTGACGATAAAAATGCTGACAAAGATCCCTTTGCCAATAACACGATTTTAGTTCAATTATCTCATTTATTGAGGAAGTACCATCTACAATGGTGACCATTAAATTCAAACCTTTGAGTAATGTTGTGACCACATGCCAAAGGAAGATGTGGGTTCCATGGTAAACCAACCTTCTATGTCTTCTTCAGAACCCCAAACATCCCAACCAAAAACTCCTTCAAATCAAAAGTCAAACTTTAATGCCAAATCTCCCACTCCGGTCAATATGACTTCATCACACATTTAGCAACCATGTTAGCGTATATCTCTCTAATGGAACTCATTTGAAAGAGTCACCTAGCTTTCGGGATATTCACAGTGTGCTTTAAATGAATCACGTGTTCCTCATACTCTCAATGTTCAACAGTTTCGAGGGCTATGATCACAAAACTTACACCTAAAACTCCTATCTTATCTTTTGTCCCTCAAGATATGTTGAAGGCAAATCTAATGAATAATAACTCCTTGTACATCAAATATTACGTTATAGAACATAAGGTCAAGATGGTTCTTATCAATAATGGATCGGATCTTAACATCTCGCTCTATAAAAATGATTCATTTCCTTGGTCATACACTAGATGACTTAGATGCTAATATCATTACCATTCATTGTTATGACAATACTAAGCACTAGTCATGTGGTACCATCACTCTTCCCATATAGGTAGGCCCTTAGCTCCTCGACATTGTATGTCATGTAGTTGATGCAGAAACTTCGTATAACCTTCTTAGGTAGACCTTGGATACATGTGATGCATTTTGTACCTTCTACCCGCCATCAATGCATAAATTTTCTACATAACGGTAGATATTTCACCATGGATGGCAATATCGACCCCTTTGAATACTGTAATATTTTTCAAGCACGGTGCAGATAAAAAACAAAAATTATTGTCCATCTTTTGATAACATGATTGGATCTAGCACAACTCCTATTGTTACCAATCGTATTGACCCGATGTAATATTGATCCCTCATGATTCCATTTCTTCCTCTCGAAGCATCTACATCTAATCATCGAAGTTACATTCTCCCATAAAGGATTAGGTGATTACACACTTGATAATACCTTTATTGTTGGAAAACTCCCATTATTGCCTCACAACTATGGGCATCCCAACTCTTCTCATCTACGAGAACCTCCACTTAATATCTTGGAAAAACTCTTTGGAGATGATATGGATATCTATAAGATGAATATATTCCAATATTTGACAAATCTTGGATATATAAAGACGAGGATGGCAGAATGCTATGAATCGATGATTACACCGAGGGTCATAGAATGATGAAAAATATGAATTGGAAAGGAAGAGGCCTTGGCCCACAAGGACATGGTGTTCTTGAACCTATGAATATGAATTCTAATCTTTACACATATGGTCTAGGATATGAGACATATGATAGGAGGCCTAGAGTCTTTGATGTATTACCTAGTGATGAGGACTCAGATTCCAAAGTTGAGACCAGTTCCACGCATAGCCTCTTCGAAGATTTAGTTGAGACTACACTTTTCCTTGAATACTTATCCATTCGAACCCTTGATGATGTTTATCCTTCCCTCATTGATCGGGACCAACGGTTTCATATTTCCATGTACCTTTTTCAAAATGATGAGGCCATCTAGGAGTTCTTCGTGGCTCAACACCCTTTCCCTTGTCAGATCACAAGAAGGGTTTCAATATAAACCTTGATGTTACCGCCTAATTCATAGAAGAACTTAAAATCTCCAGTCCTAGAGAAAAATAAATTAAACAAAAAAATAGACAAATTATATCGACATAGTAAAAAAAATTTTGAGGAGCTATGCGAGGTGCAAAAATGAAAAAGAAAAAGAAGGAAAATGACAAATATCCTAATGAAAAAATTTCAAAGGCACTAGAGAGAGGAGATTCGGATTCAAAATATATCGACAATCTACAAAACCTACAACATCATTTCAATATAATGACACTTCTAAACTGTTGGTAGAAGAGATGAAAACCATCAACATTGGAACTAAAGTTCAAACAAAACTGTTATAACTAGGTGCTAGTTTATCAGAAACTGAAATCAAAGATTTCACAACACTTCTAATTGAGTTTCAGGATGTATTCACTTGGTCTTAAAAATATATGTTAGGCCTCGATCCTTCTCTTTTGGTTCATCACCTTGTGGTGCACCCAGATGCTAAACTTGTAAAGCAAAAACTATGTAAAATGAATCCCAAGGTCGCATTATTTGTTAAGGCCGAACTACAAAAATTATTGGATGTAGGCTTCATATGGTGCATTGAATACTCATAGTGGATATCTAATATGGTGACAGTTGCAAAGAAGATCCCTAGAATCCGTATTTGTACAAACTTCTATGACATTAACAAGGCATGTCACAAGGATGACTTCCATTTGCCTAATATTGACATTATTTTCGATTCTACTACGGGACATGAGATGTTATCCCTTATGGATGACTTTTTAAGGTTTAACCAAATTTAAATTTATGAAGAAGACCAACATAAAACTATAAGGAAAATATTATAGTGCTCTCATTATTAATAAGTGCATATATCGTAATATTATTAATATGAGTTACATTGTAACTCATTATTAATAATATAGGTTTGTTATATTGTTTCAACAATATATTTTTGTTATACCCGTAATGATATTAACGAGTTGTTTGGTTGTGTGACTTCCTGGTTTATAGGAGGTCAGTTTTCTATTTCCATGGCTATTTATTAGCATTAGCATTGATTGTAATTCATGTTGAATATAATATCAAACTATTATTTCTGTGTAACAAGCCTGTTGTACCAATATTTGGTATCAGAGCGAGTACAACGATGGCCTTTGGATACGTATGAGCCCTGTAAATGACTTCAAACTATACGCTGAGACACGTCTACATAACTGATAGCTGCCTGCTCATATGTGGATCTGCTCATGCCCTTGGAGGAAGTGTGTTAGATAATTGAAGAGATGGGAAAAATTGTTGATCAATGATAGATGCACTGTGTTTGAGAACGAGTTCTTCGTAGAGGAGGTTTAATTGATCTAAATCTGTGATGATTTATTGCCTTCTAGTTCCTCTGAATACTTTGTTAGATTCTTTTATCTTCGCATTTAATTCTACCTAGCTTGCTCATGTGGTAATTTCACATTACAAATCAAATAGACCCTTTCGGTGTTTTCTTTGGAAACAATTTTTTGGCAGAAGGGATCGTATGTTTTTTAAAGTAGAAAAATTAGTGGGATCCTTGATTGACATGCATGCATATTGAAGTGGAGGTAACATGAGTATTCAGGGACTGCGTGTATGCAGTATAGACTGTACGGGGTGGCATTTTATGAGATTTTGATCTAACAATGTGCGTGTAGTTTCTGCGTTATTCAATAAAGCACATCCTTCCTTGTCAGAACGTCCTCTTATTGCACACAACCAACTCCATTGATGGTTTATCGGGTCAGAGGATGGAAAGGTATGTATTTCCCCTCCACTCATGTAAACTTTGATTCAACGAACTTCCTAGGTGTTTGGTTTGTGGACAGCTACCTCTCTATGTGTCTGGTTGGGAATATTCAAGCTACTCACCATAACCACATAAGTTGCAGACTTTGGATCAGACCTGCGCATGATATCTGGGTAGAGTTTAAAAAAAGTTGATTCTTTCATTACCATCTACTGTAAAAGAAAGAAAAAACATGTGTGTGTAGATCTACACCTTTGGTTTATAGTATTAGGTTAAATTTTGTATGTTGTTTTTAGTCTTAACGTTGTCAATTAGGCTATTTTTTCATAGTATGTGTGATTCTAATAATAGGCTCCCGCTATATTAGAAAATTGGGTCATTAGAGTTTAGTTTATAATTGGTCATTGATTCATAATAATTTTGTATTAGTATATTGTCTAGGTTAATTGATTTAGTTGTAGTCAAAGAGTCGTGTCATTTAGTGTCAATATTGTAAAAAAAAGAAAAAAATTATCCGTCTCAATCAAAGGTCATCTTTTAAATCTCTATTGTAATGTATAAATTGTCAAAAATTGTGTCTTTGTATTATTTTTATGTAGATCCGAAAAGTATTGTAAAAGGTCTTCAAAATTGAGTCAAAGTCTAGCTGTCAATATATTTGAGTTTGTCATTAAGTCAAGTCTTTGTATTGTAGTATTCTTGTACAAAAAATATATATAAAAAAATATACATAGTCAATTTTTTTGAGTCATTGTCAAAAGTTGTAAAAATAAAAAAATTTTACCTCACGAGACACATTTTTGGTATTACCCGATGTTTGATAAAATAAAGTATTTCACAATGTGGGAGGGAATATATAATAAACAATGTGGAAACGGTTGTGCTTCATATCCAAATATGGTTGAGTTAGCAAAGCATGTTATTAGAGGATGAAGACAATGGAGGTAGGAGGAAAATCGAGTCCTCCAGTATGTCACTACCTCAAAGGCCGCAAACTACTTTAGTGACATCTTTGTGTCTTGTGTGATGAATAAGAACAGGATGAGCATCCTTGTTCTTTTGTGTAGTGCAATGCTTGTGTGTCCCTTGTGATGATAATGATTTCTACCATTGATACTATTACAAGAAGTGTTCTTGATTAGACTGATTTGATGGTTGATGTGAATTGGTGAACAATCCCAATTCATGTATTCATCTAATAGGTTGAACAATCCTGGATGATGTACTTCCCACTGATCGGTGTTGAGGATCGAGACCATGTGCAAAGCTGACATGGCATGCTTCCTAGTTGAAGATGGTGTTTTCCCCATGTTTGCACTAAGGGGGGGAATGTAAGGAAAATATTATAGTGATCTCATTATTAATAAATGCATATATTGTAATATTATTAATATGAGTTACATTGTAACTCATTATTAATAATATAGGTTTGTTATATTGTTTCAACAATATATTTTTGTTATACCCGTAATGATATTAATGGGTTGTTTGGTTATGTGACTTCTTGGTTTGTAGGAGGTTGGTTTTCTATTTCCATGGCTATTTATTACCCTTAGTATTGATTGTAATTCATGCTAAATATAATATCAAACTATTATTTCCTGTGTGACAAGCCTGTTGTACCAATAAGGGAAATTTTGTTATAAGGTCATGCCTTTGGGCCTTAAAACTGTTGGTGTAACTTATCAACGTGTCATGACTATTATTTTCCATAACATAATGGAAGATTATGTCGACGATATTATTGCTAAATCAAAGACTAGAGTGGATCATCTAGCAATTCTTAGGTGTATATTTGAGTGGTTAAGGGAGTACAAGGTTCACCTTAATCCAAAAAAATGTGTCTTTGGTGTCACTTCAAGAAAACTTCTAGGATTCATTGTCTCATGAAGAGGAATTGAAGTGGACCCTACCAAGGTCAAAGCTATAATAGATATGCCACCTCCTCAAAACCTTTGAAAACTAAGGGACCTACAAGGAAAAATACAGTCTATTCGTCACTTCATCTCTCAATTGGTAGATAAGTGCCATCACTTCAACCACTACTTAAGAAGGATGTCCAGTTCAAATGGACATGAGACTATTAAGATACCTTTGCAAAATTGAAAGAATACTTGACATCTCCGCCAATACTCATGCCACCTATACAAGATAAACCTATGTTGTTGTATACATTTGCAATAGAACATGCCATTGGGGCATTATTGGCACAACACAATGATAAGGGTCAGGAACAAGTTGTGTATTACTTGAGTAGAATTCTCCTTGAACATGAGACCAAATATTTGCAGGTTGAAAAGGCTTGTTTAGCAGTTTCTTATAATTTTGGCAAGCTACGACACTATCTATTAAATCATACCACCAAGCTAATTTCAAGGGTTGATCCTCTTAAGTACCTACTTTTGAGACCAGTCATAATAAGATGGATGTCTAGTTGGATTACACTACTTAGTAAATTTGACATTGAAATTTTCAATCAAAAAGCTATCAAAGGTCAAGCACTAAAAGATCAACTAGCTGCAACACCATTGCAAGGTTCAAAAATGTTAAATTTTGAATTTCTAGATGAATACCTTTTGTACATAAAAGTAACACCCTTGTGGACATTATCATTTGATGGATCTTGCAACATCCATGGTTCTGGAGCAAGAATCATCTTACATACACCAGATGGAGACCTGATACCTAAATCTTATTGTATCATCTTCCCTTGCATAAATAACATAGCAAAATATGAAGCATTGATAGCATGATTAGGGTTTTCTATCTCATGGCACCTATAAGAATTTGACATTCTTGGTGATTCTCTTCTCCTAATTAATCATGTTAACAGAGAGTATCAAGTAAAATATGAAAATATCTTACCTTAAAAATAATGGTTGATAGCCTTAGAGTGTATTTCTAGATTATCAATTTTGAACAATTTCCTCACGTAAAAAACAAAGCAGTGGATGTCATGGCAACTATCACCTCCCTTATTTTGTTTGACACTAATCAAACTCACAACGAGTTCCTCGTTGAACATATTTTGGTGCCTACATATGAATTTATGGATTCTACCATGGTTTGTGAGATTGTTGGTCCTGATCATCCCTAGTACCATGATATATATACCTTCATTCAAACCAAATCATACCTTAATTCAACTAATAAAAGACCTTTAACACAATGCGCTTCACACTACACCCTTCTTGCTGACACCTTATATCGAAGAGGCTATGATGGAACTCTCTTAAGATGTCTCAATTAGGATGAAGCTAATTAGACGCTAGCTGAATTACGTTCAGGTATTTTTGGCACCCATACCAGTGGAATTGTCCTTGTAAAGAAGATCTTGCATATTGGATACTATTGGCCCACAATGGAGGAAGATGCATGCAACTTTGTAAAGAAATGTAAGGCTTTCCAACAACATGGTAATCACATTCATGTACCATCCCAATCCTTGCATCCCATTACTTCACCTTGGCCTTTTTAAAAATGGGGACTCGATTTAATTGGAAAAATAAAGCCCACATCTTCTGATGGCCACACATTTATTATAACTACCACTAAGTATTTCACCAAGTGGGTTGAGGCTATGCCTCTTACCAATGTTACTAGGTGTAATATTTCTAAATTCATTCTTAACCATATTATCTGTCATTTTGGCATCCCCACTACTATTATCACTGACAATGGTGGTTCTTTCAAAAATAAGGATCTCAAGGCCCTAGCTAAAAATATAATATCCACCTAAAATGGGCTACACCCTACTATCCACAATGCAATGGCCAATCTAAAGCATCAAACAAGACTATCAAATCCATTCTAGAAAATAAAATCAATAAACATGGACGTAATTGGCATACACAGTTGTATCCCACCCTTTGGGCCTACTACACTTCCTTCCGTACTCCTACAGGAGCTACTCCATTCTCCCTAGTATATGGATTTGAATCCATATTACCTATTGAAGTTGAACTACCTTCACTTCGTGTCTCCCTTCAACATCTTATTCATGAAGAGGATTACCATGTTGCATGCCTTGTAGAGCTGGAATTACTAGACGAGAGATGGCTTCACACCTTAGACCATATGCAGGTATATCATAATAGACTACACCGTAATTATAATCGCAAGATCAAACCTTGACAATTTGAAATTGGTGATTTGGTCCTAAAGGAAAATCAGAAGAACACAACTAAACCACAAGAAAAATAGGGAAAATTTGAGCCTAATTGGTTGGGTCCTTATGTTATAACTGCTAAATTTGGATCTGGCACATACAAACTATCTACCGAGGATGGCAAAGAGTTGAAGGAGCCTATGAATTCCATTCATCTGAATAATTTCTACTCCTAAGTCTCCAAAGAGTAACCCTTGTGTTGGGGGCATATCAGTGCATCCACTTGTTTCATCATTTCACTTTGTTTCCCACTTGTAACTTTTTACCTCAGTTGTGTGTCACATGTTCTCCTTGTTAGGTTGTCATGCCCATTGTCTACCACTATTGTTCACCTTCCATTATGATTTTGTTCACTTCCTTCATGCGTAGCATGTTGGTTTTGACTTGGGAATTTCCTTTCCCTCTTCTTTGGCATGTGGTTCAAAATTCCAAAAAGACCAAAAACATTAAAAACATCTTACAAAACTTCAAAAACAATATAAAATTGTTCAAAATCCCAAAACAATAAAAAAATTGTTCAGAAAATACAAAAAAACATACAAAATGTTTCAAAAATGCTTTCAAAAAAAAACTCGTGACTATGTAATTTTGTTTGCCATTTTCTTCATCTGATTATTCCCAATCATCTTTTCCAATCAATCAAGCCACTCTTTGCAATGTAACTTTGCTTAGGGACATCACTTGGCTTTGGCTTTCTCTTGGGGAAAACTTGACATCTGTATATTTATTCATTGTGGAAAACACTAGGAAAGTATTTGGACATTGTTATTGTGGATTGTGTTATATTTTCGCTTACTTATTAGTATTTAACATTGGTGTGTTTTGTTCACTAGCTTGTTTGTTGTATTTTCTTGTTTAAAGTTTGTACATATGGAATGTTGTCTTGTATATTCTTAACTTAGTATCTTATGTTATTTATTTAGAATAAACAATACTCTGTGTATCTGGAATGCTCTTATGGACCAATTGCAGGAAATTTATTTACATCTTAATTCACATAAAACTTTGGTGAGGATCCTCTTGTTCATATTGGGTTTGTTTCTATTGCTTGTTTTGTATCTTTTTGTCATTGCACGTCTTGTGTTTTTCCTCCTGGTTTCTCTACACCATGAAATGTTTTCATTTTTGTTATGTCTTCATTTTTTTTTGAATTTTTATTTCAAAATTAATAAAAATTCTATATATATATATTGAAAATCCAAAAAAGTAAATATCTCAAAATCCAAAAAAATCATATATTTCAAAAATTCAATTTTTTTTTTTACAAAATTTTCGAACAAACATTCACTTATCATAGAAATCCTACAATTGGAAAAACCTTAAAGTGAATCATTCAACATCTCAATACAATCTTGATAAACATCATACCTTTATCTATTACCCTAGTGATCATTCGATCTTATAACTATCATTTTCTTCCCTTTGCATGATATGTTAACTCTGCTTGGGGCAAGTCACAAAATAATTTTTCCTTAGTGAGATAACTTCATTGGGGAAATTTTAACTTTGATCATTTGCAAAAATGATCCAAAAAGAGTTTCATAAGGATTCACTTTCACTTCGCTCTTCCAAAGTATGATCATGTTCCCACTTGGGAGCATTTATATCTACTTAATCATAATTGTGGCGGGCATTGCTGGACATAGTTGATTTTCTTCTTTTTGACTTTTTGTTACATTGTTGATGTTTACTTTTTGGACCACTTACAAGTAGTGTGATTGAATATTGGTTCCTTTATAACCCCGATGTCGAATAAAGCTATGAAAGCTAGTAGTGCTTTAAAGATAGTAGACACATGCAAATCGGTGAGAAGAAAACTATGAAGTGTTTGAATGCCCCAAAAATTAGAATGGTAGAGGAATTCCCCCTCAATTGAGTGGATGAACCAACAAGGCGGTGGACAACCACTTGATAGGAAGAAAGAAAGGAATTGAAACAAGGATGGAAAAAGGACTATGCTCGTAGCATGAGCTTTATTTGGAGAATAATTTTAGAGAAACCTTATTTTTGATGTCATATAATAGAGTTGTCACCATGATTACGAAAGAATCAATATGGTTAAATTAGATAAAAAGGGAAACAAACCCAATATACAAAGTAGATGCCGACATTAGGGTTATAAAGGAACCAAGATGTAATCACACTACTTGTAAGTGGTCCAAAAATTAAAGATAAACAATGTAACACATACAAAGAATACATACATACATACACACATAAAAGTAAATAGGGAAAATGTAGACACCCTAAATATACATACATATTGTATCCCGCTTTTATCTAATTAGAATTAATTAAATTAATTATATCTCACCAAAGTACACCCCTTTAGAATTAATTAAATTAATTCCATCTTTCAAATACTCCCTTTAGAATTAATTAAAATTAATTTTATTACCTCAGCTATATTCCTACCCATTGGAATTAAATAATTTAATTCTAACATGCCTTTGGAATTAATTAAATTAATTCCTACACCCTCCTAGCTAATATAATTAAACATTTATTTATTTAAATGGTTAATTAACTCCTCACAATTAATTTGATTTAATTAATTTAATTCGACCATTCTCTTGGAATTAATTAAATTAATTCCTAACACCTTTTCTAGCTAATATAATTAAACATTTATTTATTTAAATGATTAATTATCTCCTCACAATTAAATACTAATTAAATTTAGTTATTTAATTCCACTCATTTCAGTTAACAACCACTTGGAATCCACATCCTCATCCTAGCTAACTGCACTTCTAGAATCCTAGAAAGGTGAGAGAAATTGAATTGCACGTACAACCACCTTCCTGGATGCAACTTCTGCAATTAATTCCATTACTGCCCCTAAATGCCCCAGCACTACTCTAACTTCCTCCAATGCTATTTTTAGCATGATAATTCAACCATGTTTAACTAATTTCCAACTACTTTTGCCTCTATAAATTACAGGCTTACTCTCTTACAAATCCTCTTGGATTTAAGTACAATAACTCGCTAAATTTCCAAGCCAAAGTATCGTAATCAGTAGCATTTGCACTCACATTTGGAGAGCATTCAAGAGCATCCACATCCATTTACAAGGTTCCACAGAAAAAATCTCTACAACCTTACTGAGGTTTGCATTGGAAGGTTACTAGAAGGTTTGCAAGTTTATTGTTTATCTTTCATTCAATGTGATTTTTCTCTAAATACGAGACCACAATTCTAATGTTGGATAATTTTGTTTTGCACCCTCCCTTCCTCACTAGTCTATAAGTGAATTTGTGGAGTTCAAACCTCCCATTCAAACTATAATACAAATTTGTGCCTCTTGGCCATTGTAATGCATTGTATCAAATATGTGGAGTAGTAATATAAGTATGTGGATGAATTTCAACCCTCTCTCATGTTCATTGCATTCTCTTGATCTCTCATTGTAATCTTGGTTATCTATGCATGGTTGTTGTATTACATGGTTAATGGTTTTTTTATTGGTTGGTGGATTCAAATTAGTAGATTGATTTGTGGTGTGTTTTCATCCTCCTTAATCTGATTGTTGTTTCCATCTCCATGCAAAGTAGGTGTTTAACATTCCTTATTGGTGCATCACCTCTAATAGATTAGGTTTTACTTTTATTGCATCCTTCTTTCCTGTCTCCTTGGCATTTTAGAGTAGGATTTAGATTAGTTCTCTGTAATCTATAGATATAGGAATAGGAAGTGGCCTTTCTCAGGAGAGATTTCTCGAGTGTAAAGTCCCACACTTTGGGAAAATCTCTATGTTATGCTTTCACACTAACCGTTTTAATCCATCAAATTTCAAGTAATTAGGAGTATTGTGATTACACATCAACAGCTTTTTGACATGCCCGTGGACAGATAAGTCTTCTCCATAATATTTGAAGGAATTTTCATCATTTTCGGACTTAAAAATTGTAATTTCTCCAATTTTAGACTTTTCACCTCTTAGATTGAACTCTGAAATCAATTCTCAAGGGCTTAAATTGTTCAAAATAAGTCCAAATTTTACCAGTTGATAGATCGGGACCTAAGCTTCAAAAGGGTATTTTTAGATTTTTAAAATTTTAACTTTCTCAATTTTGGGATTTTGGGTTTCAGGATTTCAAACCTTTCAACATTTCAGGATTTCAGGTTTCATAATTCCATCAATTTCAAACCTTTTGAATTTCAAAGTTCAAAAGTATCTTGCTTCCAGATTTCAAGGTTTCCTCAATTTTGGAGTTTTGAAGGTTTTCAAATTCAAGATCTCTACATTTCAATATTTCGGGACCGTCGGTTCAAAGAGAAATTCAACCTCTAAAATCAGCTTAAAGTCCTTCAAATTTGTTTATTTTAGTTTTTCAAGATTAGGTTTGTGTCTTGATCAAACCCTAGCCTTTTGAGGCTCATTTCCTAACACATTTTTTGACTCTAAGGGAATATAATTCAGATGTGTAGCAACACAGGTTGTCCAAGTATATGAGAAGGATCCAAACTCATTCAAGAAAAAGAGAGGAAGGTGATTTCAAGTATTTGTAATTATCTTTGTGCAAAGGTACAAGAGGAAGAATGCCACAAAGATCACAATTTCCTCTAAATAGATCATTATCTACACCTCCAACCAATAGACCCTTCCTTCAAACAAACAGGGTTCTTAGGCCAATCATAATGGCACATCTACAACAACAACCACCACAAGGTCCACCGAATCCTTATGTTCACTTTACAGGAAGTAACCCATTGGCACTTAATGCTCAAAACCCTATCCCAGTGGTAGCACTAAAAAACATCCCTTATTTCACTAGAGAGAATCACACAACTCTTATTGATCATATAAAAGATATTGCAAACATCTGCACTATTCACGAAATAAATGAAGTAGATGTTGCAGTCAAGTTACTAGCTTCCTCATTCAAAGGCAAGGCATTGTAATGGTTTAGGAGCTTGACAAATGGGATCTATCCAAAATTGGGATTAGATATGCACAACCCTCTGTAATCAGTTCAGAGAAAGAGGAGACAATTTGTCTTTATTGGAACAATTAACAACCATTAAGAGGGATCCTAATGAGTAGATGATGGATTTCAATTTCCGATTCTAGCGATCATGGGACCGAATTCCATTTTCCATGAGGCCAACAGTAGAAGGTGCATTCCTCTACTTTTTAAAGGCTCTAAATTTAGATATAGCAATGATGATCCAATCTATGGGAGGAACAATGTTGCTAGGCACCTATGACATAGCTAGCATAGCTGAAAATTGCTACATTCAAATTGACAAGTTAGCACTAAGGTCATTAATGCCTCTATATTTGGAAATGGGAACTCCTACGATAAGTCAAACACCTGAGATAGCTCCTGTTCTAGCTCCAAGAAATCAAAGAAATAATGAGGCTTCCACTTGTATGAGCAATCCATTTGAAACCCAAGAATTTAAGAACGCTTTGCAAGAAATAGAAAAAGAGCAACATGAACTAGACAATGCACAACATGCTTTCGGAAACGAGTTAGTTGCTATCAAGAGATAACATGCTCATATTTTTTGGCCTTATCAACCTCAAGAACAAGAAAATATGCCTCCTTTTTAGTCAAATAGACCACCATTTCAAAGCTGCAAACAAAGGACAACATCAAGCCACCGTGCAATTCAGACCATATGATCCAAATGTAGCCTCAACATCAAAAGCCTTGGTTCCAACTCAAAACAATTTAGCTCAAGGATATGAATGATGTTATCCTTGCAGTCAACCACATAACCAATCTACGTGCTTCAATGGTGCACTCAATTGGGCCTTGATGGTTCAAACAGTTTGTGTGTCTCAAAACCAAGGGAGGATTAAAATCAGCAGCAAGAAATTTAGCAAGAGGCACCTACCACGTGAATTTTTTTTGTCAATTGGCAGGTGGAAGAATTTTTTGGAATCAATCAACCTCCATTCTATGGTGTAGCTACTAATACACAATCAAATAAAATAAACATAGAGGAAGGACATTTGTCTAACCCTATTTTTTCTCACACCACAAGGTGCTAACTAGACAAGTGTAGCCCCAAATGTGCAAAATAAGCCTAAGGCACCCATTGCAGTAGAACATGTGCCTATTAGAGCTCCATAAAGGATTGTGCCAAGTAAGGGGTAGAAAAAGGATAGTTTGTCTGCTTTTAACATCATAGATTAGATGGAGAAAACACATGTGAATATTTCCATGTGGGAATCCTTAGAAATCCCAGGACAAAGAGATTTGTTACAAGTTGTAATAGCTCATTGGTCTGCTTCAAAGGATACACGTAGAGATCAAGAAAAGGTTCTTATTAATGTTGTTCCATAAGAAGGGGGTAAACAAGGAAAAAAATTGAAGCCTCTATCGTTTTACCTCTCATTGATCATCGAGAGATAAGTTGGTGCACAATTGTATGATCGACTCAAGGGAAAGTAGTTCGGTAATGCTAAAGCAGATAGCTGATCGGTTGGGTATTAAGTATGAGCAAGTCTTGAGAGGAGTAGTACATTTGGATGGGATAGTGGTCATAATAGTTGGAGTCATCAAAGGGTTAAGTCTAACATTGCATGTATGTTTGAATGTCATAGTTTTGTAAGATGTATCTATGATTGACCTTCGCCACTCTTTTTGTTATTCCTATCAAGGGAATTCATTGCAAAAATTAGTGGGTATATATCTACAGATTGGTCTCACATGATTTTTAGAATAAGGTATAGAGCTAAGTCCATAATCAGTTCAGAGCCTATTGCCAATTTCCACATTGAGTTGCATGTACCTATCCCCATCAACGTAAATTGCTCAACTTTTGTTCGGGAATTATGTTCAAATGATCAGGAGATAGGTACCAAGGTTGAAGGCATTCCATATTTAACACTTGACGATGGTGAGAAAAAGGCACGAGTTTGATCCATACAAGGAGATGGAAGAAGCTGAATTAGGAGTATACTGTGTGCATGAAGAGATTTCACCCATTCCTAGCCTCACAAAATTGGAGGACAAAGATGACAATGAGATATGACAAAAAAATTCAATGGTTCGAAGTAGGCAAGGTGTTGGAGGAGGTGTAATGTTGATATCTTCATAAAATGTCAAGTACTATTCAGCTTTCATATTTCAGTTTGCATGTTCAAACAACATAGCTGAATACAAAGCTCTAGTTCATGGACTTCATTGGGCCAAGAAAAGAGGTATAAAGAACTTACATGTGTTTGGGGATAGCAAGATGATTGTGAACTAGGTTAGAGGACAACATGCTACAAAAAATGATCTACTGAAGAGCTTTAAAAACAAGGTATGGGATCTCATTGAGGACTTTAGAGAATTCAACATAGAATCCATACCTAAAAAGAAGAATGAAGTTGTAGATAGACTTGCAGCTATTAGGGAAACATTTGATGTAGTTGATAGTATCAAGAGGGGTAAGACACAATCCCATATCCATGTGATTATTGTTAGGTTAATTATTTACCTAATATTATTAATTATGCATTATATAATTAATTATTTATTAATTAATTATTGTTGTATTTTGTTATATGGTTTTATCAACCATATTTGGCTTATTATTTTCATGGGTATAATTTTTATGTAGTTATAACAATTATGTGCTTCCCGGATGTAATATTGGAAGCTACTGTACTGGTTGTTGCATTGTTGCAACTCCTATTTTGTTTGTATTCAGCTGTACAATACCTATAAGTATTACAACTCTTTCCTATGTAAATGGTTGATTCTGATTAATAAAAACTTCAGGCTTCCGTCCCTATTTACATTTGGTACCGAGCAAGAATCGGACTGTGAAGGTGTGGAAGAGAAAGCAACAAAGAGATATGAGATTGGAGAAGCATTTGTAGCATTTGAGAGCCTATGTAGCCTCGTGTAACCTCCCAGCCCCATCCCTACCTCCCCACATCCTCATGCTCATTCTAGGTGTTTGGAATGCAAATGTTTTTGCACTAGTGCACCCAGCACTCAGGAAAAATTTGCTGCAGGTATATATATATAAATTAATTAATTTTTCCCCATTAGGGGTTTTATCTCTAACATTAAAGAAGTATTTAGAGCAGTCTTCTATCATATTTTGTTGTGTTTCTACTGGAAAGTTGTTTGGTTTGTGGGAGGTGAGTTATATTGGAGAGAAAAAATTATTTGAGAACCAAGCTACCTTCCTCTTTGTAAAGGTCGAACTGCAGTGTTTTTTAGCTAATTCAAGGTTGAAGGAATTGAGGACGAGCTGTTGTGTGCCTTTGATACACACCGAGACCTAAGCATTTTGTTTTGTAGAAGATTCAAGATCCTTCTACTGCCCCTCCTCATGCCAAGTGGTACCTACAAACAATGACCTGCACACAGCAATAAATGAAGGAAAACCCACTCCTCCTCCACACGACTTGTAACCTGCGCCACGTTCAAGCAAAAGCCAAGCCACATCCAGAAAACAACCTACAACAAGAAGATCCACGTCACCCTACTCATCTCTAATCGACCCTGCAGTAAGTGAGCTGACCTGCACACAAGCAAAAATAGGTGAAAAATACACAAAAGCGGCTAAAGCAAAGTGACTTGCACAAAAGAAAAGGAGGCCAAAAAAACAATAAAAAATGATGGAGAAGCGGTGAAGGAGAGAAAAGGTCTTCAAGATCTGGTTTCTATGCAAAAAGAAACCCTAAATCCACCACGCATGTAGCCACGCAAGCTCCATGCAATCCTCCACTCAGCCATCTACATTTTTCAAAAGGTTAGATCGATTTCCTTTTTTGGTAAATACAATTTTCTCCTTTTCTTATGCCAAGCGCTCATAGAGCCTGAGTGGATAGTGGAAAATTCTTGGTAGAGGGAGGTTTGAGGTTCAAATCCCACCCCCAATATGAAATTTTTCAATTTTGAAATCTGGCGGAAAATTTAGAGAAATCACCAAACTTGGAGGAGGTTTTAGCGGAAAAACCTTGACTAAACTGCTTAGTCGTAACTAAACAGGCATCTAATTTTTAGTGAGAAAATCCCTAAATTAGGGTAAAAATTCTCCACTAGGCCTATTTTCCCATTTCGGGCATTTTTTGCAAAAGGAAGACCTTCCAAAAACTTCATCTTGGGCATTTTTTTAAAGGTTTCTAGAATTTTGGGTCATTTTGGGCTCCAGAGGCCACCAGGGCCCGCAAAACAATTTTTTTTTCCTGCCATTCAATTTTTTCAATTTTTTTGAATGTAATTTTTATACTGCATTATATTGTTCTAATTTGCGCAGTTGCCATAGTCAATCGCAAACTTTGTAATCGAAAGCGTAAAGCGCGTAAATTGTAATAAAAAATAGCTAAAAATTTGTTTTGTAACACTCACGAGATCCTAGATCTCATTCGCAGCGTTTGGTATATACGGTGCCTCTGGGAAGCACTTACGGGTAAAGTCATCATGACTACTACTACACTTAATGCCTAATATAGCTGTAATAACATCGTCTAGGAATCATCTTTATAAATTGACACGAGGAGTAATAAGGTCATAGTGCACACACTATGAACCATCCCATCTGTCTGTGAATGATTACACGACATAAATCCGGACTAAGAAATTATCTCGAGTATATAGCAAAGTTACGCATGCGTATGAGGATATTTCTTTGAGCCGGTGTCAATAATCACATCAGACCCCATTAGTACTGTCTTGGTACCACGTATTGAATTATTTCACGTACGTTAACGACTCTTTCATGTACTGTCAGGTATATAGAAAGGGTGAGCTTCTTCCATGTACCACCGGGTATATCAGAAGAGCACGTATATAGAAAGGTTCGGTATATAGATTTGGAGACCTTGTACACGGAGTGATAAGAGACAAACCATGTCAGTGATCTCTACAAAATGGGCTCCAATGCCCCCAAATTTTTTCTTCCAGATTCACAACTACTCAGAGGAAACAACTATGTTGCATGGAAGACAAAAATTAAGACACAACTTGAGTTTGAAGAGATTTGGCCTATTGTGAATGGTACTCTAACTAGATCAACTACTGATACAACACAACAACGGTAATTTGATAAAGCATATCAGAAGGCCAACTCATCATCTTGTTTGGAGTGTTCGATGATGTGCAACCCCACATTCGAGATGCCAAAACATCCAAAGAAGTGTGGGATAAGTTGAGCATGTATACGAGGCCAAGAATAAGGATGATGAAGAGGAGCAGCACTTTCTTCACATCAAAAATGGAAAGGAAAAGGTAAAGGAAAACCTAATTCCTATAAAAATCCCAAAATTAAAATCAGATCAAGGGATAGACAATGAAGAAGCAATGTCCAATCGACAAAAGATGACATAACCTACAAGATTGTTGGTATAATACTTACAATAAAGGTTCATCAAGCAACTCTGGACCTCCAAAAAAATCTAACAAGGGACATTCTAACTACAATCAAGGACAAAAAAAGGGGAACCGGAAAAGAAGACCCCACCAGCAAGGTAATATTGATGAGCAACAAGAACAGTCAGACAATGAAGACTTCTTGTTCACTGCTCAATCAAGTGAACCATCCACGTCATCTAGTGATGTTTGGTATGTTGATTCAAGGGCCACTTGACACATGAACGACCACAGAGATTGGTTTATTTCAATGAGGGACACGCCATAGAAAAATCATGTTTCATTGGGAGATGATTCTTCATATACAATTCAGGGGATTGAGAACATTTCTCTACCCCTTGGTTCACACAAATGTAGACTATCAGATGTCCTATATGTCCCTGGGTTGACTAAGAATCTTCTTTCAGTTAGTAAAATCTTAGATCACAACCTAAAAATTGACTTTGATAGTCAATCCGGCAAGAAAACATGTTTGATTTGAGACAAATCAAGAGGCTCGAAAATAATTACAAAAGCCTCTAATGTGGGACATATGTTCCAACTTGATTTTTTTACAGAGACGATCAAGAACTTGTGGCTAAGAACTCCACCTCAAAGACAACTTGTGGCATCGGAGATTAGGTCATGTAAGTTTCAAATATCTCAAACACTTCGCCGATGTAATATGGTACTGGGCTACCATCTCTTCGAAGGATACGAGACAAGTGTCCTCACCGCCTAGTAAGCAAACAACATAGAGCTTTGTTCCTGAGGAGTACATTTCAAGCTCATGGTAAAATTGAACCGGTTCTTACCGATCTTTACGGTTCGATGCAGCCAATTCATTATGGATTCCAAAGTGCTTCATGCTTTGTGTTGATGACTATTCAAGAAAAATGTGGATTTCATGTCTTCGCAAGAAAAGTGAAGTGTTTGAAACCTTTAAAAAGTTCAAAGTAGCGAGTTGAGAATGAAACCTGGTCATCACGTCGAACTCTCCACTCGGATCAAGGGGAGAATTCACTAGTGATGAGTTCAGAGACTACCTACAAACTCACGAGATTCATAGCAAAATGCCTCCTCCACACACACTGCAGCAAAATGGTGTTGTTGAGAGAATAAATCATACTATCATGGAAATGGTGTGATGCATGATTGATGATTCCAGACTTGCAAAGACATTCTGCAGGCGAAGTTAAAAGATAGTAGTGTATTTGTTGAGCAGAGCACCCTTTGTTGCTCTTAACGGAGTAACACCACAAGAAGCATGGTCAAACGGAAACCATCTATTACACACCTCGAGTATTTGGGTGTAAAGAAAGCATGCACATACCCAAACGAACAAAAATAAATTGGACATGAAGTCACGAAACTCATCTTCATTGGGTACAGTGAAGAGACTCTTGGGTATAGATTGATCGATCCTAAAACCGAGAAAAGTCTACACCAAAGAGAGATGTTGAGTTTTTCAAGAAGAAGGAAGCAAAGACTCCAGACTCACAAGATGTGAATTTTTCACCTGTTGTAAAAATTGAAGCTGATGTTACCTTAGAAGATGATAGTGATGATGGGGATGATGGTGTTGATCAGATAGAACCATAACCCACGGGACCAGTTCAGCGTATGCCTAAATGGTGTATAAGTACATTAAGAGATGCAAGAATGGATGCTCCTCCTGGATACATCCCCCCTGGACCATGGACTCGTAGTAAATAAAGAGAAGAAGTTAACTTTGCCTTGATGAGTAGAGTTATTGAATCAAATGAGCCCTCAACAGTCTAGGAAGCCCTATAGTCAAAAGTTTGGAAAGATGCCATGGATTCTGAATATCAATCAGTGATGAAGAATAACACTTGGCAACTTGTCGATCTTCCACTAGGGAAGAAACCCATTGGATGCGAGATGGATATTTAAAATAAATTATAAATCATATGGGACAATGGAAAAGTATAAAGCAAGACTTGTAGAAGAAAGGGGTATTGCACAAAAAGAAGGTATTGACTATGAGGAGACATTTTCTCCCACAACTAAGATCAAAACGATCAGGATGATCTTTTCTCTAGCTGCTCAGTTTGGATGGAAATTCCACCAAATGGACGTAAAAAGTGCCTTCCTAAATGGAGATTTACAAGAAGAAGTCTACTTGACTCAACCTGAGGGATATGTAGTACCTGGTCAAGAAGCAAAGGTATGCAGACTTAGGAAATCTCTGTATGGCCTCAAACAGGCACCCCGGGCATGGTACATCAAGATTAATGAGTATCTCATACAACATGGATTTGTTAGAAATCCATACGATCCCAATCTCTACCTAAAAAAGCAAGGGGGGGACATGGTGATTATTGTTGTCTATGTCGACGATCTAGTCATCATTGGAAGTTCAGTGAGGATGATCGATGCAATGAAGAAATATATTAATACATCGTTTGACATTACCAATCTTGGGCTGATGCAATATTGTCTTGGATTGGAAGTGTGGTAGAAAGAGAATCATATTTTTGTTTCTCGATGAAATATACCAAGACCACACTCTAAAAGTTTAGGATGATGGATTGCACACCAATTTCTACACCCATGGAGAGCAGACACAGTTATCTCATCCATCTCCCGAGGTAAGTGCCACTCTCTATCGGCAAACTGATCGGGAGTCTCATTAAACCGAACTACACTAGACCGGATATCAGCTTTGCAGTGAGCTATCTATCCAAGTTCATGAAAGAACACAAATTTTGTCGTTGGAAAGTAACAAGGCGCATTTTGAGATATCTCAAAGGATCAATGGATCTTGGTCTAAAATACAAGAAGAATGATAACTTCTTGATTTGGATATTGATTCGGATCATGTAGGTAACATTAATGATAGAAAATCCATACGGATTTGTATTCTTTATGGGATATGGACCAATATCATGGGGAAGCAAGAAACAACACTTCACTTCTCACTCTTCCGTAGAAGTTGAGTATTGTTCTGCAGGAGAAGCTGTCTGTGAAGCGATTTGGCTACGTCGCATAATAAAAGGACTTGGAATACCACAGAAAAACTGACCACCATGTATGTTGACAATGAAGGTGTTCTCAAACTTGTTCACAATCTAGTTTTTCATGAGAGAAAAAAGCACATTGAGGTACAAGTTCATTTCATACGCGAACATGTGTTGAAGCACAACATCCAGCTTCAATATTGTCCAACAACTGAACAAAGGGCAAATATCTTCACAAAGTCACTTACACGTGACAAGTTCAAGTTGTTCAGAGAGTTCCTCTCCACATCCCTTGAGACAATGCACAATTAAGGGGGGGAATGTTAGGTTAATTATTTACCTAATATTATTAATTATGCATTATATAATTAATTAATTATTGTTGTATTTTGTTATATGGTTTTATCAACCATATTTGGCTTATTATTTTCACAAGTATAATTGTTATGTAGTTATAACAATTATGTGCTTCCCGAGATGTAATATTGGAAGCTACTGTACTGGTTGTTGCATTGTTGCAACTCCTATTTTGTTTGTATTCAGTTGTATAATACCTATAAGTATTGTAGCTCTTTCTGTGTAAATGGTTAATTCTAATTAATAAAAACTTGAGCTTCCATCCTGTTTACAATTGTAAGGTCGATAGTTCCAGATAACAACACAATTTGGCAAGTATTAGAAAGTAATCAACAAATCATCAATTTCTTGCAAGAAGAGGGTGAATTATAACCTAGAAATCGGGATAAATTAGAGAAATAGTATGGGATCGGGTAGTGTAGTTGCAAACGAACAAGCTTCCCAAAGGCTTGGTTATGTTGGAGTCCATCTTCAATCCTAATGATCAATTTTGGAAAGAAAAGGCTAATATACAGGTCAAGGGAGAGGATTCAGATCCAACTTTAGTTGGGGAAGGAAAAACTCTCCAAATCGGAAAAGTGGCTACTAAGAATGAAAGATATGAGTTTATATAACTTTGCCAAGATTTTTCATATTTCTTCGCCTAGAGCTATGAAGATTTGCGAGGATTCAATCCAAAGTTAGCACAATATATAATAGAATTTTATGTGGATGCTAAGCCAATCAGGAAAAATAAAAGACTAGTTAACTTGCACATTGAGTCTCTTATGAAGAGAGAGCTAAACAAGTTTATAGAAGCGAGTATTATATTTCCAATTACACACTCTAGCGAGATTATAAACTTGGTTCGGTCAGAAGAAGAATGGGAAATCTAGTCACATGTATATTTTTAGGACATGAATAGGGCATCTCTCAAAGACCACTACCCACTCCCTTCAATGGATAAACTCTTACGGGTAGTAGCTAGATCAAAAATATTCTCTCTCCTAGATGGCTACTCAAGATACAATCGGATAACGGTGAAAGAATACGATCGGTTCAAAATGGATTTCACCACCAAGTGGGATGCCTATGCCTATCAAAATATTCCATTTAGATTATCAAATGCCGAGCTACTTTCCAAAGGGAAATGGACATGGCGTTCAAAGGTTTGATCAACAATATAGTGCTAGTGTATCTCAACAACATCACGGTGTTTTCCAAGAATGCAACAAATCATATTTTCATTCGAGATAGGTATTTCAGAGATGTAGAAGGTTCAGATTTTATTTAAACCTAAAGAAGTGTGTATTATTTTCTCATGAAGGAAAACTTCTAGGCCATATTGTGTCCAAGGAAGGATTGACAATTGACCCGGAAAGAGTCGAAGCAATTCGGGCATTGACCTTGCCAAGTCATAAGAAGGCTCTCTAGATATTTTTAGGAAGGATCAACTTTGTTCACAGGTTTGTGCCAAAAATTTTCACTCTTGTAAAGCCAATAACATGATTTTAAAAAGAGCATGGAATTCAAGTGGATAGCTGAGTGTAAAGAAAGTTTGAAGCAATCAAAGAAGTTATATCCCAAGCTCCAACTCTCATCAATCTAGATTTTTCTAAGGACTTCATGCTCTACACTTTCAATGGTTGAAACCATTTTCTCAATCTGGTAAAACAGAACAAAGAGGGATCCGAGAAATGAATTTTATTCTTTAGTCAAGGATTGGAATACTATGAGATTATATAATCCTTCATTGAGAAGCACATTCTTGCGTGAATCAGGAGCCTAAATAAATTCAATCACCTAGTCTCAAACAACAAGATCCAATTGTTAGTGTCACATGAAGGAATCAAGGACTTCTTATTGAACAAGGATTTGAATCACAAGCATGCATGATGGATCACTCATGTAATGGAGTATTACATTGAGATCAAATTCACCAAAGTAGTTTGAGGGAAGGGATTATGTGAACAAATGGCCTCAAATCAACAAGTTGAAGCATGTGATAATAAAGAAGGTGTTATGGTGCTACATAATAATCAATAGCAAGCATACGAAAATTTTCCCACTTCATGTTGGACATAGGATATAATTCACTTCCTACAGACAAGCCTATGCCCACCGAGTTGATAAAAAGGAGGAGGAGATATTTCGGACTACAAGCCATTCCATATGTGCTCATTGACAATGTCATATTCAAGAAAGATGCAAATGGTGTCTTATTGAGGTGCATTGGAACATGTCAATTTGAGAAGGCATTATAATAATTTCACAATGGATAGGTAAGAGGTCATTTTTCCCCATGGGTACAAAGACTCAAAGTAATGAAGGCAGGTTATTATTGGCCCACAATGTTTAGTGAATACTACACTTGGATCAAGAAATGTAGAAAATGTGCATTCTTCACTAGGAAGGAAAGACTTGCAACACTCCCACTACACCCTATTTTAGTAGAACAACCCTTCTGTAATGGGAATTGGACTTCATCGAGTCAATAATCCTAATTCAAGCCAAGGTCACAAGTGGATCCTAACTGCAATGGATTATTTTACCAAATGGATAAGTGGATCCTAACTACAATGGATTATTCTACGAAGGAATAGTCACAAGGTTTGGTGTACCACCACTAGCATATCGGGAAATTCATTAGCATTCCTAGGTTCTAAAATCATAGAATGGGTTGTCAGGAACAAAATTTATTTGAGCACCTTATCAAACTATTACCCCTAGGGTAACATGGACATGCATAGTCCATGAACAAGAATTTGCTAAATATTATTAGGATAACTCGGATGAAAATCAAAGGACATGGCATACCAAGCTCAAATCAGCATTGTGGGCTGATAGGATAACGCCAAAGAGGTTGACAGGAAGTTCTCCCTACAAGTTGATCTACAAAAAGAAGTAGTGCTACCTATATCATTGGAGCTTCCCACACTGGAGCTCATGAAGCAATTAGAGTTATCAAAATTTGAACCAATGGAGGCTAGGTATGCAGAGCTGATGGAATTAGAAGAAATTAGAGAACATGTAGTGTAGACATGGAGAAATATCAAGCCTTAGTCAAAATATGGTTTGATAAGAAAGAAAAAGAAAGGACCTTCCAAGAGGGGGCCTAGTTCTGAAATGGGATGCAAATCGGGAAAAACCGGGTAGACATTCCAAGTTTGATGCCATTTGGAGTGGCCCCTACATGGTCACAGGATGTAAAAGTAGCAATGCCTTCCAATTTTCTACATTGGATGGAGAGGAACTTCCGATTCTAGTCAACGGAATCTATCTTAAACATTACTATTGAAAAAGAAAAGTCTCACCCTTGTAAATATTAGATTAGGATTTTAAATTCCTCTAAGTGTGTATGCACATTGTCTTGTTGTAGGTTAGGTTTCAATTTCCCTAAGTGCTTCGGCATAAGTTTTTTTATTGCTCCCAGTTGTATCATTGTGTAGCTCAATGTGCCTCCCAAATGAAATGTTGTAACATGAGAAGTTCATACTTGTGACAAAGAGTTGCAGATCTCAAAAGAAAACAAATGTCGAGAAACTAATATCACATTAAGGGTTGATTTTAATGATTTTTCATTCTTTGAGTCCTTTGAGGCCAACCACAGGTGAACTTTCAATACCTACATTAGATTGGGAAAGTAGCCTTTAGCAGCAAGTCAAGAAATGGAAATTCCGAAGAAGGAGAAAATCCAAATTTAATAGAGTTCCATGATGTAAAATTTTAAAAATTGTCTCATTCAAAATTATACAACATGCGATACATGCCAAGTGATCATCGGTTGTGTGCTTCCTACTTGGTGGAATCAATTTTTACGAAAATCTATCCCAGTCTCACAGAACATGGTTGTAGAGAGGAACAAGTGAAAATCTTAATCAAGACAATTTTCTACTCTCACAAATCTTAATTTTAAGATTTTCTTATGAAGTTGAGAGTGCAAGCAATGAAGCGGGTCCATCCCAACCTTGGCAAAGATGCAATTGGTTTCAAGTTTCAAGTGAAAAAAATTGGGATCAATTTGTAGGTTTAGAGTGACCAGATTTTCCCGCAAGTCGCCAAATTGTTGACAATTTTTGCCCCATGGGAAAAATTTTCCAACATGGTCCCAAGTAATCACAAGCTCCCAAGTGGGCCCCATAGGGTGTAAGAATATTCACAAGTTTTTCAAGGTCTTGGGAAGCAATTGTAAGCATTTTGAAACGTTCGGGACATATTTGGGCTTAATCGGGCCATTCGGGGCCATCCGGGATTAGTACCTATTTCAATACAATACGTGGTCTTCGGTCTCCAAAATCAATAAAATGGGACCAAAATGGAAAATGTTATATTTTAGTGTTACATGCACCCCTCTCCCTCTCCCATAGTTGAAAAATGTGAAAATACCCCTCGGGAATGCAAAAATGACACTAAAATGCTCTATAGGGGCATGAGAGAGAGAGAGAGTCAAGCTAAAAATAGCTTTTCGAGTTGCTCGACGAACTCACATAAAGCAAAGGGGGAGAAGAATAAGGCAAGCTTGGTCAAGACACTTGAAGAACAAGGCCGAGTTAAGAAAGTGAGCCATACCGGCTCGGTATAAGGGCACAACTCGCTCGATGGTGAGTCACGAATGCCAACACAGAGGTGGTAGCTTTGAGTTAGGTCTCATTCCCACCAGATAGGCCAACTAGGCCAAGTGGGTCGGTCATGTAGGTATTGTAGAAAGCTCGGAGTTTTTAATTGAGCCAACTCGCCATGGTAGTACCATCTCGGTGAGTTCGTGGCAGCAGGGTAGGCGATTTGGTGAAGGAACAGGGGACCGAGCTCCTCGGGATTCAAATTGAGTAACTCGGTGAGGTAGGGCGGAATCGATCTAAGTTTGGGTAAACTCGAAGTGTGGTGGGAAAATAATTTTTAGAACTCGAACCCTAAAGCTTTTGGTTTTGGGGATTTGGCATTCGGAGATCTCACCGAGTCAAACAAGAAAAATGCACCCGAGTCCCCAAATTATGAAGTACAAAAAGCCTAAAATGGGTTGGGTGGACGTGGCAAGTTGGGAGAATGTCGAGGTTAGCACAGGTTTCATGTTCAACTCACCATGAAATTTGAGTTGGTTATAGCAAGGATCCCAAAGCTAGGTCATGTGTTGGGTCAAGCTCGTTTTAGGGTTACAACGATTTCAGAGTTTTAGGGGTAGCTCCTTTCGGAGGTGCGGTGGAGTTCGGTTCGAGGTTGAGGGTTTGTCAAGTCGAAAGGAAATATCCCAAAAACCCCAAAATTTTGGCATTCCCACCCAATAATGATATAAATCCCATCGATCCATCTTCAGAGGCTGAGTTAACTTGAGGAAGCAACAAGTAGGTATGTGACAAATGGCATATGCACAAGGGTGAGTTGGCATTAAATGTACGTAATGAACCATTGCACCAAAACCTCGAGGTGTTAGTGAAATCCACACTTGAGGATTATAAAATCCCACCATGCTTCTGTAGAGCCTAACTTAGGTTGGGTTTGTGCCCACACTCCCATATGTATGAGCCCCGCTTCACTGACGTTTAGGCGCCCCAAGGGCCCCGACTACATGGCGTAACCAAATGAGTGGGATTCGAACATAGGTGGTCGCTATGATACCAAATGTAACAAACCGTTACACCAAAACCTTGAGGTGTTAGTGAAATCTACACATGAGGATTATAACAATGTAGAGAGTGTGACATGCGGTAAAGTAGCTCGATGGGTTAGGTGGAGAGCTCGATGGGGCTCAATGGATTCTGAAACCTAAATCATGCCCAATTTCAAAATCTCATAACTTGGTCAGTCCTTAGCCATTTTTAGAAAAAATATACTTTCTGGAAATGTGTTTCAAAGGATAGTTCAATGATGATGATAAATTTTATTTTTAGAGAAGGGTGAAGATGAAATCCTAGTGAAGAAACCACGAGAAAAAATAGTGATATCTTCCAATATACTTAACCATTTATTGCAAAATTACAGTCATTGGAAAGGTGATTTCGAGATCTACATTATGGGACCACCAATTTGAGATTTAGGGGTTATGGATCTGAAAAAGGAGGGATTTTTAGTGGTATGTGAGATACATTAATGAGATGACCTGAAAAAATAGGGGTCATCCTGAGCTACGGGGCCTAGACTAGACAAGAGGTGCAATCAGCGCAAGTTTCTTGAAGCTCAAGGAAAACCATGAATGAAAACAAATATTTTGAAGATCAAAAGGTATTCATTATAGGATTAAACAAATATTTTTGAAGGATTTTGGGAAAATTCGGGATTCAATTTTCTCTCTCCTCTCCTTCAAATCTTCTTATATAAATTGTAAACAAGGGCACATTTCTAATGTTGGATAATTATATTTTGCACCATCCCTTCTTCTCTTGTCTGTAAGTGAATTTGTGGAGTTAAAACCTCTCATTCAAACTTTAATATAAATTTTTTCCTCTTGGCCATTGTAATGCACTGTATCAAATATGTGGAGCAATAATATAAGTATGTGGATGAATTTCAACCCTCTCTTGTGTTCATTGCATTCTCTTGATCTCTCATTGTAATCTTGGTTATTTGTGCATGGTTGTTGTATTACATGTTTAATGGTTTGTGTTTATTGGTTAGTGGATTCACATAGTAGTTTATTGATATGTGGTGTGTTGTTATCCCCCTTAATTTGATTGTTGTTCCCATCTCCATGCGAAGTAGGTGTTCAACATTCCTTATTGGTGCATCACCTCCAATAGATTAGGTTTTACTTTTCTTGCATCCTTCTTCACTATCCCCTTGGTATTTTAGAGTAGGATTTAGATTATTTCTCTACATGCTGGTGAGTGGTGATAGATACAGGAATAAGAATTTGGCCTTTCTTTGGAGAGCTTTCCCGATTGTAAAGTCTGCACTTGGTAAAGTCTCTATGTTATGCAATCACACTAAAAATTTCAATCCATCGAATTGTAAAAATAATGGGTGTTGTGATTACGCATCAATACAATGTTTCTAAACACTCATTTCATGGTCTAGGGTGTCTGTGCATCATCATCGTTAGCAAGGTCTTCATTGATGATGAAGGTATCTTCATTCTTAAGAGCATCTCTTTTTCCCCTCCTTCCTCATTCTTTCTCCTATTCTCTACCCCCTTTCTAATTCTTCGTTGTGAGAAATCATAATGTTCGTCCTATTCATTAATGTGACTATAGTCTTAAAATGTAATAAGTTTCCCTTAATTGATAAAAGGGGACTTAATGTTCTTTCCTAGGAATGTCAAAAGTCACAGGTTGTGAAGGCAAGTGAAAAGAAACATGGGGGTAGGTGAAGAGTCATATTTTATTCTATATAATATAATGACACCCTCATTCTTAAGGGTTTTCAATTTTGTATGCTCAAGTTGTGGTCAATTTTTGTATTGAAGGAGATTACTACTTGGAGATATATGAAAGAGATAACATTCTTCTATTTTCCCAACATACTTTTCCTCTCTTCCTTTGCATTTTACAACTTGTGGAGATGTCAATCAAGGAAGGAGTTTCTTCCTTCTCAGATGTATGAATGTGTGCAACTTTGTATGCATGGTTTCCTCTCATCATTGGTGTCACAAACATAGTTGTTTCTTTCTCTAATTGTGTATGTGAAACTTCTAATTAATTTTGGAAAGAATTTGATTTCCTACTTGTAGAGTTAATCTCCCCCTAATTTCTCACTCACTTTCCTCCATTGTAAGGATTTGTCACAGGTATTGTGGAGTGTGCCTATTGGATCCCCAACCTCATAGGCTAACAACAAATTTCCCTTTTATTTCACACACAATAAATGGAGCTACACCATCTAAGTAGAGGGACCTAGAGTGCCAGAAAGTTGGCAAGATACCCACCAATTTGCCTACCCAATTTTTTTTTGCCAACAATATATAATTTATATTATAAGTTATACATAAATTTTAAAAAATGTAGATGATTAATTTAAATAAGAGTGAAATAGTTCAACCGAATCACCTATTCTTTAAATAAGTTGATCTCTTATTAGATATTGAACAATTAAATTAATTTGGTTGTGCATTTATTATTCAATGCTATTGTGAAGAAGTGAAAGGGAGATGTATTGTTGGGTTAATTGTGAATCCATGAGACTGTTGCTCCTCAATTATTATTATTATTAAATTTGAAAGTATTTCCATAATAATTTTTTTACATATTTACACATTTTCCCCACTCAAATTTTGTATACATATCATTTATTATTTACATTATATATGCATATGATACATACAAATTACATTTCAATTTTTCAATTACATCTACATATATACATGTAGTAGCCACTAGTATTAAAAGGGATTTTATTCACTTCACCCTAAGTACCTACATGAGGTATAGAGATGAAACCAATTCATGGTTTTAAAAAGAAATCCATCCCATTGTTATTATTGTGAAAGGAATAAATTATTTCCAATTTAAAGTTATTGAATTGATTACATAAATATTGGCATATTTTGAAAGAAATAAAATTCACCAATATTTTCAAGAATCATTCAACTACCTCATTATCAATGTGACTAGTCCTGCCTTTATGGTGAGTTATTAAAATGAAATATATTCAAAGTAATTATGTCATAAAATAATTATGTTATGAACATTTGGCATTTTTGCTTGGCTCCACATTATGGCTTGAAAGGGTGCAGAGTAGCATTAAGTTCTAAGCTTTTAAATATGGCTATTAGGAAATAAGAAATAAGCCACTCTTAGTGCCCAAGCATTATATACATGGGAAGTGTAAGGAACTATTATTGTCATTTGGTTTTTAGTATCATTGTAAAGAAATGGAGTGATTCGCAAGTACATATCGGAAAAAAGGTGGAAATTGCCTGTTACACAAAGAGTGAAATCATTGAATTGAGTGCTGCCAACAAAACATTTGTTTCGAGATCATCTGTCGCTAAAAACCCTATTCGGAACCAACATCAAAGTTACTCTAGTAGCATCAAATTTATTTTCCGCATGAGTATACAAATTGAAGGGCTCTTCCGTACACATGATTGGAAAGCTTGATTAAGCCCTGTAACCGCATGAAATGTCGTATATTTGCATTGTTGATGCCAACAAATTATCATTAAAAGGGACGAATTTATGCCTCCCATTTGTAGTCTTAGAGGTTAAGGAGAAGGCGTGATGGGTTGAGTGGTGAGAAGGGGAGACTTGTCTCACATCTAATTCTACGAATGTAAGGCTCAAAGTCTGCATAAGTAGCCAGAGAAACAAATGACTTAAAGTAAGTTCTATTGTAAAGGAAATTTAATTGTTGGTATTGCTATATAACACATTGTTTAATAGAATTCATGGAATTGAATATCTTCAGCCATCGATCACACCCCATCAATGTACATATAATAATAGAGAAACCAAATTCTTTCCACTACTAACTTGAGTTTATTTATAACATATTTAACATGCCTCTTATGGATTTATCTTACCTCATGCACTTTCTACAACCTGGTCTTTAGCAATGACCAAATGGTGCATGCCTCCTATATAACCATACGCCAAACAACCCTATCTTTAGCTATGATGAAATGGTGCGGTTTGTGGACATTGTAACTTAGAATCCTATAGGCTTGAACTCATTGAGACATGAGAGTAGGAAGAGATGGTGTGGAGTATAATGTTTCTTTCAATGTGGATCATCGTGGGGTCAAAAATGAAGAAATACACATTCAAGTGTTAATGGCAATCAAAGGAATTTGTGGACAACTTTTGATTTAATTGCTTGGAGATGAAATTTGAAAAGGAAATTGATGGATTTTGTATTCTCTTAAGTTTTCTTTGTGTGGTTTTAGATAAACCCAAAAAAAAAACATAGATGGGGTTTTGGGTTTTGATTTGCAATAATAAAAATATAATGTACGTTAAAATTCCTTCTCTGCATTAAAATAAATTGTACCCAAAAAGAAAAGAGTTGGGTTTTTCCTGTATTGGAAGAAGGAAAACATTTTTGTGAATTTGTGTGTTTCAAATCAATTTATGCTTGTGGGTTTTCATTTTTGTTAACAGAAATTTGATTGTGTTTTCTGTAAAAAAATCGATTTGATACCCAAATCAATTTGGGTATACAAATTGATTTGCATAAATGAATCGATTTGGGTAACCAAATCGATATGGATATAACTGGTTGGGGTTTTGTATTTTTTTTTCCTTCTTGGTTGTTATATGCAGGTCGATTTTTATTTATTGAGATCTTTTGAATGAAAATTTGTGGATGTCAAAGCTCTTGCATGGGGCTGCATTTTTCTAGAAATTTTTATTATGGGCATCTAAATCGGTTCATGTATAAATGAGGATGTGTTGTTATGTGTGAATAACTACAAAACAAAAAAATGGCATTTAGCCTGTAACTTCCGACAATATGACTTGGATTCTTGCATGGCTGTGAAAAAGAAATTGCTTGTCTTGGTAAGGGCATGAAAGCCAGGACAACTTGACCGAGTTGTACCAAGGAGTAATTGGTGGCATGATTGGGTTTAATATAATGATATTTTATGAAAGAAATTATTAGCTATTCTTTTACTAGAAAGAGTATGTTTAAATGATGTAATCGTGGTGTTTTTACATTGTTTAGTTGGGCTATTCATATATATAAGAAAAATGTGTTTTGATTGTTTGGAAAGGAATATATCGTACGTTTTATAGAGCTTCTCATTAACTGGAAATAATATGATTTATTTCTCTTGTTAATGATGTTCTTTGACGTTTTATAGAGTTGCTCATTGACTGAAAATATTATGTTTTATTTTCTTTGTTAATGATGTTCTTGGATGATATGATGAGTTGCTCATTACCTAGAGAGAATATGTTTAATTGGTATTTGGAAAGGTTGATTTCAGACAGTTTTGTTAAGTTGCTCGTTGATTGGAGGGTAAGTAAAATAATATTTAAATCTATACCATGTAAAGCATGATTTTCTTATGGTTATAATATGAATTCGGATGTTGAATGATTATGGTTTGATTACTTTTTGTGATGGTAACTTATTAAAAATAAGAAAAAAATGTACTCTTCTTAATCATATTGTTCCTACGATTTATGTAAAATTTTAAATGTCAAATATTTATTGTTTGAAGCTGAAATAAGGATGTCTTGATCCTTGTGATTAGAGGGAAATATGACCCTTTGAAATAGAAATTGGTTGTTCTATTTGTGTGCATTCATAATTGTATCTTTATGGAAAATATGTAGTAATACATTCTCAGTTGTATTACCATGTGCTTGTTGATAAAACAACATTTATATCTTTCATATTTTATTAAATAATTGCATCAGAAAATGAAGGCAATATTCATGCCAGTTCATTTTGAACTGACATCATACCACTACTCCAGTCTTGCAGGACAATTAGCCGTCACATTCGGATATGCGGAAACTCATGTCTTGAGAAGTTTTATCGTAGCATGGATCTAAATGAGTTACTTGGATTTCAATTTGTAGAAGGATGATATCCTAGAATTTTGACTGAATTTATTGGGATCTTGGACCCATTGTTAATATTCAAACCTCACTATGTGAGAGTTACAATATCAGTTATATATTTTGCCTTAACGGCATATGTAATTTATGTTTTTAATAAAGAGATGATTACTTTGTATGTAATAATATCTCAATATGAGTAAATGATAAATACTAGAATTAAGAAGTCTTACTTATCATAAATTGTTAAATATATTTATATGATATTTACCAATGTATGAAGCCAAAAATTGGACAATTATTATAACATTCAATTGTCTTTTAATTTCTAAAGTAAATAGCTATTTAGTGGCGTAGTTGATCGGAGGAATAATTAAATATATATTAATATATATTTAATTTGGCCTTCCGGTAAACTTGACATTAATTTGTTAAGATTGTAAAGCCTAATTTTTAGAGGATGAAAGAGTATCATTATAAAAAGGTAATTTAAGGTTAAAAATCGAACATCAGGAAAAGAGAAACTAGATAGGAAGGTAATTAGATGAAAAGATCCATTAGGCATATTAAGGGATAAGTACATGCGAGAATGTTGAAATAGTTACATTTCAGCATAACGAATGTACTCATCTCATAATGATCCTAATTGGCCTTGGCATCTATCTCGATATAAACTCTTGCAAGATAAGTTTAATTGGAAATAAAGTAAATACAAACTATAAGATCTAGATAACAGTGAAAGGGATAGTTGTGAGGTGGCAGAAGACTTAAAACTCATAAGACTAGTGTGTTGTCTTGAGTTTAGCCGTAACCTGCATGGCGGATAACTTTGGCCAAAGTAATGCATTGATGGTTGTGCGGTGTCCCGATCACTGGTCCTCTAATTAATTTTTTTTTGATAACTTTGATCATGGGAAGTTGAACACTGAACATGAGGTAGGAAATGGTTGGATACCAGAATATGAAGTTGGGAAACTAGCTTCATGGTAGACCCAAGGACTTTCACATGGTTCCCATGACCTGATAAAGGTTGAGCCAAAATGTTAGTAAGAATTGTCACTCGAAGTAGTGACGAAGGGAGATCATGAAGATCCTGGACACACCCTTCTCGACCCACGCATGGCTTACATGGACATTGTCGAGATAGATCAAAAAAATAATTGATTTAATGAATTTGATTAAATTAATATGTATGATTGTAGCTGTGTAATTTGTTTTTATGTTTTTTAAAATCATTTTCCATCTCTTGTAATTTTGAGCGTTACATTTTGGTATCAGATCCAGAGGATCAGACACTTGGACATTAATAGGACACACATTCTAATAAAAAGTATCCTCTTTTATAAAATGGGAAACTATGGCTAGCCGACAATGCAAATAGCTAATATCACAAGTGAAAATGGGGTAAATAAGGCTGATGTGTTGGATAATACGGCTGCTAAGTTAGAAGAAATCCTCAACCTTTTGAATGACACCTGAAACTGACTTGTTGCCATAGAACAACAAGGTTAGGGTTGTGAAGAATATGAGGATTGCAGGGATAAGAATCAGGGTGATGAGCAACATGATGATCAACCCGAGCACTTGAATGAAAGGGTAAATAAGAAAGCAAGGTTGGTTGTTGAGTTAGCAAGGGACATTAAAAGAATATCCCCACCTAAATTTGATGGTATAACTCTTGGGGATGGTGCTGAAAATTGGCTCTCTGAAATGGAAAAGTATTTTGAGATTAGGGACTTTTCAGAGGAGACAAAAGCAATATGGGGAGCCTACCAATTGTCCTGTGAAGCATCTTCCTGGTGGGATAACCAGAAAATAGAACTAGGAATTGATTCTGGTATGATCACGTGGGAGCAGTTCAAGGCCTACTTCCATCAAAGATGGCTACCTCAGCTATACTTTGACCAAAAGATGGCAGAATTCCAAAATCTGATTCAAGGAAAGTACTCGATTCAGAATATTGGGAACATTTCACTCGATTGCTGAAATATGTTCATATGTATCAAAAGGATGAGAAGTTTAGATTGATAAAATTTATAATGGGATTGAATCCTAGCATTGGTGGTGAGGTAGATGTTCATGGACCTACCTTGATGGAAACAATGTTTGAAAAAGATATCAAGCAAGAACAAAAGTTGTGAAGTATTTATGCCTCTAAAGAGGAAAATAGAAGGAAAAATAGCAATTTTCAACCACCAACTGTAAGTAAACTAGCATGGAAAAAGGGAAACAACAAGTTCAAGCATGGAAATAAAAGAGGAATAGTGGGTAGAACTGTTGTGAATAATAAAAAAATGGGCAACAAGGAACAAGTTTCAACCAGAATAAGATTGAGAGAAAAGGACCATTGGGTGGATGTTTTAAGTGCGGTGGCGATCATTTTGCTAACAACTGTCCACAAAGAGGATAATGGAATAACTAGCAGAAGGGATCTACTGCAGTAAATAAAGAGGGGAAACAACATAAGATTTATGTTGCAGTCCATAATAAGCAAGCAGAAAAGCAAACGACTCCAATAGAAACCTCAGGTAAGATTTTTGGAGAACATGTTTCTGTTTTATTTGATTTCAGTTCAACAGAATGTTTTGTTTCATCTAAAGTAGTTGATAAAATCAAAATAAGAGTTGAGTACATGGAACACACTTGGACTGTATAAGTATGGAAATAATGTTGTACATAGAGTGAATCAGTGTTTGTTTGAGGCACCACTAGAATTACCTGAGTTCACGACAAGATTAAACCTATATGTGGCACCTCTTGGATCCTATGATGTTGTCATAGGTATAAATTGGTTAAGTCAACATAATGCAACCTTGGATTGCTTAGGAAAATGTGTAACATGTTGCAATGATTAGTAGAAAACAACAAGTGTTCAGGGTGTTAAAAGAGAGTTTGTCACTAGGTAGATTTCTGCCATGCAGCTGAAAAAGGCAAAGCGAAAGGGCTGCCATCTATATGCTGTAAAAATAACATATTTGGGACAAGAAAATGAGCCTGAAATTGAAGCATTTCCCATCCTAAAGGAATTTAGAGATGTGTTTCCAAATAAGTTGCAGGACTTCCACCTAAGTGTGAATTTGACTTCATAATAGATGTCAAACCAGCAACGGAACCAATCTCCAAGGCACCGTACAGAATGAAAACAACCAAATTAGTTGATTTGAAAGCTCAATTACATGATTTTTTTCCTTGGGTCTGATTAGACCAAGTATATCACCATGGGGTGCACCGGTAATCTTCGTGAAAAAGAAGGATGGGACCCTCAAACTTTGTATTGATTATTGAATGCTCAACAAGGTAACAATGAAGAATCGGTACCCGCTGCCCCAAATCAATGATATTTTTGATCAAATGGGGGAAAAAAGTGTTTTCCAAGATATATCTCAGATCCAGTTATCATCAATTGCAAATCAAGGATGAAGATATCCATAAAACCACTTTTAGAACAAGGTATGGGCATTACGAGTTTACAGTTTTGCCCTTTGGTCTAACAAATGCACCTGCCGCTTTCATGAACTTGATGAACAACATGTTTAGGGAATACTTAGACCAATTTGTACTTATCTTTCTCGATGATATATTAATATACTCTAAGAATGAGGAAGAACATGATGAACATTTAAGGATTGTGCTGGAAATTCTTAGAAAACATAAGTTATTTGGAAAATTATCTAAGTGTGCTTTCTATCAATATGAAGTACAATACTTAGGCCACATAATAAATAAAGAAGGAATCTTAGTGGACCCTTGAAGATCAGTGCCATCATGGAATGGCCAGCACCGAAGGATGTGCATGAAGTGAGAAGTTTTATGGTTCTAAAGAATTTCTATCAAAAGTTCATAAAGGACTTCTCTAGGTTAGCAGGACCTATCACTTCTTTGCAAAAGAAGGGTAAGAATTTTTTTGGGACAGAAAGTGTGAAGAAGCCTTTAAGAAATTAAAAGGTAGACTCACAAGTGCTCTGTGCTGAAAATTCGGGATCCAAATAGGAACTTCTCGGTGGTATCCAATGCTTTGGGGGAAGGTTTGGGCGGAGTACTACTACAAGATGGGCATGTGTTAGCTTTTGAAAGTAGTAATTTGACTGCGATTATTCATGCGCTACAGGTATGGAGGCACTATTTGCTTGGGAAACCTTTTGAACTCAAAACAGATCATCTTGGGCTCAAGTACATCTTTACACAGCTGAATCTAAATGCAAGGCAGTGAAGATGGCTGGAGTTCCTAGAAAATTATGACTTTGATATAAATTACATTAAGGGAAAAGAGAATAGGGTGGCTAATGCCTTAAGTCGCAGAAAGCATATTGCTGCTATAATTACATTAAGAACCCAGTTCAAAGATGAAGTCAAAAATGAGTTAACCAATGACCCTTACTACAATCATGTTAAAACATCTCTAGAAAAATATCGAGAGACAAAAGGTATGATGGTTTCAAGCTGGAAACAGATGGGATTCTATGTTATAACAACAGAATATATGTACCAGAGGGTAAAGAGCTCAGAAATAAAGTTATGAGAGAATTTCATGATGCTCCCTACTCGGGACACCCAGGAGTAACAAAGATGATGGCGGACATCAAAAAGTAATACTTCTAGAAAAATATGAAAAATGATGTGATTCTTTACGTCTCATAATGCCTGGAATGTCAGCAAGTAAAGGCTAAACATTCACATCCAACAGGACTATTATATCCTCACAACGTGCCAAAATATAAGTGGCAAGTTATAAGTATGGATTTTGTCCAAGGTCTACCTATGTCCCAAAATAAACATGATGTTATACTTGTAGTTGTAGACAAATTAACTAAAGTGGCACATTTTATAGCAGGTAATTTAAAGGATAATTCACCCATACTGGCAAAAAGGTTTGTGCAAGAATTTTTCGATTACATGGAGTTCCAGAAGTAATAATTTCAGACAGGGACTCAAGGATGACTTCTAGATTTTGGCAAAATTTGTATGTTGCCTTAGGGACAAAACTGAACATAAGTTCTGCCTACCATCCTGAAACTGATGGTCAAACCAAAAGAGTAAATCAAGTGTTAGAAGATTTACTAAGAATGTATTGCATGGATCAACAATACAAATGGGAAGAGTACCTTCCCTTGGTTGAATTTTCCTATAATAACACTTACCATTCTTCCATTCGGATGGTTGCTTTTAAGGCCTTATATGGTAGTAGGTGAGGTTAACATAGTCAAGAAAGATTGAAAGAGGCAAGAGATGAAAGAGGCAAGAAAAGTTATGCAGATTTAAAAAGAATTGACAGAAAGTTTAACGTGGGAGATAATTTTTTTCTTAGGGTCAAACCTAAAAAGTTTTCCATTTCATTTTGGTGAGTCAGCCAAACTATCACTTAGGTTTGTAAGACCATTTGAAGTCCTAGAGTTTTTGGACCAATAGCCTACAAGCTAGCATTGCCTCCCACTCTATCCAGGCTACATAATGTATTTTATGTATCCTTTCTTAAGAAATATGTACCTGATTTAACACATGTACTTAATTGGGATTCATTATAGGTTTTGGATCCAAGGGTAATCGTGGTTGAGCCTATAAGGATACTAGAAACCTACAAGTTACACTTGAGAAACCGTGAGGTTTCACAATGCAAGGTCTAGTGGGACCAATATTCTAAAGAAAGTGCCACTTGGGAGAATCTGGAAGATATCCAGACTAATTTTCCGCATTTGTTTGACTAATTTTTAAGAATATGTTTTTGTTAAAGTGTTAAATTCAGTTTTTCTGTAAAGTGTAGATAAGCCTACAACTGAATATTGGGACTAAGGTACTTTTTGATTAGTAGTTACTGTTGAATATTTTGTTAATGAACCTGGAAAATCTGTCGTTTAAGCAGTAATGTGTTATGTCTACAGATTATGTGACTAATTTTCTAGATATTTATATAAGGGTTGTTGTGACCTTTATGATTCAGCTGAAATGATATTGTTACAAATTCTAAGCTGATTAGAAATATATTTATGCAGCAAATGAATGATGGGTTTAGTTTATCTATTTATCCTGAAATCATCGAGACGATGATTATTCTAAGGGGTGGAGTATGTAACATCCCAAATTTCTAGTAAGTTAAATTAACTACGGTTACGTCTAATCAGGATTAGACGAGATCATCATTGTGTGTAAGAATTCATTTGGTTCATCATGTCATGACCCATAGCTTCTATTGCGGGGCATGACACTGCTTGAACGGGTAACCCCACACCCACCTTGATGATCCTTCCTAAACATGATTAGGCCTTGATCGTAGGTAAAATGGTTCATAAACGATAACGAATCTTTTGGTTATTTGTATTTCGGTTACTTTATTTTAATCGGTTTAGTCATCTTTTGTTTTGTTCAACTTTTGCAATGACCGTAATAATAACTACCTCTATTTTATTTGACGATGCTATGTCAAGCCAACTTTATGAGAATATTTGAATTATTATTTACGGACTTGGTGATTTTTGTTTATTGGAATGTTTTGTATGGAACGTGGAAATTCAAATAATTATTATTATAATATATTGTTGGTAATATGTGGACTTGTATTATGATGATTAATTTTAACTTAACCATTAAGTTGGATAACAACTTAAATAAAAAAATTAAAAATTAAAAAAATGCAATATTAATTTGTAAAATTAGTAATGTATATTCTAGAAGGATTTGGCATGTAAGTCAAAAGTTATATTAAAATAAATAAATATATTAATTTTAATACTTAAAATTTGTGGGTTTCGTAAAGTGAAACACCTTTACATAGACACAAGTATGTGGCATGCATTAATGCATGTGCCAACATTGGGAAGCCCAAAAATTCTTGAATATGTTGCCCAACTATAGTTTCTTTCATTATATTTTTTTCTTTTATTTCTCCTTGTCTATTTTCATTCTTCCCTTCTGGGATACCTGCGTGAGTTTTGGAGGAAGGATTCAACTTGTTGGAGCTGGAAGAGTAAGAGGTTGTTGATTCTGGGTTTACTTCAGGCATGAATATCTTCTCCCTTCTCTGCTGCATTATTTGTAAAAAATGAAGAAATACACATTCTGTTTTAATGGCAATCAAAGGAATTTGTGGACAGCTTTTGATTTAATTTCTTGGAGATGAAATTTGAAAAGGAAATTGATGGATTCTGTATTCTCTTAAGTTTTCTTTGTGTGGTTTTAGCTAAACCCAGAAAAAAAAGCATGAGATGGGGTTTTGGGTTTTGATCTGCAAAAATAAAAATAGAATGAAAGTTAAAATTCCTTCTCTGCATTAAAATAAATTGTACCCAAAAAGAAAAGAGTTGGGTTTTTCCTGTACTAGAAGAAGGAAAATATTTTTGTGAATTTGTGTGTTTCAAATCAATTTGTGCTTGTGGGTTTTCATTTTTGTTAACAAAAATTTGATTGTGTTTTCTGTAAACAAATCGATTTGATACCCAAATCGATTTGGGTATACAAATCGATTTGCATAAATGAATCAATTTGGGTAACCAAATCGATATGGATATGTAACTGGTTGGGGTTTTGTATTTTTTTTTCTTGGTTATTATATGTAGGTCTGATTTTTAATTTATTGAGATCTTTTGAATGAAAATTTGTGGATGTCAAAGCTCTTGCATGGGGCTACATTTTCTAGAAATTTTATTATGGGCATCTAAATTGGTTCATGTATAAATGAGGATGTGTTGTTATGTGTGAATAACTACAAAACAAAAAAAATGGCATTTAGCTTGTAACTTCTAGCCTGGCAATATGACTTGGATTCTTACATGGCTGTGAAAAAGAAATTACTTGTCTGGGTAAGGGCATGAAAGGTAGGACAACTTGACCAAGTTGTACCAAGGAGTAATTGGTGGCGTGATTGGGTTTAATATAATGATATTTTATGAAAGAAATTATTAGCTATTCTTTTACTAGAAAGAGTATGTTTAAATGATGTAATCATGGTGTTTTTACATTGTTTAGTTGGGTTGTTCATATATATAAGAAAAATTTGTTTTGATTGTTTGGAAAGGAATATATCATACGTTTTATAGAGCTACTCATTAACTGGAAATAATATGATTTATTTCTCTTGTTAATGATGTTCTTTGACATTTTATAGAGCTGCTCATTGACTAAAAATATTATGTTTTATTTTCTTTGTTAATGATGTTCTTGGATGATATGATGAGTTGCTCATTACCTAGAGAGAATATGTTTAATTGGTATTTGGAAAGGTTGATTTTAGACAGTTTTGTTAAGTTGCTCATTGATTGGAGGGTAAGTAAAATAATATTTAAATATGTACCATGTAAAACATGATTTGCTTGTGGTTATAATCTAAATTCGGATGTTGAATGATTATGGTTTGATTACTTTTTTGTGATGGTAACTTATTAAAAATAAGAAGAAAAAAAAGTACTCTTCTTAATCATATTGTTCCTACGATTTATGTAAAATTTTAAATGTCAAATATTTATTGTTTGAAGCTGAAATAAGGATGTCTTGATCCTTGTGATTAGAGGGAAACATGATCACTGAAATAGAAATTGGTTGTTCTATTGGTGTGCATTCATAATTGTATCTTTATGGAAAATATGTAGTAATACATTCTCAGTTGTATTACCATGCGCTTGTTGATAAAACAACATTTATATCTTTCATATTTTATTAAATAATTGCATCAGAAAATGAAGGCAATATTCATGCCAGTTCATTTTGAACTGACATCATACCACTACTCCAGTCTTGCAGGACAATTAGCTGTCACATTCGGATATGCGGAAACTCGTGTCTTGAGAAGTTTTATCATAGCATGGATCTAAATGAGTTACTTGGATTTCAATTTGTAGAAGGATGATATCCTAGAATTTTGACTGAATTTATTGGGATCTTGGACCCATTGTTAATATTCAAACCTCACTACGTGAGATTCTGATATCGACGTTATATATTTTTCCTTAACGACATATGTAATTTTTTTTTAATAAAGAGATGATTACTTTGTATGTAATAATATCTCAATATGAGTAAATGATAAATACTAGAATTAAGAAGTCCTACTTATCATAAATTGTTAAATGTATTTATATGACATTTACCAATGTATGAAGCCGAAAATTGGATAATTATTATAACATTCAATTGTTTGTTAATGTAGGTTATTATTTATCCTTTTATTTATTTATCAGGATAATTATTACACTTGTGTTAGCCCTACACTTGTTGGGTTAGCTTGCTTAGGTGTACTAGTTGTGTGGAGTTAGCTTACTAGTTGTGTTGAGTTAGCTTCTCAGTTATGTGGAGTTAGCTTACTAGTCTTTTGGAGTTAACTTAACTACCAGTATCAGTTAGTGGAAGTTCTTCACCACTAATTTAGGTACTACTTGCACTTCCCTCCTCCTATATGTACATCTTTCTTATTGAATAATTCAAGTCATTCTATTGTAATGTATTGAGCATTATGGATTATGATGGATTTCCATATATGGTATTTTAGCTCTTTTGTTTTGCAAATCTAATGTGGTGTGCTATTATCATCTGAGATCGCAACTTGGAATAATTTTCTTATCATTCATTTCATTGTCTTTTAATTTCTAAAGTAAATAGCTATTTAGTGGCGTAGTTGATCGGATGAATAATTAAATATATATTATTATATATTTAATTTGGCCTACTGATAAACTTGACATTAATTTGTTAAGATTGTAAAGCCTAATTTTTTTAGAGGATGAAAGAGTATCATTATAAAAAGGTAATTTAAGGTTTAAAATTGAACATCAGGAAAAGAGAAACTAGATAGGAAGGTAATTAGATGAAAAGATCCATTAGGCATATTAAGGGATAAGTACATGCGAGAATGTTGAAATAGTTACATTTCAGCATAATGATCCTAATTGGCCTTGGCATCTATCTCGATATAAACTCTTGCAAGATAAGTTTAATTGGAAATAAAGTAAATACAAACTATAAGATCTAGATAATACAGTGAAAGGGATAGTTGTGAGGTGGCGGAAGACTTATAAATCATAAGACTAGTGTGTTGTCTTGAGTTTAGCCGTAACCTACACGATGGATAACTTTGGCCAAAGTAATGCATTGATGGTTGTGCATTGTTTGATCACCTAGTCCTCCAATTAAAAAGTTTTTTCAATAACTTGGTCATGGGAAATTGAACACTGAACATGAGGTAGGAAATGGTCGGATACCGGAATACGAAGTCGGGAAACTAGCTTCGTGGTAGACCCAAGGACTTTCACATGGTTCCCATGACTTGATAAAGGTTGAGCTGAAATGCTAGTAAGCATTGTCACTCAAAGTAGTGACGAAGGGAGATCATGGAGATCTGGATACACCCTTCTTAGCCACACATGGCTTACATGGATGTTGTCAGATAGATCAAAAGAACAAATCTGATTTAATTTGAGCGTTATAGGTTCGTTATAATCTTTTCCATTACACAAGTCGTGGTAGTTAATTTATACTTTTATTATCATCTTTTCAATAAACCGTGCATGATTAGATAAAATAACATCTATGCATGCCAACTTAATAAGTTGCATTCAAATAAGGGATATTGTAACTAATTCCCATACATCCAACCTATTTAGTTACAATAGAAATAAGGATCCATTCAGATAAGAATGATAACAATGTAAATAAGATTACCAATTTCCTTCATATAATTCACCAAGAAATGACATATCAAGTATGAGTAACTCTCAATCTTCTTCAATTCATCATGGTAAAATACATATTTTACAGGACCATACATTTTAGACATATTCCATGTCAAACAACATCAAGATCATTAAAGAATACAACTTTTCTTCTTTCAATACATTTCAATAATGAATCAGATTTCTCTATAAAAGATCTAGACTTTAAGAAACCAATACATCATATAAGTTATTTCCTTCCTTTATCACTTATGAAGTCTATCTACCAAAATTTCTAGACGGGTCAGTTCATTAAACTCGAGCATGATAAGTATTAAGCATTAAAACGATGTGCTTTCAAACTAATCTGTTTCATAAAACCAACTCGACTTTATGAAACTAGTAAGGCCAAGAAAATAAATAAATCATAAGTAATAACAACCACAAAAGAAGAACAATTAAACAATCTGAATTAACATTATGAAAAGATCATGATAAAATCTGCACCCTATAACATTATATCATATAAGTAATGTTTTAACCAAATTACTTATCTCCTTTTAATAAAGATACCTACTATTTATTTCCTATATAATTCAATTTGAATTAAAAATACAAAAACTAACTCCATTATTTTTCCAAAATAGAGTTACTCTAAGAAACAAGTACTGTCAAACTCAATATTACTAAATTTCATAAAAAGGCATCTATAGCCAAGCTAATTCCAGCTTCATGAAAGGCTTTAGGATGAATCATCTACAACATAAAATAAGAAATTCCTATTTTAGATGCTACATCCTAATTTAAAGTCCAAGATATAGCCTAAGTTCTCTAGTTAGGCCACACATTAGAATTAGGAAAGTATTCACTCAATAAATAGCATTTCACATAAATCAACTATTACAAATATTGATTCCTTTAATACAAGTCAAGTGAATAAGTAAGAAGTATCAATGACTACTCAAATGCATTCATGAAAGTAATGCAACTGAACCTGTTAAATTTATAACAAGATTTATACAGAAGAGGGAAGGACGAACTAAGAGAAAACAAGTTAGAACTTCCCTCCCAATTTGGTTAAGCCGAATATTAATTCACAACTCAGAAAGGAGAATGCAACACATAATCTCAATAGTTTCCGAAAGAGACATCGATGAAAACTTTACCTCAGAGAATAGAAGAGAAAGGAGTCAATCAATCATGTTTAGATGAGGATTCCAACATTCTATCTCAAGTAAAGAAGGTCATAAAAGGACTGGTACAGACCCAATCACAACATCCTTTAACTCTTTTAAAAATAGAAATCATGCACTAGAGGATGCTAAACCAAGTATATGACTGAAGTATTCAAATCAGTTCTCAAAATAAGGCTCCCCATCATTACACAATTATAGTATCAGTAGAACATTATCCATATCAAGAAGGAGATGAAATAACAAGAATTGTTAAACATCTATAGGAAAATAACAGCCTTCAACAGTCATTCCAAATCAATAAAGTATCAGTCAAGAAGCCATAGACTACTCATTCCTTCCGGATGATAGTGCAACAATCGGTAAGAAAGACTCACTCTTACATCCTCACAGAGGTGAGAGAAAACATCTTTTGAATGGATAGAGAAAGATCCATCCTAATTCAATTTCAAAGAAGATGCAACACAAAGAATGACATGACTTAGCTACAGGTGCACAAATCAACTACATAGATTATTAGAATTCCTTTCATTATGTTTCTATGGACGAGCTTGTTATAGAAATATTGTTCATAGTGTGAACACTTAGGAGTGGTTTGGGTTATTTGGTAGTAATAGGTTTTTAATAATTATAAAATAATATATGAGTGTGCAAAATAATTGTAATGCACAACTCATAGTTGAGAGATATTTGGGATATTGAGAGGACTTAGAGATTAGCCTTGAATCCTTACTTATAGGAGTTCATTGAGCTATTTATATGTAATCTCTCCATTGGGAATTTGTCTCGAATGAATTACAATATCTCTGGTTTTATTATTTTATTGTGTAATGTTTTTTTTTTTATTTGATTAAATCATAGATATTTACAAGATTTGGTATCAAAGTGGGTTAGACCGTAATGATAACTTGTAGGAGTTTGTGAGGCGTTTAGATCTAGAATCAAATATGCAACCTTCATGTTTCATTGGAATCAAATATGTGACCTGCGTGTTTCATTGGAATGAAATATGTGACCTATGTGTTTGTCTATCAACAGCAGTGATGTTTCACTCATGTGAACCCATACTTGGCTACGACATGAATTCTTACAATATCCGGATACACAGTGACAGAGGTATTGCGTTTCTTTCCTTTTTAGACGCAGATGAAAAAAATAGAAGCAAAGAAAAAAATTGCCAAATTTGGAAAGGGTCCAGGAAGATGTTGGAGTTATATCTTAAAATTGCCATAACTTTCAGCTAGCAACTCAAATTAATGTGCCATTTTTTTAAATGTGTATTTTTTTGTCTCTACACATTGATCTTGTGTTTTGTTGTTCGACAAATATTTTTTTTTCATTTTTGGCAAATATGTCAGAAAATTTTACTTTTAGTGTTTAAAGTTTATTGTAAGGGTGCATTTTCGACTGAGTTCGACACCTATTATGGAAATTCCATTAGATAAATTCAATGGATTAAATTTTCACACATAGAAGGTGAAAATACAAATGCAATTAATGAACAAGAACCTTTGGGGAATTGTGAGTGGAAAAGAATCAAAACCAACAGATGCTGCAAAATTGCTTGAATGGAAAACTAGGGATGACAAAGAAAAATCCATTATTGGGATTTCTTTATCAGATACTGAGTTGCATTATATAGATGTAAAAAGAAATTCTAAAGATATATGGGATTTACTAAGTCATACATTTGGTGCAAAGGTTGTGAATGCTAATTTCTCACTTAAGTTGCAATTATTCAAGTTAAAAATGAATGAGGGTGCAACTATGTCAAGTCATATTAACGATCTTAGATCTCTTCTAAGACAACTAACAAAAGTAAGTGCTCAGGTAGATGCTAAAGACACAAAAGCTATTTTATTAAATAGTTTACCTCGAATAAAGTAATGTAGTTTTTACTCTTGGTCAAATGTCTTCTTATTCACTTGAAGGTATGATTTATGCATTACTAGCTAAAGAAATAAGAACAAAAGAAGATATTGAGGAAGAATCTTCTCTTTATATTAAAAGGAAGCATACTAATTTTTTCAAAAACAAAGAGGAATTAGAATGATTTTATTGTAAGAAAAAAGGACATAAATCTTTTTTTTACGTATTACTCAAATCTTAAGGACATCAAAAAGGAAAGCTGAAAATGGATGAAGCTAATGAAGTTGTTAAAGAAAAGTCGGAGAATGAAGAAGAATATGAACTCGTACGTATGAAGGAGGGTGAAGATGACTACCTATACTAATTAGTTCCTGATGGAGGATGGAGGCATAGGAGGATGAAGGCAAATTGACATCTCTTGTTATTCACGAACAAAAAGATTGCTTCATTGTATTGGTGACCTTTTGTTTCAGTTGTGTGGTGTGTTTTCTTTCTGCTGTAATAATGAACTGAAGTAATATTCTTGTTTAAAGATCCCGCATAAGCATAATTTCTATTTTGTAATCCCTCTAAGTTAGAAACATTGATGTAGAAAAATAATGTATACTACTATGTAGTGGTGGTTCCACTAGAAAACCATTTTCTGAGTTGGAGGTTCTCTTTGAAACCCTCATATTGTTTGAGTTGTTGGTACTCATTAAAAACCTTCATTTCTTTGTAGATCATGAGTGGGTATAGGAGATAACTTTCCCCATATTCACACTAAAGGGGTGATCTATTACTGAGAAATATTGTACATAGTGTGAACACTTAGGATTGGTTTGGGTTATTTGGTAGTAATAGGTTTTTAATAATTATAAAATAATATATGAGTGTGCAAAATAGTTGTAATGCATAACTCATAGTTGAGAGATATTTGGGATATTAAGAGGACTTATAGATTAGCCTTGAATCCTTACTTATAGGAGTTCATTGAGCTATTTATATGTAATCTCTCCATTGGGAATTTGTCTCGAGTAAATTACAATAATCTCGGTTTTATTATTTTATTGTGTAATGTTTTGTTTTTTATTTGATTAAATCATAGATATTTACAAGAAGGCTCAACTGTACACATCCGCTAAGTCGACAAGACATTCTAATCCTTCAACATACTCAGAGATCATAGAACTAAAGCATCTAGAAAACCCTTCATACTGAACCGATTGGTTAGTTCCAGATCACGAAATGTCAACCAAAAATCTGCATATACATTCATTAAATCTTCCCGTAACTACAACCATAAGATTTTAACAAGTTTACTCTAATAAGTTACTTAAGCAGTTTACCTAGATCAAGAACAATAAGTTTAATCGATCAACATCTAACTCAAAAGTTAAGAAGACATTAAGATCGACATCTAGCAAGCTCAACCAGAGCTACATGAATAAATTCAAATATCAAATAAGACAAAACCAACTCTCAAAATATCCTTAAACAAAACAAGACTTCATCTATCCAACCTTTAGTTCAGTCTTCCACAGATTTAAAGAAAAACCCTAAAATATATAAAGTTCAGAAAAGGAAGAACTCGTTCGTTGTTATATTCAAACAAGATGAATTCAAATCTTAGTATCCAAGTAACCATTACCACATAGTTTCCATAAAAGAAACAAGGTTCGAGCAACTAAGTTTTAACTAAAAGGGTGAGAGAACAATAAAATCATTCATTCTTGTTTCCACGCGAGCTTGAATCCAAAATTACAAAAATCAAATCTCTTTAATGTCATTGAAACCATCGCCACCGCCTCCCATTTTCCATGTGACCCCTTAGGTCCCCTTTCACCTTACATTAGTTTAGGTTAGATAAACATTAGTTTAGGATCCAACCTAGGCTAGTTAAAAGTTATTTACCTTAGGTCATTAAACATTGCCTTAGGTAAGTTTTCCATCATAGGATAAGCCATACCCCATAGTAGTTTAGTATTAGGTAATAGGTTAGGGATTGACCTCTCATTACCTTAGGTTATTTCCAAATCCCTCACTTGTAAAACATACAACCTAGATTAGGATGCAACATGCATAGTTAGAAATAGATCTAAGGTAGGTCTAGTTTACCTTAGGTTAGAATCCAGTTAGGATAGATCCTAACAATCTAGGACTAAGGTTTTACCTTAATAGTCCTAAAGTAAGTCTTCTTTTTTTCCCTTCTTACGCCAACCAGGTCGTAAGAAATTGACTAGAAGATTCAATTTCGTATTTCACAGAAAATGTAAATCAAAGACCTCAAAAGAAGGGTCCGAAAAATTGTAAACTTACAAAGGCTTATTCCTCTTAATACCTTCCATTCTAGAATGTCGACTTAACAAACTGAACAAGTAAGAAACTGAAGCATACCTTGGATCAATGGAATTGATCCAAGGTTTTGTTGTTATTAAAAATAAGTATGCAAACAGAAATTCCGGTTCACAACTTTTACAAAGCCCAAGGAAGAATAATTTTACTTCCAAGCAACAACAACATAGAAAAATGAATCCATGAATGACAATAATTTATCCCTTTGCAAGCATGATTCCCAACAATCAAAATAATACACCTTCTTAGGAAAAATCACATATCAACGCTTGTAGTGTAAGGAGGAGAAAGCTATCAATTTTCCAAAGATGTTACATACTTCCCTCCTAAAAAGAATCATCGTCCGATGATTAACTTAGTTACATAATTTTCATCAAGGACAAATCAAATTATTATACTTCCATTCATATGTTCCAAACAAAACTGGATTTTAAAATTCCAAAATCAGCATTTACGTAGTTGTTCATTTTAAATAATGTGATGTCTACCCAAAACTGGCAATTTTACTGACATAAAAAGAATAAAATATTTAAAACTTTATCAACAGAATCAATCATGTTCAAACAAATATGGAAAATCAGTTTTCATATCTTCCATATTTTCCTAGGTTGCACTTTCCTCGTTAAATTGATCCCACTAGACCTTACATTGACTTATTTCACAATTTCTTAAGTGCAACTGGCAAGTTTCCAGCACTCGTATAGGTTTAACCATGATTATTCATGGGTCTTGGACCTGTAAGGAATTCTAATTTAACACATGTGATAAATATGAAACGTATTTCTTAAGCAAAGGAATATTGAAAACATCATGCATTCGTGATAAATCAAGAGGTAATGCTAAACGATAAGCTACAAGGTTGATTACTTCAACAATTTCAAAAGGTCCCACATAACAAGGTGATAACTTGGTAGCCTTGCCAAAAGTTATAGAAATCTTTTTCAATTTAACCCAAAGAAATGCCTTCTCACCAAGTTCAAATTTCCTATCAACCCGCTTCAAGTCAGCATAGATCTTTTGCGTAACCGCTTCTTCTTTCAAGAGTTCACAAATTATTTTAACTTGTTCCATTTCCATAAGGATTTCAAGTCCAACCACCTCTCTATCCTCAATGTTGTCCCAACTAATAGGGGTTCTAAATTTCCTTCCGTCTAATGATTCGAATGGTGTCATCTTCAGAGAGGCGTGATATGTGTTATTATATGCAAACTCAACTAATGGGAGGTACTCTTCCCATTTATACTGTTGATCCATGCAATACATTCGTAGCATATCCTCTAAAACTTGATTAACTCTTTCAGTCTGTCCATCCATTTTTTGGATGATACGCATAACTGAAATTTAGCTTAGTTCCTAGAGCTACGTTAAGTGTTTTCCAAAATCTTGAAGTCATTCTTGGATCTCTATCAGATATTATTAATTTAGGTACTCCATGTAATATGAAAATCTCATGTACGAATCTTTTTGCTAAAACAAGTGAATCATCCTTAAGATTACCAGCAATAAAATGTGCTACCTTTGTTAGTTTATCAACAACAAATAAAATAACATCATGTTTATTTCTTGACATAGGTAACCCTTGTACAAAATCCATGCTTATCACTTGCCATTTGTACTATGGTATGCTATACGGATACAATAAACCAAGCTGGGTGCATATGTTTAGCTTTAACTCATTGGACGTTCTAAACAATGTGTCTCACAAATTCAATCATTTCCTTTTCATTCATTTCCGAAATATTGTTGTTTTATATCAACAAACATCTTTGTAATACCAGGGTGTCAGAAAAAGGTGAATTGTGAAATTTAGCTAATAATTTATTTCTTAAATCATTTAGCAAAGGTATGTATACCTGTTTTCAAACTGTAAAATTCCTTCATTATCGAAGTGAAAACCCTTATATCTCACATCATTTGGGTCTTCAGTAAGTGTTGTTTTTACTTGCTAAAAATAAGAATTAGATTCCATAACACTTTTTACCTCATCCTTAAACTGAGTTCTTAACATTATAAGAGAAAAAATGTGCCTCCTACGACTTAGAGCATCAACTACCCTATTTTCCTTGCCTTTAATGTAACTTATTTCAAAATCATATTGAGATAAAAAATCTAACCATCTTCATTGTCTTGCATTAAGATTTGATGGAGTAAAAATATACCGCAGCCTCGAGATGATCAGTTTTTAGTTTAAAAGGTTTATCGAAAGTAGATAATGTCTCTAAACTTGAAGTGCATGAACAATGACAACAAGCTCTAGATCATGTGGAGCACAATTCAGCTCATGTAACTTAAGTTTTCTACTTTCGTAAGTAATGACATGATCTTTTTGCAATAGAATACCTCCAAGAACTTTCTCAAATTCATCATTACAATAAGTAAAGTCTCTATAAGGGTCAGGTACAGCCAAAATAGGTGTTGAAGTTAACTGATCCTTCAAAGTTTTAAATGCAGATTCACATTTCTCATTCCACACAAATTTCTTATCCTTTTTTCGCAATGAGGTTATTGGTGCAAAGAACTTTGGAGAAATCTTTAACAATCTTCCTTTAAGTAACCAGCCAAAGACGACCCATGAAGCTTCAAACTTCATGTACATTCTTTGGTGCAGCCACTCAGTTATAGCTACAATTTTAGAGGGATCTATAGCTATTCCATCTTTTCTTATAACATGACCCAAATAGTGCACTTTCGTGTCATAGAAAGAACATTTAGATAACTTACCAAATAATCGTCTCTTCCTCAAGATTTCCAAAACTATATTTAAATACTCATGATGTTATTCAATACTTTTAGAGTATATGAGAATATCATCCAAGAATACAAGCACAAATTTGTCCAAGTATTCTTGAAAAATATTGTTCATTAAATTCATAAAAGTTGCAGGTGCATTTGTTAATCCAAATGGTAAAACTGTGAATTCATAATGTCCATACTATTGGTGTGTATTATTTTCCACATCATTAGGTGAGTCATCTCAATTAGGTTAGATCGTAGGTCCACATGTCATTTAGGGTCATTATGAGATTCTCTTACACGTCGGCGTCATATACATCATTGGGAGTTACACTTATATTTTGGGGATGTAACTCCCCCTCTCTACTTGAGTTGTCATGATTGCAGCATTAGGGGTTACTCAACACCTCCTATATGTACACCCCTTTTAGATTTATGAGATATAGGAGAGTTTTATGGCTTAACCAGGTTCTACCCGTGTTTCAAATCTTTGCATGCACATTCGGTTGATGCTCACTCCTCCAGAGATCTCTTCATGCTTCTGTTCGCACATTCGTTGATGTGCACATTTTCCCTCGTGATCCTCACTTATAGGTTTTCATACCCTCTCACATTGTATCGAGAAGATCTTGTGGATCTGTGCACTCCTCAGTGTTGCTCAAGTGTTTTTCCGCTTTTGGCGTGATATCTAGATCTTGTTCCATGTGTCATAATGGTTATTCTAACCGTGCTCTACTTGCATTGATTTCGGGCCTCATACCTCTGTTTGGGTTTGTTGTGGTTCATTTGGTCATGTTGGTGTTTGTGGATTTTCAGGCTTCTTTAAGGTTTGCATGTAGTTTTTTGGAGCAGCTCACTTGTATTTTCAAGGGTTCTTGTTTTATGTCGCATGGTTTTTTGTTCCTACTCGGCCTTTAACTCACTGGTTGGTTGTTGTATTGGTTTGGATCGACAACTCAATTATTCTCCCTTGAGGACATTTTGTACTAGTTTTTGGGCTTGTGCATTCATTTTGGTGGACGTTGCCTTGTATTCAAACCAGCTCGCATTGGCTTGAAGGCTTTTTTTGTAACCTACATTGAGCCACCGTATCATGTTAAATCCACATCAGTTCGGTCTGCATACGACTTAGGGTTTGGCGTTTGGTGTTTTGGACTGTTGGTTTGGTTTTGTTTGGTGTCTCTGACCGCTCGTGCCTCCTTCTAACTCATCTCACCTCAGCTCTATGTGCCCCCTCGACCTTTGCGTTGTTCATGTTGCACGTGACTAATTTGGTGTTGGCCTCTCCAGACAACTCACATGATTGATCTGTGTTGACCTCATTGTGGGGAATCCCTACACTACTCCTGTGGATTTTGTGTTTTTCGAAGCTCGTGGTATTCGCTATTCATGGTGTTCCAACGGAGTTCGCACTCTCACCCCTGTGCTCGCACTCTCACCCCTGTGCTCGTGGTGTTCATTGTTCGATGTTCATTGACACCTGTGCCCGAGCCCGTCCCATCTTGTATGCATTGAAACTTAGACTAGATCCTTTCATCCAGTCATTTCCTTGATGCTTGCATGCCTTGGTCCAGCCGTTTCCTGTGACTTACAGCTGGAATCATCTCCAATGTTTCAACCTCTACATTGGAAACCATTTCCGTCTACCCACCTGCAACACCTGACACGTGGTCTATCCCACACCTAGCTCGGCCAACAGCTCACCACTCCGGCAGGTTCTGTGCATTAGCTCCTTGCACCACGTGGCCTTACTCTCAGCTCGGTCAACAACCATGGCTTTTCAACATGGGACCCATCCTCCTCCCTTTAAGTATTGTTTAGAGGTCAAAACAACCTGTTTTGATGTTTTCAAGTTAAAATAATTCTTATCATGGCATGTAATTAATTTTCAAGGCTGTATTTTGCCTATATTATGCCCTTCCTACGCTTGTCGAAGACGGAGGACAAGGTCCGAGGTTGGCTGAAGGCTAATTCCCCCTCACAAGAAAAACAAACCATGCCTGAAATTTGATGCCATTTCCAATGAGTACCCACACGACACCCTTTGCACGCATTTAGGGCACTTTTTTAATACGTTTGCGAGGCTTATTAACATTTTCTCATTAGTTGCGGGATTTTTTTTTCTATAACTTTTGACTCGTTGCTCAGATCGAGCACTTCTTTAGTCAAAGTTGCATTTTTTCACATTCTACATGGTGGCATTATTAGTTTTGCAAATTCACTCTTGTATAAAGTGCCACATGCAGGGGGTTGGGGCTAGTGCTCTTGGGCTTTCACACGCAGACGTATTATCACCGAGTGAGTCGACGTCTTGCATTTGTGCACCTTGCACTTTTGATTCCACATCATGGAGAGTGCTCTTTCCAGACTTGAGCGTCATAGGATCGTCTTATAGCCTCTGCCACTTCTTACTGGGAGAGGGAACTATGTAGCCTGGTATGCTTCCATGGAACGTTACTTCGCCCACGAGGGTCTTTTACCCTTCTTACTTGGGCCAGTTCCTACACCCACAGATCATCATCATCTAGAGGACTTTTTTGACACTTGCGACCATGTCTTTGGTCACATGATAATGCATGTCTCTATATCTCTCTAGTTTCACGTGGCAGACTCAAATCCACCCCACCGTGTCTAGAGCATTCTTCAATCCCTCTATGGAGACCCTTCACATACTACCACCATTGTTGTTGCTATTGATCCAGTTGTCTCCTTTTGTTCTTTGTGTGATGGCAGTTCCACTGATATAGACTCACTTAATTTTACTTCTGATGATGAGGATTGTGCACCCTGTTCTGATGTTGAGAGTACTACAGAGGACTCTTCTCCTCTTTCTCTCACAATTCCAAAGAGTGTTGACACTTCCCACATCTCATCAGATATCAATCAATCTCCTTCTTAGTCTCATATAGTCATCACACCTGGCTCCTTTCCACTTCCATTGTGCGAGGCCCCTTCCACTCCTCTACCTTTATTGGATGACTCATACATATCTGACATCGCTCTTTTGTTTGTTGAGCCCCCTCATTGGGACGAGTATCTGCCTGACCTTAGTTATCTTTTTGTAGAGTCTACTTGTGATGCACTATAGGTTTCTCATCCATCTACAGTGTTTCAGAGGAGTCCATCATCTCCATTGTTGGGAGTGCCCCTTCTGGGACTCTTACCACTTCTACTTTTCCGGAGACCTTCATTGATCCACCCTTGCTTGTGGATCCATTTTCTATTGTGGGGGATGTTTTGTTTCCTTCACATCATGTGGACATCCTTTCTACAAGTGTTCACTCTTCACACTCTGACAGTTCTGCACACGTGGCATTACCTTCGGTTCCTTGGCACTCATTTGCTAGACCCATGTCACACTTTCATGGACCAGACTCAAATTTCTTCATGTTCGCCTTCGATTTCCTTTTGCGAGAATGGGTAGACTTTCAAAGACGTCATTTTTGTCCTTCCTAAGGGCAGCACAAAGTCCGGTGCGAGTGTGGCTCTTCTTTAGTCTAGAGGTAGAGGATCTTGTCATCGACATTATTCACGGGAGACCTCCTAGAGCTACAAAGTTCGAGATCCATCCATGACATCCTCTACATTCCTCTCATCTCCCTTTCCTTCTCTCTTCTTCTTCTTTTCGAGAGATTACCTCTTGTACATGGGTACCTTTTCAGGCTCATCTAAAGCTGAGACCCATCTTTGGCATCTTTCTTATATTAGAGAGTCTTTTGTTCTCTTGTGGTGGATGTTTTTCCCACTGGGTTTTCCTTCACTTCTTGGGACCTTTTTCTTGTGTGGGTACCTCATCAAGATTTGTGTGGGACCCATTTCTCATTTTTGACTTGCCGCCTCATCCTAAGTTACGATGAAGGGGGGGTGTTGGTGTGTATTATTTTCCACATCATTAGGTGAGTCATCTCACTTAGGTGAGATTGTAGGTCCATGTGTCATTTAGGGGTCATTATGAGATTCTCTTACGCGTTAGTGTGTCAGTGCGTCATATGCGTCATTGGGAGTTACACTTATATTCTAGGAATGTAACTCCCCTTCTCTACTCGAGTTGTCATGATTCCAGCACTGCGGGTTACTTAGCACCTCCTATATGTACACCCCTTTTAGATCTATGAGATAGAGGAGAGTTTTATGGCTTAACCAAGTTTTGCCCATGTTTTAAATATTTGCATGCACATTTGGTTGATGCTTGCTCCTCCCGAGATCACTTCACTCTTCCTTTCACATGTTCGTTGATGTGCACGTCATCCCTTGTGATCCTCGCTTGTGGGTTTTAAACCCTCTTACACGTACCTTGTTCTATAAGTTATTTTATGAATTTCCTCATCCTTAATTCACAATGATGATATCCAAATCGAAGATTTATCTTAGAATATACTAATGCACCACACATCTGATCAAATAGATCATCAATTCTAGGAAGTGAATATATGTTCTTAATCATTTCCTTGTTTAAAATTATGTAATCAATACATAATCTAATTGTTCCATCTTTCTTTTCACAAAATTACCGGTGCTCCCATGGTGAGGCACTTGGTCTAATCAAACCTTTATACAAAATTTCTTGTAAATGTGCTTTAAACTCTACTAATTTAATAGTAGTCATCCTATAAGGTGCCTTAGAAATAGGCTCGGTTCAAGTTTGATTTCAATTGTGAAGTCAAATGTCCATTTGGGTGGGATACCTGGTAGTTCTTCGGAAACACATCACTGAAGTTTCGTAATAGCGGATAACGTTCCAAGAAATCATTGTTTTCTAGATTTCAAAATTTTTACTGCATATAAGGTACAACCCTTATTTTTGGCCTTTTTAAGTTGTATAGATGACAACTTCCTAACAAAAATTTCACGTTTTACACCTTGAATGTCTGTTATTTTCTATAGGTCATCTAAACAACTAATATATTTTTCAAAACAATCAACTTTTTCTTTATGCTCAGCTAGCCAATTAACACCTATGATTACATCATAAGACCCCAAAGGAGCAACATAGAGATCAACTTCTGTGGAAAAACTAGGTAAGTCAAGGACTGCCCCAAAAAGACACATACTAACTATATGAACATCATTATTCCCATAATGTACACCCATGATTTATCCATTTTTATAGCTTTTCTTTTTAATTTCAATTCTAATTTACTAGAAATAAAGCATTCAGTATCTCACGTATCAAAAATAATAGTTACAGGTATGCCAAATAACTTACAGGAACCTCTATGGGTGTGACTTGCTTTTCAACCTATTTGTAAATTTGTTGCAACATGTATCTTGTGCTGCTAATTACGGTCATCCTTTTTTAAAGGACATTGATTTGCATAATGATCCTTGCCACAATTGTAACAACCTCTTACATGTCCCTTTTTAGGCTCAAATTTATTTCCAACCTTAAAGTTATCATTCTAACCTCCATAGGACTTCTTTCCATTATTATTGTTCTTGAAAAAGTTATTTCGTACATTAGCAACAAGCTTATTTGTTGTTGTTTTCTTATTATTATATGTTGAAAACTTATTTTTCATACCAAACTTCTTCCATGGTCATTTCTTAGGTGCAAGAGATGATGAAGAGGAGTTTGGAACTTTCTTTTGAATTCTTCCTTATGAGCAGAAAATTACCTTCAATTTATGTTCCTGCCATATGGATTTTTCAACAACCCCTTCCATAGTGGTTGGGCTGTGAAAATCCACCTCTCCTCCTATAATGGGATTCAGCCCCATGATAAATTTTGTTTCTTGAACTTTTTGTTAGTTTGATCGAGGTACATACATAAGGAGTTAGGTAAGTCGTTCCCAAAGATTACTCTATTACGCTTAATTTTCCTTGGGATAAGTTCTAAAATTCAGTCATTTTCTCATCATAATAAAGTTGTGGTAGCCATCGTTTCCTAAAATAACTTTTAAATTAATCCCAAGTAATATTCGTTTCATCAATGTTTAACTCAGCCTTACGGTTGTCCCACCATGAACATGCTTCATTGGAAAGTTGAAAAGCTCCCCATATTGCCTTTATTTCATTTGAGAAATTCCTTATCACAAAGCACTTCTCTATTTCACCGAGCCAATTCTCGGCTCCATCTCCTAATGTGATGCCATCAAACTTAGGTCGACTTATCCTTTTATATCATTAGTGAGTTCGGATTGTCATCCTTTCCTTTTTATTTTTTGGATGATCATGTAGGTTTAAATTATTGTTATCAACACCTAAATTTCCCAAATTGGTGTTTTCCACAAGAGGTGGTTGATTGTTATTAACAACATATTCTTCCTCCTCATTTCCCATTACTTGTTTTTCAAGTACAACAAAATGATCTATTGTGTCCAACAGGGCAGCAAGGATCTCATCGAGTTTTTGGGTGTTTTGCTTCTCCACCTAGTGGTGGGTTGTTTGCAGACATTTCCTCTTGTTCTAACCATTTTATGTTAACAAGAAAATTTAAGTTTTATCAGATTATGGACATAATAGGTCTAAGAGCTGCAACCTTCAGCTCTGATACCAAGATGTAACATTCCCATTTTAAGACTTTAGAAACAAGGGAAATTTTTTTATACATAATGTTCTTTGTTCTAAATAATCGTAATTTAGAACACACATTCCATGCCAATCAATCTCATAACAGATAACCATATGCAACTATAAATGACTCGGTGAACTACCGATCTCTCATTTCATGACTTAGTTTCTAACCGATCTCTCATGTTAACTTAAGGTATTGAATACTAAGTGTATACTTAGTTCTATTACCTTGTTCTAGGTATTAAGTGTCTTGTGTAAGAAACCTATTTGAATATTTGTTACCAATATTCATCTAAAATCCCATTTCTTAAACTAGGTGACATAGGACAACGCAACCAACAACTTGCAATACTTTGGCCAAATATTTCCAACATATTGTTCATGTTACTATTCCTAGATGACATACTCGTCTAATGGAATGCGTCCTTCACCCCACTCCTCTCTTATCTAGAATGGTCTTCACTGACTCCCGTCAGTTCACTTGTTCAACGTTTGACCCTAACCCAGGTTAGTGATATAATTTGGTATAGGGAACCACTCATAATTTCCTAGGGTATATAGACATACTCAATCAACCTAAGTCAATTGGGTGTGCCTAGTTACCCTAAGTCATTGTGATTCACTTCCTATGCAAAATCATATCCCTAATCTGACCTAGAGAGAAACTAAGTTCAAGTACAAATTTGAGTAGATCTAGATGAACCAATCTTTGAGGGGTGTTGCAACATGTCAACTGCAATAGTGTATCCCTATGAGGACCCTAGTCTTCATGAAGGTACAGTCCTACAGTTGGCATGTGCCAACATTTGACAAAACTACCCATCTTGATGTACACACCTCAAGAAGAGGTCATTTACACTCATTTATTTCTTAATTAAGATTCAAATTACAACAACCCCGTTGAACCCTACTTCCAACAACCCTTAAGTTTGTCATCCTTAATTGAGTTGTTAATGTAATATGGAACTTCATAAACTTATGATTACTTTTATATTCATTAACTTTTTGCTTAAAGTGCAGTTAATCGAAAATAGAAACAACATCCATCATAAGATTTACTTAATATAACTCAACCATTCATAGCCTGTTTAAGATCCAAAATAGGTTCCATTATAGTAGACTTCATAGAGATGAAGTCTAATTGATTAACGATCTCATAAACCAAACATTTGTTTTGAAACCTATCAAGGTATTACTCAGAGGAGTGAACCTTCCTTTTTCTAGTTAAGTGATAGGGTTCGTTATAACCTTTTCCATTACACGAGTCATGGTAGTTAAGTTATACTTCTATTATCATCTTTTCAATAAACCATGCATGATTAGATAAAAGAACATCGATGCATGCCAACTTAATAAGTTGCATTCAAATAAGGGATATTGTAACTAATTCCCATACATCCAACCTATTTAGTTACAACAGAAATAAGGATCCATTCAGATAAGAATGATAACAATGTAAATAAGATTACCAATTTCCTTCATATAATTCACTAGGAAAATGACATATCAAGTATGAGTAACTCTCAATCTTCTTCAATTCATCATGGTAAAATACATATTTTACAGGACCATACATTTCAGACATATTTCATGTCAAACAACATCAAGATCATTAAAGAATACAACTTTTCTTCTTTCAATACATTTCAATAATGAATCATATTTCTCTATAAAAGATCCAGACTTTAAGCAACCAATACATCATATAAGTTATTGCCTTCCTTTATCACTTACGAAGTCCATCTGCAAAAATTGTTAGCACGGGTTAGTTCATTGAACCGAGCATCATAAGTACTAAGCATTAAAACGATGTGATTTCAACTAACTATTTCATAAAACCAACACTACTTTTATGAAATAGTAAGGCCAATCAAATAGATAAATCCTAAGTAAAAACAACCAAGAAGATCAATTAAACAATCTGAATTAACATTAAGAAAAGATCATGATATAAGCTGCACCCTACAACATTATATCATATAAGTAATGTTTCAACGAAATTACTTATCTCATTTTACTAAAGGTACTTACTAATTATTTCCTATATCATTCAATATTAATTAGAAATAAAGAAACTAACTCCATTATTTTTCCAAAATAGAGTTACTCTAATAAACAAATACTTTCAAACTCAATATTACTAAATTTCATAAAAAGGCATCTACAGCCAAGCTAATTTCAACTTCATGAAAGGATTTAGGATGAATCATCTACAACATAAAATAATAAATTCCTATTTCAGATGCTACATCCTAATTTAAAGTCCAAGATATAGCCTAAGTTCTCCAGTTAGGCCACACATTAGAATTAGGAAAGTATTCACTCAACAAATAGCATTTCACATAAATCAACTATTACAAATATTGATTCCTTTAATACAAGTCAAGTGAATAAGTAAGAAGTATCAACGACTACTCAAATGCATTCATGAAATTAATGCAATGAACCCTATTAAATTTATAACAAGATTTATAGAAAAGAGGGAAGGAAGAACTGGGAGAAAACAAGTTAGAACTTCCCTCTCAATTCGGTTAAGCCGAATATCAATTCACAACTCAGAAAGGAGAATGCAACACATAATCTCTATAGTTTCTGAAAGAGATAGCGATGAAAACTTTACCTCAGAGAATAAAAGAGCAAGGAGTCAATTAATCATGTTTAGATGAGGATTCCAACATTCTATCTCAAGTAAATAAGGTCATAAAAGGACCGGTACAGACCCAATCACAACATCCTTTAACTCTTTTAAAAATAGAAATCATGCACTAGAGGATGCTAAACCGAGTATACGAACTGAAGTATTCAAATCAGTTCTCAAAATAAGGCTCCCCATCATTACACAATTATAGTATCAGTAGAAAATTATCCATATCAAGAAGGAGATGAAATAACAAGAATTGTTAAACATCTACAGGAAAAATAACATCCTTCAACAGTCATTCCAAATCAATAAAGTATCAGTCAAGAAGCCATAGACTACTCATTCCTTCCAGACGATAGTGCAACAATCGGTAAGAAAGACTCACTCTCACATCCTCACAGAGGTGAGAGAAAACATCCTTGAATGGACAGAGAAAGATCCATCCTAATTCGATTTCAAAGAAGATGCAACACAAAGAATGACATGACTTAGCTACAAGTGCACAAATCAACTACAGAGATGATTAGAATTCCTTCCATTATATTTCTATGGATAGGCTCAACTGTACGCATCTACTAAGTCAACAAGACATTCTAATCCTTCAACATACTTAGAGATCATAGAACTGAAGTATCTAGAAAACCCTTCATACTGAACCAATTAGTTAGTTCTAAATCACGAAACGTAAACCAAAAATTCGCATATACATTCATTAAATCTTCCCGTAACTACAACCGTAAGATTTTAACAAGTTTACTCTAATAAGTTACTTAAGTGGTTTACCCAGATCAAGAACGATAAGTTTAATCAATCAACATCTAACTCAAAAGTGAAGAAGACAATAAGATCGACATCTAGCAAGCTCAACTAGAGCTACATGAATAAATTCAAATATCAACTCAGACAAAACCAACTCTCGAAATATCCTTAAACAAAATAGGACTTCATCTATCCAACCTTTAGTTCAGTCTTCCAAAGATTTAAAGAAAAACCCTAAAATATATAAAGTTCAGAAAAGGAAGAACTCGTTCATTGTTATATTCAAACAAGACGAATTCAAATCTTAGTATCCAAGTAACCATTACCACATAGTTTCCATAAAAGGAACAAGGTTCAAGCAACTAAGTTTTAACTGAAAGGGTGAGAGAACAATTAAATCATTCATTCTTGTTTCCACACGAGTTTGAATCCACAAATACAAAAAATCCAAACACCCATTATCAACTCAGCTTTCATCGAAGTACAGAGTTCGAAGCAGTGAAAGTTTCTTCAGTAAAGTTCTAAGAAGAAGTTACTTACTTATTACGGTTTCCATACAAGTTCGAATTCACACAGCATTGAACCAAGCATCCATATATATATAGTTCCAACAGAAGTAACAATACTTCAACCAATCAAAGATGTGACAGAGAAGGACACTTTTCTTACCTTCTAACAACCATAACAGAAAAACCCAATTCCAAGACTTAAAGCAACAACATATATTTCCATAAACCCTTTTTAGCAGATATGAAGGATTCAAATATGTTCGACATTATTCAAACTCAACCAAATATCAAGGTATGATTCCCTATTAACTTAAACAGGAAATGACCCATAATCCATATTGTCTAACAAGACTCATTATCAAAAAAATACAGAGATGTTTCAAGCAAGAAATCAAGGCATTCTTTAAAATTAAAAACCCATTGATCACAAGAGAAAAGTTTTTTAATGAAGATGATTAGAGAAAAGTAGAACAACTTAATGGGTAGAGCCTATCATGCCTAATAGTGCTTCTGTTGATTCGAAGAATATTTCCAGCCGAGCCTCCACAATTCCCTCTTCTCCAAACGAAATCAACAACCAAAAACTTCTTTCTCATATGCCTCTTATACCTCCATTGGATCAAAAATAGTCCAAAGGATCCAAAAATAGAAACAAATTGCAAACAAAACTGCTGGTTTGAAGAACCAGATATCTCCATGTAGAGAAAAAATTGAAATGAATGAAAGACCAAACAACCTCCAAGAATTCCGCTTGCATGGTTTCCTAGGTGGTTTTCTCGCCAAAACCAATGGTCATTAATGCCATTGAATTCCACTTTCCCACCTATATCTCCATGCCATTGCCATCTAAAATTGGCGAACTCAAACTTAACTAAAGCATGCATCTCCAACTTTAGTGACAATGCCAATGGACATTCCATCAAACTTCATGCCTCCACCATAACTGGCAGTACCATGTCCCATAAATTCAAAAATCAAATCTCTTTAATGTCATTGAAACCATCGCCACCGCCTCCCATTTTCCATGTGACCCCTTAGGTCCCCTTTCACCTTACATTAGTTTAGGTTAGATAAACATTAGTTTAGGATCCAACCTAGGCTAGTTAAAAGTTATTTACCTTAGGTCATTAAACATTGCCTTAGGTAAGTTTTCCATCATAGGATAAGCCATACCCCATAGTAGTTTAGTATTAGGTAATAGGTTAGGGATTGACCTCTCATTACCTTAGGTTATTTCCAAATCCCTCACTTGTAAAACATACAACCTAGATTAGGATGCAACATGCATAGTTAGAAATAGATCTAAGGTAGGTCTAGTTTACCTTAGGTTAGAATCCTAGTTAGGATAGATCCTAACAGTCTAGGACTAAGGTTTTACCTTAATAGTCCTAAAGTAAGTCTTCTTTTTTTCCTTCTTACGCCAACAAGGTCATAAGAAATTGACTAGAAGATCCAATTTCGTATTTCACAGAAAATGTAAAACAAGGACCTCAAAAGAAGGGTCTGAAAAATTGTAAACTTACAAAGGCTTATTCCTCTTAATACCTTCCATTCTAGAATGTCGACTTAACAAACTGAACAGGTAAGAAACTGAAGCATACCTTGGATCAATGGAATTGATCCAAGGTTTTGTTGTTATTAAAAATAAGTATGCAAACAGAAATTCCGGTTCACAACTTTTACAAAGCCCAAGGAAGAATAATTTTACTTCCAAGCAACAACAACATAGCAAAATGAATCCATGAATGACAATAATTTATCCCTTTGCAAGCATGATTCCCAACAGTCAAAATAATACACCTTCTTAGGAAAAATCTCATATCAACGCTTGTAGTGTAAGGGGAAAAATCTATCAATTTTCCAAAGATGTTACATTTAGGGTCCCACTTTCACAGGAAAAATATTTACAGGACTAAAAATTGTAAAGGCTTTGCTTTTTAAGATTACAAATTCCTCTAGTCCCATTCTTGTAGTTTTGCAACACCAACAGAGTAATAGATCAATTTTTAGAAGGGATATATGAATATGAAAAAAGTATAGCAAGACTAGGATCACGAACCCACAACTTAATTCTTAGTAAATGTACTTTGGACAAGCTCGTGGGGAAGAAGAAAAATAATATGAAAAGGAACAAGTCGGATGTGACAAAAAGTTCTATGAAAATTTACAAAAAGCAACTTAAAAAAAAGAAACATTGGCAACGATTTTAGACTACAAATGCTTGTAGGAATGTATATCAGGATGATTTATCAAGTCTAATATGTGATTATATGAATGCATGTTGCAAGTTACAAGATGAATAGAGAAACATTCATTGTTCTTTGCACAACGAATCCTTTAAGAAGGCTACATGACTAATAGTCTGATTTGTTTGACAAAAGAAAAAGAAGAACTTTTTTTGAGGGCATCTCACACAGAGGAAGGGAAAACATATAACTTCGGGTGGGCAATAAATGCATCGCATATATTTGATGAAATGCCTCAAAAGGATTTCATTTCATGGAATTTTATGTTGGCAAGACATGCTCAATGTGGGTGTGGTAAGGAGGTAATCCAACTCTCAAAGAAAGTGCAAAGATCGCATACCGAGTTCGGAATAGAAGTAACACTTACATTCACGCATAAAATACCCTGAATCTGTATATGAAAAGAAGTGTTGGAAGGGAAAATTGAAGACATGGTCTTCAAATTTGATCATTGCATGCGGGAATAAGTTAAACTACTAAAACTCCAATTTTCTCCCAATTTATTACTAATACTTCTCCACCAACGGTTTCAAAGATTGCAAAATGGTATCAACTTTGGGGCGAGTTTAGTGAAAAGGATAGCACGAGGTGTTTTTAGTAGAAGTTTATTACCACCTAACAAACATGGAAGGAATTAAGATTTTTATTATTCTTAAGCATAAATCAAGGGGTAGTTCCACAAAAATAGAAAATAGGGGTGTGGGGCATAAAAATAGGAAAATGTCACTATTTTGTTTTATGTGAGAATAAGTAGAAAAATTAATCAACCAATCACATATATTAAAAATAGTGTTTATATATATAGACCATATGAAAAGGTCATGAAATGACAAATCCTGTTGAAGCAAATGCATTTAAGGTGAAGAAACAAATTGATAGGGAGTTGTATTTTATGTTTTTGTATAATTTTTAGAATCTTGAAGTGCCAACTAAATAACTTGTAGGAAACCTTGTGACATAATCAAATATACATTTAGTTTGAGCACTAGTTTTCCCTACCACACACATTTTTGTCTCTATGAAGATTCCAAGAAAGAATTTTTTTGGAAATCAAAAGCGAGAGAAAAACACAAGAAAAGAATAAAACAGAGAGTAAAAACACTTTGTCCAATTTGAATGGTATTATTGGGACACTCATTTGGTCTGTACTCATAGCTTGCAATATTTACAAGGGAACTAATTGAAGATGTCTACAACCGTGATGTTTTTTGTTTAAACACATGAAAGCAGTTCTACATAAGTAATTTTGATGTTCCATTATATTTAAGTAATGAAAGATACGATATCAAAACTAGCTAGAAAAATTAAATCATCTACACCATAACATTAACCAACAATCTAATCATTACCTCCACAATCAAACCATGCACTCTTGATTGAGTTTACGCAAGAGTTTCATATGCTACTTCAAGATCCACACAAGGAAGAATTGAATTCAAAGTTGTGTTATATGGATTATCTTTTTATTCTTTCAAAACTAAGCGGGAGTAATCTGCAATATGAAGTGGGAAAAAAATAGGACTAAGTGACAAAATAGTTAAAAAAACATATATCAACCTTAATCTATAATGTGATTCAAGTTTTGGGAAGTGAAGGCTTGCTTAGATATGAATAACATATAAGGAAACAAAAAAGCTAGCTAAACATTGTTAAGGGTGAGCAAATGAAAATATTCTGCAAACGAAGACCATCAATAAGAGCAAGGATAAAATCACGGGGTAAAGAAGATAAAGATACTAAACCAAACATCTTGATGCCCTTGTAGGTTTTTATAGTTCTTGAATTATAATAAATCGAAAAGGGGGATAATTATATTAAAATGCAAATAGATCAATCACAGATCAAAATGGGTAGGAACAGATTGAAATAAAAAGAATTTCTTTATTCCATACCCATACCCATTCCATACGAATAAAAAATAAAAAATTAAACCCTTACAAAATGGGTGCCTCCAAAACGAATGCCTAGATTAGATTATTGATGAATTGAATTGTTTTCTTACGTACCCAATTGGGAATTCACAAATAGATGTATAAAAGTAAAATAAGAACTTGGGATGTTAATCAAACCCAACCCAGATGAAATAGATTGCTTAATACCTCTCGACGGTGATGCCCCTCCCCTTGATTGAAGGTAAAGAAAGAATGAATTATCAAAAATAATAAAATTGAGAAAGAGGGAGGGACGAAGGGAGGGAGGAAAGAAGAGGAATATAAAAAAGAAATGAGATCGAGTATAGTGTATATTTTGGTGGAATGAATGAATGAAAGTTTTTAATGACGTCCACGAGACCAAACAGTCTATGGGACCCAAGGTGCAAACAAACTTGGCAGCGAAACACCAAAAAAGATGCCAAAAAAATAGTTGTTACTTCTGCCTTTCTTCCAGTTCTTTGCTAATCTTGATTCTTCTGCTATGGATTTTGATCAAGAAATCCGTTGTTTTTGCCACCCTTTCCTCTTCAAACAACGTTGTAAGATCATCCATTGTTAAGATATCCACATAATTGCCCCGTATGTCATCGTAAGCCACACATTCCATGATGAAATGCCATTCGATTCCACCGAGCCCGACATGCAAAACTGACAAACCCTTTCTAACCACTCCTCTTTGGGTATTTTCCATCTCCGGTTTCACACCTAAGATGATGTGAGCTAGTTTTTAGCTGTGCAATTAACATTTTAGCTTTCCACTTTATCATCGCTCCAATATAATGTTTTTCCCATGATCACATGTGGGATTAAAATTCTTGACATAGTATTCTCTTTTTCGTCCAAGTTGCTTATTCCACATAATATTTCTGAATTTCTCTCTCACATAATTTTTTATTTCTTCATTAGTGCTAGGACACTCTTGTATGTTAATGCCCCATTTGCTCATCCACTTGCCATTTTGCTTCATCCAGGTTTTCTTCCTCCTGTTTAACTTTTCCTCTACTGCTATTTTTGGCCACCGGGAATCATCCATGTTTTCCACTTTCTTGAAGTATCCTAATAGTCGGATCATTGCCGTCACTTCCATCGGAAAGGCTCCGCTTCAACTAGAATGACTTCGTATGGAACCGTGGTTTTTATTTTGAAACTGCTTGTAATTAGATGCTTTTGAATTCTTTCTATTTGTTTCCATTTCCCCACGGACGTACTTGCTGCCCCAAATCTCACACCCGTATAACACCACTGGGATTACTAGTAACCCAAAAAGATTCAATCTGGTTTTCCAATCCCATAACTCTGTTGTTCTGCATCTATTTTGAAGCATGTATAGAGCTTTCCACCCCCTTGAATCCTCTTAGCTCTACAAGTTTCCCAACTGAGATTATTGTGGAAGTCCAGTCCCAAATATTTGTATTCATTTACAACTTGCAAGGAGTCCCCTTCAAACTCAAAGCTTACTTGTCTCTTTTTCCTTTTTAAGGTAAAAATCATGATTTTGGTTTTACCAATGTTCACTTGCATTCCCACCTCTTGGAAAAATAGTTCTAAAGCTCTCAAGTGCTCCTATAAACCCTGCACTGTTTTAGCCATTAGGATAAGGTCATCCGCATAGAGTAGCAATTTTACCACATAAGAGGCTAAATGAATCCCACCTCCGCCCTTTTTGTCAATCCATTCCTCTAGCTTGTCTATATATAACCCAAACAAGGTGGGGGAAAGTAGACAACCTTGTTTGACCCCAATATCACTCCCAAAACACTCAGATAGACCATCCTTAGTTCTGATTTTAGCTGTACCTTCTCATATAGTCTATGAACCATTGCCCTATATTATATCGGAATACCCAACTCTTCCATTTTGTCCCACAATTTGTTTCTTGGAACCGTGTCAAAGGCCTTTTTGAAATCCACAAAACAACAATAAACCTCTTCACCTTGCCTGTCCCAAACCTTTTCAATCAAATGCCTAAGAGTGACGCAGTGATCAATAGTAGAGTGCTTTGGTCTAAAACATGCCTGCCCTTTTGCTCTCTTACCTTCCTTTTCGGCCCAAAGACTAATTCTATGCTCCACCATGCTACCAAAGAGCTTTCCAAAAAGTGGGTTAATCATAATAGTGCGGTAATTTGTTGGATTGTTGACATCGCCACTTTTGTGGAGAGGAACAACAATGCTAGTTGTCAATTTTTGGAAAACCGAACTGGATAACTCTGTTAAAAATATTTTTAATGTGTGGAGCAAGATCTTCTGCACCCCAATTTAAGAATTCCACTTGTAGACCATCTATGTCTGAGCCTTGCCCCTGCTAACCTTTTGATCCCTTCCTTAATGTCTTTCGTGGAGAAGAGTTTGTCCCTATTTTCAATAACATATGGAAGAAGCGGCAAGTCATTACTTCTTTCATACAACATTTTTGCATATTCAAGCCACTGAGTGTCGGTGATATTATTCTCAACTGTACTTCTAGTCTGTTGAAGCTCTCTCCAAAAACCTCTCGGATTATTCTTCCCCATGGAAATCAGCTCCTCCCTCCTACCTCTCATGTACTCTTCCTTTTTGTTTCTCACTAGCTTTCTATATAACTTTGTATTTGTTTTCTCTTTTCCGGAAGCATTTAACCTTCTTTTCGCCGCTTTGCATTCTTCATCAAACCATGGGTTTCTTTGGAAAATATTTTTAACACTTCTCTTGGCTCTAGCATGCTTGCACTCCCTTAGCGCATTGTGTATTATAGTCATTAACTTCTCACTATTGAGCATGTATTTGCCCTGATTGAGGTTGTTAGTATCCTGCATTTCTATGCTGTTTTGCAATCATACATTTAAAGATGGCTTGGTTCTCCTGATTCACAAGGATTTTGCTTTGATACACTGCTTTTTTTTGTTTAGATGAAGGCTCTCCTTTTGCTGGTCCATGTTTTGCATGCTAATCTTCACATGAATTGGGTTATGATCTGATCTCATTTCTATAGGACAACTTCCAACCTCAACCTCCAATATCCAAGACATAATGTTTTGCGAGCATATGGCATAGTCTACAACACTTTGACCATTGTAGGTTTGACATGTGATCTTTCTTGAATTTGGCCATGTCTTTATACCATTACATATGATCAAATCATGTAAGCTACATAGACCTAATAGTTCAGCCCCAAAATGAGAAACACCACCTTTAATGTCTTGTGAGACCCGTTCCCATTTCTGTTTTTTGTCTTCTTCTAGCCATAGAGGATTGTTATTCCATTCCTCTTCTTTCCCAAAGTAAAGAGATTGGTTATTAGTTGTCCTAGCATTAAAGTCTCCTAATAGAATGACCTCTCCTTTGTTGCAAAACTCAGCTATGTCCCTTTTCAAAGCTCGAAAGGGTCCTCTCTATCCATGTTCCTCTTCTTGTAGGTTTTAGATCCATATGGAGTGAAGTAACAAGCTGCGAGAAAAAGAGTGTTTTCCTTGTCGGTCAATTTCAACCATAAGTATTGATTATTTGAGGTCCTTCTTTTCTTCCTTGATGATGTCTTTCCACACTTCCCTTACTAACATTGTCACTCCGCCATGTCCTTTGCCATTCTCTACCAACTCATTCCAAATCGATACCTTCTCATATCCTGTAAAGTCTGGTACTCTGCAACCTTCATGTTCATGTGTCTCTACAAGTACAATGATGTCTCTACCCTCCGCTATGGGCCCCAACCCAGGACCCCTCCTCCAAGGATAGCCTCTACAATTCCAACTAACTAAAGTAAGATGATCTTGGGGGCCTCGAATCCCTATTTATTATGTGCATTTCTTACGCCAAATTGGGCTTTCCTTCTATATAACCATGCTTCCTTTCCTTCCTTTCTTGTTGCCACCACCTTTTCCCATTCTTTCCTTCTTTCTTCCAATTGTAACGGAGTTAGATCTTCATCTATAAAGAGTTGGGTACCTTTGAGAAACTTCTTGTTTCTTAGAATTTTTTCTTCTCTTCTACATTCCTCAAGGTAACTTTTATATTTCTTGCTCTATTCCCTCCTGCCACTTTTCCAATTCTATTGGCTTGATGAATATGCATCCATTGAAGTTTGTCTAGAAGGAAGTCTCCAACTAATTTGTTGGTGATTTCTCTTTCTCCATGCTCTTTCAACCCTTTGATGATGATGTTTGCTGCCCTTTCTTGGCGATCTTTTTCTTCCCACATTTGCATCTTGATCTGTTTATTTATTAACTCCTTATGTGACTCTATTGGTTCATTTACCACATGTACCCATGTCTTGGCCTCTTCAAGCTTTTCTAGTAGTTTAGTTTCTTTAATTTCCATGTTTGCTAACGTTGATTGAATATCCTTGATTTGCGGGATATCCTTTTTTCACTTCTTCTTTGAAGGTATGTTACCATTCTTGCCTTGCTTTATCTCAAGTTTCAGTGCTATAATCTCTTGTTGCCTGTTACCATGATGTGATTCAAACTATCAATTTTCTCTTTAAGCACTATGTTTTCTTGTGCCAATTGTCGGCAAGCTTCAGTTACTTCTTGAAGCTTGGTATCTTTCAGTTGTTCCTTCATCTCCAAACTGTCCACTCTCCTCTTCAGACTCAATAATTCTGGACATAAAGTTGTGATGACCATGTTAAAGGCGTTGATATTGGGCTATAAACACCTTGTAGTTCTTGATTTCCCCCTTCGTCTCTCTGTTAAACTCTTGTTGTATTATGTCCTCTCATTGTTTCATTTCGATTTTCTAACAGTTTATTGTCTTTGGATGGCCATATTTCTTTGGAAATCTGTTAGAAGTCTTTGGAAGGATTACCACAAATTTTTGCCTCCCAGTTGCTTAATCTTTCTTGCGATTTTTACTTATCTACGCTATAATATTCTTCTGTGTTGTTTTGCATTCACGTATGTCAACTTTTCCCCTGAGTTGTCTAGTTTGATTTGAGTCTATTCTTGTTTTTGAGAGTACATGATTAATGCCTTTAATGTTTCTTCTTCCTGAAGGGTGTAATCATCTTTGTTTTCTTTTAAAACACTATATGTGTCTGCCTTGTGCTTCTGTGTGTCCTGGGATTTTGCATTTTCTTCCATGATTGCTTGCTAGGTCCCACTTCTTAATCCGTAGCTTGCTTATGCAAGGGCCCACTTCTTCACTCTTTTTCTATACCCGATGAGTCCTGCTCCCTTGTCCCTCTTGGATTCTCTGCTCTAGACCTACTAAACCTTGGTTTTGTCGTCTCGTGTTTGCAAAACCCTTCGTTGTCTCAAAAAAACCCTTTGTGCATATCGCTCTCCGCATCCTTGTCACCAATCTGCCTTTCTGTCATCGTTCCTTGTTCTGCTGCGTTTTGTTCGCTGCGTTCTCGAGATCAAGCTCTGTCATTCTTGTCATACTAAAAATAGGAAACCATTAATTTTAAATAATATCCTTTTAACTTCTTTAGAGGAATATAGCTTTGTTAATATTATAGAGCATGCATTGTAATGATTGGCATTTCAAAATAAAAACTCCAGCCAATGGAAATAAAGTAAAAGAAATTTTTGTAACAAATAAAATAAATTTAGACAATCAAACATTAATAACGAAAAAATATAAATACAAGTGGCAACCTCTAATTCATAGATAACAAAATGAGTATTTATTTTGGTCAAGATATTATATTTACCTTCGAACAAAATAATAAAAATAATTGTTTGTAATTGGTTGAGAAGAACATTAAGTAATAAGAAACATTATTTTAAGACCCTAGGAATGAAAATGAGAAAATTAGGGCATTGTCTTAATATATATTGTTATCCTTTGCTTTGGTAGGAAGATAGCCGCCAATGAAAGATTTGGGTGACCGGTGGAGTAGGCCGTCATATTAGAACGTAATAATGAATGAATGCGCACCCTCAATGACTTCTTTCCACCGTCTATTCATTGACTAGTTTAGGCGGAGACCCCTTTTAAAAACCCAAAAAGCAACCGCTAAACAAAGACAGACTCACTACACAGGGCCGGGCACGCACGAAACGTCACTGTCAAACTCCGTTGTACTCACTAGCCTCACATCATTCCTCCTCCCTCCACGCCAACAAGACTAACGGTCCCGCCAATCCACGCGGCACGCGATGATTGGGCGACCGCGGTTTTCTCCCGTTAAATAAAAAACCTAATATCTGACATGCGTTGAGAGGAGTCCTCCGTAAGGCTAATAACCCTCTCACCTCGGCCAAATTTCCATTTGCCTTTCTGCCGAAACACGCACCACCCCTCGAGCTGTTATTTATTTTTTTAATTTTACTTAACGCGCCCTTTGTTTTTCCCTTATTTAATTGCTTATACCGCCTTGACAGTTTATATATCCAACATCTGCTCACTTCGATTTTCCAACGACTTGGCGGAGCAGAAGATCACAACAGTTGATCCTCTTCGAAAGTTGATGTTATTGTCTTGTTCAGCAGCATATCTTTTCCTTTACATAGTCGCCATGGCTGTGGCTTTCTCAGCAGGCTGGGAAAGAAGCCAACGACCTTTTTTTTAACAAGAAAAAGAAGCAGAGGTGCGTGTGGGTGAACGGCCCTATAATTGTCGGGGCAGGTCCTTCGGGTCTCGCCGCGGCTGCTTGCCTGAATGAAAAAGGTGTTCCCAGCGTTATTCTTGAGAGAGCAGACTGCATCGCTTCTCTGTGGCAGCACAGAATTTACGATAGCCTTAAGCTTCGTCTGCCCAAACAGTTCTGCGAGTTGCCATTAATGCCGTTTCCCAAGGACTTCCTGTTTATCCAGACAAGACCCAGTTCATTTCCTACTTGGAAGATTACGCCGCAAGATTTAATCTGAGTCCCGAGTTCAACGAGAGCGTGGAATCTGTCTTTGGGAAACGGCATTAATGGCAGCTCGCAGAACTGTTTGGGCAGATGAAGCTTAAGCCTATCGTAAGTTCTGTGCTGCCACAGAGAAGCGATGCAGTCTGCTCTCTCAAGAATAACGCTGGGAACACCTTTTTCATTCAGGCAAGCAGCCGCGGCTAGACCCGAAGGACCTCTCTGCTTCTTTTTCTTGTTAAAAAAAAGGTCGTTGGCTTCTTTCCCAGCTTGCTCTGAGAAAGCCACCGCCATGGCGACTATGCTTTTGGACTTGTGTAAGAGGTAAAGCTGTCTGTACATTTTATTTTTATTGGAATCATTTTATCTCGATCCCTTTTTTGTCGTGGTGTTATTTCTCTGGTCTTTTTCTGTGTGAGCGGTCTTTATCTAGCCTGGGATATCATTTGCAAATGGTGGTAACCATTGAATGCAAATGCCTTGTTAATATATTTACAGAACACTGTTTAAAAAGGCCATTCCATTCCATTCGACTGTACTTTTGGACTTGTGTAAGCGGTATAGCTGTCTGTACATTTTCTTTTTATTCGAATCAATTTATCAATACCTATCCCTCTTTTGTCGTCGTGTTTTTTTTTTTTCTTCTGTGTGAGGTATTTTTCATTTTAGTGTCTCCAAGCAATTGGAGATTTTGACTTGTGCTAAGTAATATCTGATATCTGATTTGCTTACTTAGGCGTGTATTTCCAATTCCAAGTCAAACCAAATCATAATTATAACACGGCACACTGTTTTTTAAGTTTTACAATCTTTCACGTCCTCCAATTTCCAATTTCTTAATATTTCAAAAATAATTTCAATTCTCTAAACATTTTTAAAAAAATTAATAAAGAATTTGTTAAGGAGATACAAATCCTTAAATTAGAACCGACGTCTCCTTATCTATCTGTATATGTGTTGATTAAATTTGAAAAATCCTCATTTTTTGGTTTTTTTTAATTGAAAGATGTAATTAGATGTTTGTAAACTACTATTAAGATATTCTATAACTAGCAATCGCATGTGTTTCATGTAATGTAAACGCTGGGATATGTTATTTGTTTTAGAGGTATAATTATTACTTTTGTAGTTGATGTTGATGAGGGTTGTGATTGATTTCGTACACTACTACAAGGGGGGGTCATTTGAGACATTAATTAGAGACAAAAATATATTTTTGTCTCTAATTAATGCACCCTCCTACTTTTGTCTCAAAAACCCTTAATGTATTTTTTTAATTAAAAAAACTCTCTAGTATTAATTTGAGGCGCGCGGCTTGCAAAGCGGGCGAACTGGGCGAAAAATCCGAAGGCGTGGAAAATGGCCAACAAGCTCGGGCGGGAGGGAAACAAGCATGCACTAGATGGTCATGCGGATTTGATCAGGCGCAGAGGAGGAGGGCGAGCTGCAGGTATCCGCCGTTTTGCCCTGTTTTGTTTTGTTTTAGCTGTGAGCATTTAAAGATTTATGCACAGAAATGGCCGCCGCGATGGTTTGGTTTTCGACCTGTCCGGCCCTTACAGGATTCGAGGGTATATTTTGTGGCAGCTTCTATCTGGGAACATTTCTCAACTGCCATTTTTTAGATCTGTCTGATATTAGATCTTTGCTTAGCATTCGTATTTCAGATGGTTGCTTAGCATTCGTATTTCAGATAGCATTCGTATTAGATCTTTGATGCCGCAAGCGATAGTGTGCTCGAAAGTACCACAATCTTGTTGTCTTCTAATTCGGCACCACCGATATACTTATTAATTAGATTTTGTGTCGGTAATTTTTATGTCATTTATTACTTCCCTCTATTTCCCTCTATTTCCATACTTACTTTGTGCTCCACTTTATCTGACATGGTATAGTCAAAACAAAACAGTCTTTATTTGCAATGGGTTCTGTAGTAGTTGGAACAGTTCTGCTAGGAAAGTTGTTGTTATTATCTCCAAACAATCATACAAGATCTAATTGATAACACTAAACTAGAGTTCCTATATTCTACTAGCTCGCCCAACCAATGACAAAGTTAAACTCAATCTCTTTAATCCCCAACAAGCCTATCTCGGCTAGATGGTCATCCTTGGGAAATAACTACATGTACCTAATTATTTCATATCTGGATTCACCTCTTTGCAACAGGATACATGATCTCAACACACTTAGTTGATCCAAATATTGCTTTTTATTTACCAAAATCTTAGCAAATGCCAAAAATCATTTTAATATGTCAGAGCTTCAGTTTAATATGCATTTTTATCATGCATATTAAACTGAAATCGAGAGCTCGTGCATATTATTATTGTTGTTTACTCGAGCTCTGAGAAAGTGGAGGTGCAAATCGAAAACATGTTGTAGGCCCGATCCCCATTATTGTTGTATATGTCTTGCATTGCGGTCGAAGCATGAGCTTGGTCGATCGACATCTTGGGAGTGCTTAGATGAATCACCTTTGGTTAAGTCTCGAGAATCCATTGACGTGCATATGATCTCCCACAATGCTTGGTATTCATTGCTTTGAGTGTGATCTCGAATCTCTGTGAATGCAGTGCAGTGCCTTGCCATAAATTTGATCAAGTTCTACCATGTATGAATGTGATGAGTTTCTGCATCATCTGAAAACTGAACACCTACAAATGCTCCTCCCAAGAAATCTTCCAGCTTTGGGCGTTTCTGATCATTGTTGTTCGCATTCATAATTGCTTCAGATTTCATGACTTCTGACTGATTGCTCAATCTCTTCTGATGCCATTCTGCAACAAAATTGTACATGAAAAAACAAATGTTAGGGCCCATTCTGCAAAAATAACTGTGTATGACAACCTTAATGTTAGGGTCCATAGTTTACTGGGTATCACAATGTTTCTGTCAAATCAGTCCAATAAGTTATGTATCACCATAATCATGTTGGGAGTCATGTACGGAGATACCTGACCTGCACTGGTAATATATGAAAAGCCTAATCTGAACCAGTACATCATTCTAGTAAGGAAGCCCTAATGCATGAATACAATATTTCTTTCATCATCTTAACAGCAACCCATATGAGAAATATAAGAATGACATTCTAAACCATTTGGAGGAGATCATATCCTTGTGTCACAGTGCAGTTACACACATTATAACAGTGTAGCTGATTACAGACTAAAAAAATCACAAACGTTGTATTCTTTGCAGGAAATCAAATCGTTGCCACACCCATTGTAATAAACCCAACACACACTTGACGCGATGTATTGATTGCGATGTAAAATAGACCTTTAAACAAATTTTTGTCCCGCTTCAACAAATTGATGCCATCTCGAAGGTGGTGAATGCGATTCTCGTGTCCTTGTCTAAGTGAAAATCTGTTAAATACCGGAAACAGTAAGAAAGAAAGTGTACGATGGATGGGTTATTCATATTTTATTTTTCATAAAATGGATTCCCCCTCATCTCAACTAAGTACATCTTATCAAAGCAACAGGATTTAAAACAAAAACATTACAGAATTTTAAGGCCACAAATTGCATACCTTTTGTTAAATAGTGTAAAATTGCTAATGTAAAGCAAGTGTTGAGAACAGAGAGGAGCATATCCTCTCTTCGCTTCGTTCAAGCTACCACCCATCAAATTATAAGAGTACATACAAGTACCGCCGTCCCCCGGCCATCTCCATTTTCACATGTTGTAATTGTCATCCAGACACCATCAGTGCACCTGCCCCCTGCAACATCCAGAAGAGACTCTGAAAGATGGTTCAGCAAATATGACTTTCCACTGCTCTGCTTTCCCATGGAGGATATAACCTTAATTTCACCCTTCCAGCTGTTGAGAACAAGATCATAGAAGCCAAAGCGTATAGAATTAGCAAGCGATACGCTGTCCACGTAGCTAATATCATGGGGTATTTGAAGTCCATCCTAGAGAGCTACCATGGCATTGTTTTCTGCACGAGCTATTTGAACGGGCACGAGGCATACAAGTTTGCGAACCCACATTCCCATTTTCACAGGGGTTTGTTCCTCTGCTGGAACTGATATCAGGTAATTCTCTACATTGTCGGTTAGGAATTGAATCTTCATATTTGTAAAATCTTTATCTTTACCTGCCTTAAGTTGTCTAATAAGTGCTTCTATAATTTTGATGCATGCCTCTCCATAGCAGGGAGCCGATCTGGTGCTTTCTAATACCACTTTGAACGTAATGCACTTCTTATAACTGGAAACAATGCAGGAGTTGTTGCAAACTTGTCAAAAATGTGGTATATGTATCCCAAATAGGGGCAGAACCAACAATTCTGTTTCTTCTCTTTCCGATTCACGAGCATTGTTATCATGCATGACTCGATTTGTCAGAATCGCACAACTTCCTAGCTAAAGCAATTTTCAACACATGGGAAGAAATAACACCAAGGGCATCTGCAGGACTGTATAGTAAAAGTTGATTTTGTGATCCGAAGCTCGTAAATTTCATGTCGAGCAGATCCAAATCAGATAAATTGCCTCGCTTGTCCATTCAAATGAATGGTCTTCAAGTAGCTCATGTTATCACCCAAAACATAAATTTCTAACATGACCCCAGGACTTGAATGTCTTCTTCCGACAAGGTGCTCATCAACATCATTACCTGAACATTGGAATTCCCTGAACACAATGAAGAAATAGCCGTCAACAGAGATGCATGCTTTAAAAGGAGGCCGCTGCATCGGAAGAGAAATATGCTTTGCCTTCATCATGGATTTCTACTACTCTTGCCCTGTTTCCGACATCAACCAAGAGCAACTCCATTTTCCATGGAATTAAATGCATCCATGTAATGATCTTGTTCCCCTTATATGATTCAAGATTAACCTCAACACCAGTCCAATAGACCTTCCGAAATGATTCATCAAACTTGTATATTACTATCTTGCTCCTTTCTTTTCCATATAGAGCCATATAGTGTGTAGATTCATCTAGAGCCAGCAAATCAAACCCCCTCCTAAATGTATATATAGGACAACTCGTGTTATTCAAGTTCAGAAAGCCGACCTTGGGACATCGGTATAGATACAGGAAAGAATCTTTGAAGTTGTGAATAAAAACCATCAACTCGCCGGACTTGAGGACTGTGACTTTTAATAACCTTTCCTGTTCAGGATTGATGGCTACTAATTCAAGTGGCTCCCCACATGTTGGGACAATTGGATGCGTCTCAGAGTTGCTGTTCAATTCATTTAGATCCTTCTTCATAGGAGTTAGCTCACACGCTTTCCACATAACGTCGAACTGATGTTCCTCTACAGTTGACACCTTCACCTTCAGCTCCGCTTCAGAATTTGACCACCAGTTCAGCGGATTATTAATGGAGTATTAATGGGGTATTACTCTAACACTGTTCATATAGGTACTTGATATTGTTCCTTCCATGCAAAAACTATGTCAATCTCCTATGTATAAGAGACGCCACTATACTTGCAAAAAAAATTATAGCAACAAGTTTCCTGCAGAATATGACAACTGGTTTTTCCTGCAGAAAATGACAACTGGTTTTTCATGTTTACATTGGGGCTCTGGTTGCGTTCATCATTAATTTCTCTACGGCACCCAAGCCAAACAAATATGTGTTTAATCCAGCAGCATAACACTGTAGAAGACAAAGATGGCATTTTCTTCCCTGGCTTGTAGATCTCTACAGCTACTGTTGTAGCAGTATCAAACAGGACAACTAATATAGAAGCTTCACACACTGTTCTCAGATGACTTTGTATAAACCTCAAAATGGCCTCATATACACAGCCAATCTTCCAATCACTGATTATTAAGCATTGCCATGGTTGGGGCTATGTTTTAGGTAGACATTGAATCTGATCCTGCAGAAATTTATTGTTGGCCAGTTCTCGTAATACGCTTGTGCCAGAGTTACTTAGTGCAGTAATATTTTTGAGTATATATCTCTCTTTTCAAAATGATGCCATCATTTCTCTTTCTCAATTTCTTTTTGTTTAGCAAAATACGATAGATTTTTTATCGGTTCTTCTTTTCGTAGGATTGTTAACATGTTTAATGATATCGGTACCCATGTTGTGTTTTGATTTTTCTAAGAGTTATGCATGCATACATTTCATTTCAATTATGGGCGCTGAATCTGCAGATAAAAATAGTGCTTTGTTTTTCTCCTGATGTACATGAATTGTGGGTTTTTGTGCTGTCAGCTTGATGATTGGATGTTGTGCTGAATTTATAAGAAAAATAACAATTCTTAGAGGCCACTAGGGGGGGAGCCAGATGAATCATGTGTTGAAGAAGTATTGGCTTCTTTGCCTGACATTGATCACCACCAGAAACTGCACCTGCCCAAGCTCGGTTCTTTCTCTTGGTTGTTGGAAAGTGAGGACCCCTTCCTAGAGGGATTTTTGAATGATGAAACTATGGATGACAATGGAAATAATGGCTCTCTTCAGGCAAAGCCCTCTCACAGATACCAGAATACCATCAACAATAGCATTTACTGCTCATTTTATGTTGTGCCCAATCAAGAAATATGAACTGTGGAGACACAAAACAAGTTCAACTCTCTCAAGAGGACCCTCTCTTTAGCTTATAGGGATGAGGCACTCCACCCCTCAAAGAGATACAACAATGACAACTACAACAATAGTAACAATGTATCATCCTTTCTCAATTCAATGCAACCCAATCGAAATTTCCACCAGCAGCAGAAGAACTTTTTGGAGGCATTGAATGACTGCCACCCAAATTTCAGGATGCCCTACATGTAACACAGTTAGCGGAGCGACTCTTAAGAAATTTCCAATCATCTGCAGAAAATTTTCAATTCATTTCCAAGGGATCCATGATTATTGATGGTCATGGTATTCTGCAGGAAACTTGTTGCTATAATTTTTTTTGCAAGTATAGTGGCGTCTCTTATACATAGGAGATTGACATAGTTTTTGCATGGAAGGAACAATATCAAGTACCTATATGAACAGTGTTAGAGTAATACCCCATTAATATCATCTTTTCCTTTTAATGTTTTTGTCTGCAAAGTTTGTACATAAATATGTGCTGCAGTATTGGGAGGGACAAGTTTGCATAGTTTTACATCTCTTCTCCAAGATTTACTCTGTACAGAGCTATAGTATGATTAAAATTTCAGTTTTTATTAGTTACATTATTCTTTGTGTGTGTGAATGTATCATATTCACTTTATGGACTGTTGGTTGATCATAGCTAACAACATAAATTTCACTTCTATTTATAGCACATAAGATTATGCAATGTGGATTAGAGATTGCCTCAATTATGTGGAACATACTAGAGGCATGTCAATGTGATGTAACAACATCCAGGTTCACAAACAATTCTTTATCATCCAAAAACATTTAGATCCACTTGAATACAGACTTGTAGAATGCCGCTCCACGTTTGAGCATGCCACTCAAACCTTAGTGCCTTGACTCTTTTTTATAGAAGCCACAGATGCCTACCCAATCTGCAAAGGCTTAACCTTGTTGCGCAAGCCTATACTTAGCTGTGCATCACTATTTGTGTCGTACGAAACCTTGGGACCTTGTCTCTTGTTGTGCAACACTTCTATCTTGCATGTTGAAGCCACGAAGCCTTGCATATGCTGCCCAAGCCTTTTTCAATGCCCTGATGTATTCGGATGTTGCCTAACACCTTGTTGATGTATTCGGATGTTGCCTAACTCTTTAGGCTTGATTAATGTTCCTCGTTGTTAGTATAGTTTTAATGTTATAATACATTACAGCTGAGCACACTGTAACTTATTCTCGGGTTTGGAAAATTCTAAGATCAGAAATAAAAGCTATATTCGAAAAGATTAAGTGGAGTAACACAATAATAAAGTAGAATAATCTCTTGTCATTATAATATATAATCACAAGATACATGCTTTGATAAGAGGCTTTTCCGCCTCCTTTCATTTGAGAAAGGAATTAAAATATTTCATGACTTGTACATTTGGGCAGAGAAGCCTCTTATCAAGGCACATATTTGGTCATTAGATATTATAATGACGGAGCTTGTAGAGTATAAATTGGATTGATACTGGATACTAGACAATGAAAAGCAATCTACTTTATTTGTAATGAAAACAAAGACCTATGATAAGTTCCAAGATTCAAGTTTGCTTCCAAGTTAACCTTGTAACTTATCATAGGTCTTATTGCAGCATGGTTTTGAATATGTGGACCTTCTCATGCTATTTTGTTTTCATTTTTAATAAATTAGATTGCTTTTCCTTGTCTAAGTTCTTCGTCTTTTCTTTTTTTCCAGGTTTCATTGTCTTCTCTTGCTCTAGTTGGTGTGGAGTGGCTTTACTGCAAGAAGGTAAGATAAGATGACATTCTAGTCCTAGATATATTGGTAAATAATTAGAACGTGCAGATACTTTTATTCATTTTTTAAAAATATTTTTCTTTATTATTATGACGAGTGTTACTTTTTTTTGTAGGACACTATTACCTAATTAGCCACTATTCTTGGAAAAAATGGAAAGACAGGTACTTTCATTTTCTGCCACTTGTATTATTTCTTTAATGAATTTAATCTCAATAAAGATTAATATTATCATAGTCATGAGTTTTTTTAATAATACTCAGATCTTAAATAACACTCATAATGGACCCTATTTTAGCTTACAAAAAATGGATTATGAAACGTGGCTTATTTAACAAGCCACGTTAAACAAGCCACGTTAAATAAGCCACGTTTCAGACCCACAGTGAGCGTTTTAGGCATCTCATAGTTCAAACTAATGATGTTTTAGTTTATGGAAACATCATAATGGAATTACCCATTTCCAAACTATAAAAATATAAGTCTCAAGTTGAGAGGTAGATGCTCATTATTTAAAGTATATGATTTATGCAGGAAAATAGTATATCTTCATCTGAATGTTCAGATGAACATGTACCAAGACCTACTCCAGGGACAAATGAATATTTTAATGAAATGATATATTGTACTTGTGAAAAGTGCAAAAATAGAAAATTAAAGAAGCGTCGACTCGTTGGTATCCATAGGTTGAAGTATGGAGTTTATATAGAAGAGGTATACTATAATGAAATTTCAAAAATGCTTGTTATTAAAAAATATAAACTTTTCATATCGCATTGACTATTTTAAATGATATTGTAATGTTTAGCCAATCCAAGTTCATAACAATGTTGAGGAAAGGGCATATGACAATGATGATAGTGGCACTCACAATGAAGAAGAAGACACATATATGGGTGATACCACTTCTCAATTAAATGAAGATGGGGTGAACGAATTTTTACAAGACTTCTACACATATGCTGAAGAAGTTGATGATTCGCCCCTAACTCAACTTGCTAGGACGCCTCTATACCCAAATGCAAATTTGTCTGTATTGGCAACACTTATGTTATTTTTGAACTTGAAAGTTATGCATGGAATGACGAATACATGCTTCACTGATATCTTGAGGTATATTTTAAACTCCTCTAAACTATATCTCTCCATGTCATTCAAGTTTTGAATATTGTGTATAGTGAATAATATAAAGATCTTTTGTTGTTTTATGCAGACTTTTGGCAGATAAGATACTTCCAAAGGAAAATAAGATGCCTCGTTCACAAAAGGAAGTATCTTCAACAATGAAAGACATTGGGATGGAGTACAAAACATATGATGCATGTCCAAATGACCATATCTTATACTATGGTGAAAATGAAAATTTACAGCAATGCCCAATATGTTTCACCAATAGATATCGTGAAGATCAAGTGTCCAAGAAAGTTCCTTATAAGGTTCTACGCCACATTCCAATAACACCGAGGTTTGAGAGGATGTTCAAATGTAAAGATTTGGCAAAATTTATGGACTATCATGCACTAAGAAGGAGCCAAGATGGTGTGATGCGATGGTGGCTGATAGCAAAGATGGAAGGAGCTTGAAGAAAAATGGCCTGATTTAAGAAATGAGCCAAGGAATGCAAGACTTTTTCATTGGCAATGGATGGTGTCAATCCTTTGGAGATCTTAGAACAACATACTGCTTGGCCGGTTTTCCTTGTTAACAATAATCTTCCCCCTTGGATGGCAATGAAAAAAGAGCATGCAATGCTAACTCTAATAATACCAGGTATATGAACTTCTTAGTGTTATGTTCTCTTGAAGATGATGTACATTTACATGAATATATTTAAATTTTAATTCACATTTTCTTCATAGGAAAACACCAGGTGAAATATATGGACACATACATGGAGCCTCTCATTGATGAGTTATGCGAATTATGGAAGGGTGTCAACATGTATGATGTATCAAGACCTAGCAATGATAGGATCTTCCTTTTTCGTGCAATACTTATGTGGACAATTCACGACGCTCTGGGGCTCTCTATGTGTTGTGGTAATCTATTTATCATATTCATTTGTAATCATTCTATTTATGTTGCTGCCCATTAATTAAATATGGTTTCCATACTAATTTTTCAGGCCTACAGACTAAAGGGAAACATGGTTGTCCATCATGTGGGCCAAACATTGTATCTAGGCAATCAAAGGATCTTAAAAAAACCGTGTACGATGAATACAGACACTTCTTACCTCAAAACCATCGTTATCGCATGCATGAGAAAAATAAGTTCAATGGAAAGGAAGAGGAAAGGAGGCGGCCAAAAAGGATGAACCCTTTGAGGTGGAAATCAGCATATGACAAAAAGGAAGGGAGAGCTTATCCATTGGGAATGAAAAGACTATCTAAGTTTTATAAGTTAGATTATTATGAGCATCTCCCAATAGCTCATTTATTTGATACAATGCATATTGGAAAAAATGTGGCAGAGTGCTTATGGAAACATCTAAAGGGAACCAACAATGAAGACCAAATAAAATTAAGGAAGGACCTCAAAACCGTCAATATGATGCCAAACATGTGGTTACATGAAAATAACACATATGATCCTGCGCCATGGGTTCTTACAGCAGAGGAGAAACAATATATGTTTGATACTATGCGTGCCATAAGATTTCCAACTGGTTTTGGTGCGACATTAAAAACCGTATTCACAAGAGATGGTTCAGTTTTCTCGGAATGAAAACACATGATTGGCATAATTGGATAAAGGTAATTCGTGATATCTTATATTTCTTGATAGTATAATTGAAATTTTCAATATATTAGTAATGTAGAAGATAATATATATTTTAAACGCTATTTTTCAATGTTGGTGTAGTATGTGCTTCCTACAGCAATACAAAGCACTTTCAACCATGACATCACACAAACAATTTACAAATTGTCCAAATATTTGAGGTATTATAAACCATCAATTGTTATTCAATAATTAATTTTTTTCCTTCTATAAATATCATTTTCAATGTCTTTATAATTGTTTTAACATATATTTTGCAAATATTATAACTGGTGATATGTTAATGCTTGTTAGTAAAATTTATAGGTGGGTATCTTCTAAAGAGATACATCCAGATGAGCTGAACTATTGGAAGAGGAATGTTGCTCTTTTGATGTGTGACATTCAAATGTGTTTCCCTCCAAGTTTCTTCAATTCTCAAGAGCACTACCTTATACACCTGGTAGAAGAGATTGAACAATGTGGGCCCATCCATCTCAGGACAATGTGGCTTGTAGAGAGATATATGAAGGTCCTAAAACATTTTGTGAGGCAAAGAGCTCGACCTGAAGGTTCTATGGTTGAAGGGTACATGGTTTTTCAAACCATGGTTCATTTATCTGAGTACTTGCCTCAATTGCATCTGGAGGCTCCAAGATTATGGGGTGATCAACAACCTCAATCCATTGGAGATAGAAAACTAGAGGGTCAAGGAACTTCAAAGAGGATAAAAGGTAATCTTAAATGTTAGTAGTAGTTTTTTAATCCTAAGTATTGTATGATGCATCCTTTAAAGAATGGTTAGATCAATGATTAGTTAAATACTTTTTGTTGTAGATGCTAAGGAGTGGGAGTCATTGCATTTGTATGTTGCATACAACTCTAAATTTATGTTACAATGGATGGAGAAGTATGCTGAACAAAAGAAAATAGAAGATGAAAAGGCATGGGCTGATATATATAATAGACATGGTCAAAACTCTAATAGAGGACTTCCTACATGCCATAAAAGAAAATGGCCAGATAGATGCTCATGGCATTGGTTAAAGACAAATGTTGAACACGAGGCAACCAAGGGAATGAAAGTAGTGACAAAAAAACAAGTAGATTTCGTTAAAGGATCTATAAATGGGGAGGTAATATACAAATAAAGTATTATGATGAAAATTGTTTAATCTAAAGATTTTTTTATCGTTGAAACTAGTTAGTTAAATTTTTGTGTCCTTGAATCTAATTGGATAATATGTACATATGCATTTAGGTAACATATTACAAAGCAATGTGGATTAGCGGTCATCATTTTGAATTAGGAAGATCGATGAGAAGCGGAAAACTTATGATAGTGGAATTTCAGCACCATTTGAAGTGGAGTGTCGTTCACATGCATATGACACAAACACAATCACGAGTACACTTCGGTATTATGGAGTGTTGGAGGATATAATAGAGCTTGATTTCACATCTTTAAAAAAGTTATTTTTCGTGTTGAATGGTATAGGCTCATTGAAGTGGGCCTTGACAAAACTATTTTGTTGCATGAGAATGGATTCAATATGATAAATACATCGAGGTTTGAATCTACTTCTGAACCTTATGTGTTTCCAAACCAATGTAGTCAAATATTTCTTGTTCCAAATTTAGAACACCCTGGCTGGTCCTTTGTGATAGATTATGATCCAAGAGGCGAAGAGTCACCTTTTCCGAAGATGTAGAAGGCCATGATGTAATTGAAGAGGTAGAAGATCCACTTGAAGACATAGATGACCAAGTGGAGGATGATGATAACATGACTATTGATGATGAATATGAACAAGATGAAGTTCTAGTAGGACAAGAACAACATTTTGGTGATGAAATACATGAACATGATGAGTTTATTGATCATCATTTACCTATGGCTGAAGGGGATGAAGATCATGAGAACCATGGTATTAATTTATTTGTGGATCTGGGGCCCATTAATTATGGTGTATTCATGCCTCTAGATGAGGAAATTGTAATGTCAGATGAAGATGATTTTATTTAATCATAATGTAAACCTTAAATTCATTGTAAGGACATAACACAATTTGATATATTTTATGAGTGGATTGCTAATGTTTTTTTCTCTATGTCAATGCATACATTGCACATGTTTCCTTGTTTCATTAAATGTTTCCTTATTGAAGATTATATGAAGAGCACACCTTTTGGTCCTTTTGAATATATATATTTTTGCATGCATGAAATGGCCAACAAAATGTCAAAGCGATTTGTTTTGTTTTGCTCTCAACATGCAATGGCCAACAAAATGTCAAAGCATACCTTACCAATTTAGTATTGCATATGTTATTATTCATTTGTTAGTGAAGTTGTTCAATGTTACATACAACTTTGAAGTTTTTTTACTATTAATAATTTTGTTTTATGATATTTTGAAGGATCGTGGCATGCCCTCTACATATGCACTAGAAAATCCTAACATGAGAGTGCCGCTAAGAAGTAAATCCCGTACCATACTTTCTACATCCAACATTGAAACATTTAGTATTCCAATTCCGTTAAGCATGCCAACACATAATATAGCACCAGAGTTAAGGAGTAACCCTTCATGTGTGGGTTCTCTCCGAATTCACCCTCCAACACCACAACATGCTTCCTTGACAAGTATCATAGAATCACAAGCCAAAATTTTAACGCTCCTACCAGATACTCCTGAATTTTATGAAGTTAGACAGGAAGTAATTAAGCAAATTCATGCATTGGAGTCTACATTCTTTGGAAAGTACAGTCTTCTTACCGCACCCGAAAGTATGTATGCTTATGATAATTAATTATGTATAAAATATTCCTAACAGTCCTAATTATCATTCATGTGCTATAAAAGCAGTCATAACAGCAATTTTTCATATTGCATGGTTTACAATAGTCCTAACAAACATTCATGCTCTATACATACAGAAGAAAATGGCATGCCCCCGATGTACCTAATGGGAAGCTACCGTGACCCTACGACCGCAACAATCTCCACAAAGTGAACACAAAAGGAAAGAAAGAGGTTACAATCTTGTTAACCTCGGATGGAAATGTCTTAAAAGATGAAATGGGGTCGAAATTTTTCCAATTTCTATTTCATCGCGTAGAATGCCTATTTGGAAATACCATACAAGTGGATTGGAGAAAGCAAGCCAATTCTAAGAAAGATGAACTCTTTGAAGATGTCATAAAAGAGTTTGGAAATCCTGGTTTTAACAAGGATTTCATAATGGATTATGCACGGAAATTCATTCATTCTAAAAGAGACAAAATAAGGTCAAAGCTAACAAATGACTTGAGATATCCCCGACCAGCTTGGATCACTAACCAAACAACATGGGATGAGCTTATCAAAGATGCCAAATTCAAGAGAAAGTCCTTCAAAAATCCAAACTACATGCCATCTGCACGAGAAGGAGGTAAAAGACGCCTTCGAGATACAACAAAGGCTACCCAAGCTAGGTTGTCAAGTATTGGGTCCCATAAATTGGGGTCGGGTGGGTATAATAGTATTCGTGGGAGCTTGGTAAGTGAATAATTTCATTTAATTTTTTTATATTTTTGGTGACTTGAATGTATTGGATGACAAATGATACTTGATAAATTAAAATGTCTTTGTACACTTAGGTTCACCACTTTCGAAAGGAAGCTTCAGATGAAGATCTGAAATATGCACTAATGCATGGTTCCCAAGGGCTCCGGCAACATATGATAGATCGAGGGGAGAAATTGGTCATTGAGCATGAATCTGAGGTAAGTTTATTATAGTATTTGATGACATAATAAAACATTTAAGTATCAATGTTGTGATAATTTAATTAACTAAAGTATGTTGTTTAATAGGATGTGCAACAATCAAACTCCTTAAAGGGTGCAACTGACAGTGAACATGAAGATGCCACAGAAGGATGTGATGATTTTGTTGCTGGACAAAATGAATCGATTGACCTTCTTGGAACTCATCTGGAAAACAACCCAGAAATCCAACAGACAAGAGTTCAGGATGATTATCATGTTGCACCATCTATTATAGTTCCTCGTCAAAAGAGGACAAAAAAGAATAGACATTTTTCCTATCCGGCTAAATAGATTTAAATTGACTGTTATTTTATGAATTATTGGCTATTTCATTACCAGTGAACTTATTGGTTGTTTTATGATTTGAATTTTAAGTATACTAGTGAACTTGTAAAAATTTGAATTATACCTTATCATTTCTTGAGCTTTTCTTTCTGTCTGAGTTCATTCCTATTCCTTTGATAGCCATGTACAGTAAATGTGGATAAGAAATTTTAATTTCACATATGTGTGATGCAAACTCATGCAGGCTTCTTCTAATCAGATTTGTATTATTAAATTTGTAGGCTTCTTCTAATCAGATTTGTATTATTAGCTATGTATTATTATTATTTCCCTGAATTTGGAATTAGTTTCTTACTTGAATTGGCTATGGGAGGGGAAGGAGGAACCCCAACAAAGTCTGGAAAACAATCTTCTACACCACAGGTAGGAGGGGAAGGAGGAACACATGCAAAGATGGAAAAGCCATCTTCTACACCACAGGTAAGGATTGCTATTTTATTTGGCTAAGATCCATGTCCACCTTATATTGCATTCAAAGAATAAAAAGATAAATTTAGTATAATTTTTCTATATTTTCAGTGTTTATTCTGAATCTTTAGGAAGTATGTTGTTGAAGCATTCAACTAATATTATGGAGTGGTAAATGTACTGGTCTTAGCCATTATTGTCACCTTATGCGGTAGCCCCTCCATGTCTTTGTTGTGTATTTTCTGGAGGAATTTATGGACATCCTCTCGTGCCTCCTGCAAGTTCTATTGCCTTGGATCATGTAATGCATGTCTTTTCTTTCATTGTGTTTTTCTTTCCTAGTAGGTTGATAGTGAAGGAAAGGACCACTCCCTGTGTTACCTATTGTTGAACGAGAATTTTTGGAAAATGCATGTAATCATCATTTTCTTGAGCTGGGAGCATTCCATAGGTATTTGGTGAACGTATAGTTTCTTCCTGTCCAGCTCCCTTCTATATAGTTTTGCTTTATCTTTTATGCTCGACAATTTTGTAGATGGTGTTTTAGGTAGCTATGTTAGCATCTTTGGGGCTGGTTTCAAGGGACTATGCCTGTGGACACGGATTATCTATTACAAGCACATTCTTTTTTCAAAAAGGATTGCTTTCTTCTCTTTAGACATGCTTTTATTTCAACTTGAGCTTCAAACGGGATGGGGTCTCAATTTGGTTTAGGTGAGAGGTGTCCAGTTATGGGGTTGTCATTTTGCTTATGTACACACCACCTTTTCTCTCGTGAGTATGCTCTATTCTTGAAGTTTTCTGTTTGGATAAATTAGAGAAACATCAAGGTGGGCTGCTCCGATCTCGAGTCATCAATTTTGAGGGTTTTTGTGGATTTAAGTGTTGGTGGGTTTCTTATTTGTACACTCCGCCCATTCCAAGGCTACTCGCCAGATGACCTCGTTGTCCTGCTCTAAGTTCTTCTCTCTACTTCATCATGATATTTAGGACTCCTCGATTTCGAATGAATACCGGTCTCGTAATTTACTTCGTCTTTATTTGGGTTTCGGAAGAAGCTGACTTAATATAACCAATGTTTATGTTGTGTACAGGTAATTACATATATATTCTATTTGTTGTAATTTGGTGGTTATTTTGTTTCCTGGGAATTGGTGTCAAAAGATAATGTTAAGGATTTGGCCATTCTACTTGATGCAACAACATTTAATGCCATCATGAAATACCTTTACTTTTTTCTCACTATCGTAATGCGATTGTATTTAGTAGAATTTACCAATAAATCACCTTTTGGCTTTTTGGAGCGATTGTATTTGATACTTTGTAAGTGTTTCATTAGTGTTGTCTACAAACAAAGTGGCATATCCACATAACTTCGGAGTCCATTCCACTATAATGCTCTCTATATTATTGTAGTTATTTTTGGCTTGGCGAGTTTTCAATGATGGAAATTCAGCAGAGTTAGGAATAAATTAGTTTTATTGATGACTAATTCTGGTCACTTAAACCATAAAAATCAGATTTGATAAATCGCAGAGTTGTTTGAGAGCTAGTTATAAGGGGAACATGTCCAACACCTTGTCGCCATTATTGGTTATAGTTGCATCAGTATAAGTTGACCCCGTAGGATCAAATATACCATTCTAAGGGCTGAGTTGGAGTTCTAGAAATCGGAAAATTCACAGCTGAGCTGATAGTTGAAAGTATCCACATTGTTACATAAATTTTCCTAACTTCTTCTAGTCACTTTTCCATCAATAAATCTAGTCTGCAGTTAATTTTGTTGTGATTTCTTCGTTGGACAGTCACATCAATAAAGGAAGTGCCTGAATTCCCTTAAGCCAGAGATTGTCCCAAATAGGGGACATTACAGCAATAAATATTTGAATGTATTAATATGAAGCAAATTACATGGTAGCTGAAGATGAAAATGACTGTTGTTGTGTACTCATCATAGTCTTGAACAATAATACATTAAGCAAGGAAGAACATGAGAATCCATAACTAAAGCAAGAACATAGTAAGGGGAACAAGGAACTTATAAAACCATTTGTAGCTGACCTGACGTGTAAGACTACTATTATCATACTAAAATTAGAAAGGTAGTAGTACTTGCCTTCAAATATAATATATAAAGAATTTATAGATCACTTTCCTGTTCCCCAACGTCATATTCAGACACTCTGCCTCACCATAGAATTAAACAAGAATACGATGGATAGGGCTTAAATGGAAAGTTGGCAACACCCCATAAGTGGAACTTTCCAAGCTTCTTGAAAATAGACAAATCCATAATGATTGTTGTTTTTCGAAGTAATCTTGTTGTGTGTTACTAACAATTTCGGAGGAGTACGATTGTCTCAAACAGAGTATGAGACAGAGAATGAGGGTAGATTCGTATTTTCTAAATACAGTTTTCGTAATAGCAAATACAGTGTCTGAAACATAGTATGAGACAGAGAATGAGGGCTTCTGCTTATTGTGGCAGAGAAGTATACGAATGGCAAATGTCTGTAATTTTTTATATAAAGAGACTCTGATGCCCTCTGCACTATGGGTAATAATATCTCACATTCTGTTTCTTTCTTGCTTTGATTTGAAATCTGGGTGTCTTACTATCATCACCATTTTTCAAAGTGTATAGAATAGCTTAGAGATAGCGATAGTGATAATGAAGAACAGTATATATGGAAGTCACGGGCTGGGGATCTTGGAAGAGGAACCAAAATCGAAGAAGACCAGGTACAAATTGTATCTCCTCCTATCACATATGAATTTTGTGTGCTTTTATTTGAATAACGTAAATACGAGTTCGGTTCTTTCACTAATAATATAAATGTGAGTTCGAGTTCTTTCACTAGAAATACAAAATATTAGTTGGTAAAAACATAATTGGATATAGATTTTAAACCTAGTGGGACCATCCCCATCACACCACTGCTAAACACGGTTGCACGGTTTTTGATAGTTCTCTTCCACTTGTTCCGAGCTTTAGATACTCCCGACCTTGTTCGTCGGGACAAACAAGATGAACAAATACCAATGAAACAAAACTTTAAATGAGAAACCAATATTAAACACCTATTTAGAATAGAGAAAATAATGGATCAGAGCAATTTTTAAATAATTAGTGTGTTATTTTCATGACATTACTCCGAGGGAGATGCATGGTTATTTATTTTTGCATGGTGCGAGTTTTCACATGGGTGTTGTGGATTTTAGATGTTCTACTTATGCATTGGGACTAAGCTACACGGTTTGTCTGCAGACTGCAGTCTTTTGTGTAGATGGTCGATCTTTGTGCACATGCCACAAACTAGCACATTATTGTGTAGGTTACACAGAATAATGCGATGCAATATTGTGTTGTTTGTGGAGTTGCACTAAAATCTAGCTCACGGGGTCTTGCCTTACACCCCTCAATCATGCAAGTGCAAACGCTCAACCCCAATGAAAATTTCTATTGAGTTTGCATAGGGTTTGGTGGTGTGAGGGATGCACGATGGTGACTTTGCATGAATTGCCAAGGTGCTCAAGGTAAGAGTGGTGACGTTACATGAATTGCCAAGGCGCTCATGGCAATAGGGTTTTTGTTTTTTTGTTGGTCAAATGCTGCAATGTATTGAATCCACATTGCATAAGGTTTTCTTATTCAATGTTAGATCTGATCAGTCATTAGAGAAAATTTCTGGTAGTCTCAACGAGCGCAACTTCAACTTGGCGTTTGTATTTGTTCGATTTCAATCTAGTTTATCTCTACATTATCTATGGTATTCTCTTTTTTAATTGGATTATATTAATCGATTTCGGTCTAGTGTTTTGTTCACATTTTCCTATCTATTTCTTTGACCGAAATGATTTTGTTTGATTTACAAGTTGTCATTTATCCATTTTTTGAGCCTTCAAAATTGTATCGAGGACAATATCATCTTCTCGATTTATTGGAGTTGTGAATTTGCAGCAAACATTCCAGCAATCTTTTCAAGACGTTCAATAACCGAGTCTACTAAAATAAATGGATTTTTCAGCCTTAATTGTCCCAAAATTTTGAGGATAAAGGTTAAAAGTAGTCTTGCATATTATTTGAATTAGGGTTGTGTTCCCTAAAAGATTGTAGCCAATAATTGTTTAATGAGCCACGATCCACTTCAAATAAGTAATTTAAAATGCATGACCTGGGACCATCTTCAAACATTGTAATTGCTGAAGCAATAGGTAGAATGTCTATGACTTCATAATAAATAGACATGTGGGAAGTTTGTTGAAATCCAATACTGAAAATAACTTCCCGAACATGATAATGAAGAATGGATATTTTGCAGATCACTGAGGACATGTTTAGAGTCGCTTGAAGAGGAACCAAAATCACTCTCTTCCTCGAGAAGACCATGTACAAATTTAATCTCTCCCCACTCAAATTTTGTATGTTTTTGTTTGAATTTCAACCACTATAATTATCTAAGTTCAAGTATTTTTCTCTTGAAAACATAATACTAGCTTGTAAAAACATAATTGAAGCTAGATATAACACGAGTCAAATAAGATTTACTGATTACATTGTTTTCCCACGGAGGATATAACCTTAATTTTTGTTTGAACCGATCGAGGAAAATACCAATTAATTATGTACTCCATATGTACTATTTTAGACCTTTTGGGTGATGACAAAAAAACATCGTAGAATGAGTGAACAATATGCAAAACCATTTTTAATGTCATCCATATTCGTTACAACAAAGACATGTTCAAACAAGTCTCGCATAGTACACTCTCGATAGTTGAACAAGAGTTTCCTTAAGGACATGTTAATAATGTATGTTATGGAATTGGCTTAAAGTAAATGTCAGTCTTGAAGTAGCAGAGTCAATCTGAATTATCTATGGCGGTAACTAGCTTCTCTCAATATTTCTCTCCCTACAGTTTGAATGATTTTTTATTCTTATCATCATTGCCATCTTCTTTTGGGTCAATGATGGAGGAGGAAACTTGAATATTGCTGAAATTTTAAGGTCATTGTAAAGAGTGGATAAATTGTCTATGTTCATGTAGGATAACATGTTCTTACTCATGTCGTGCAGAATCACTTTAATATGTGCCAATCAGCTTCTTGTTTGACTGGAATAAATACACCATTACTTGTTTTGCATATTGCAGGTTTAGTAAATGCTGGAAATTGTGTTGAGTTGGCAGCACATCTTAATGTTGATGGATTTCTAGTCGGAGGGGCTTCTCTGAAGGTTGGCTGCAAACTGTTTTACCCTCTTTATACCTTTTCGCTGAAGTTTTTCAAGCTCTCCATATTGTTTACTTCAATACAAACTTTTCTCATCCTGGCCTACAAAAGCTCGTGGTCAAGTTATGCTTGGAGGTGACTATACTCTTTGTTATGTGAGCTTGTATCATCAAAATAACTTAAAGTATAAGAGCAATGTTATTATGTATTGTATTTTCAAGTTACCCGTCACATTATGCAAAGGCTCAAAGCATAGGCATGCCTTGTTATTAAAGATGGCCTTTTTATGAAAGGTTGATGGTTTCTTGTTATATGTTTAATTCAACCTCAGTATTTTAATGAGATGTTTGTTATAAATTTTCAAGTGACAGTTGATAAACGCAACAAGTCATTATAATCTTTGTTTTCATGTAGATTAAAGATGAGTTGCTTGTGCTTATTGATAGTAGAGAGAATTGTATCAAAGTTGAGACAATCAAAGCGAAGAACATGAAATGACAGCTGCCGACAGAGAGACACTGACTCAAAATTAAAGTTAAGAAAAAAAACCTCAAAGTAGCACCTAGGGAAGCAGACAGATCGCTTGAAGCTGGGGGTGGAGAGGTGTTCATATTGTATGCAAAGGGTTAACGGCATTTAGGCACCCTTTTGTATTTTATCATTGTATTTAAAGGGTTAACTGTATTTAGACACCCTTTTGTATTTTATCTTATTTGATATTAATAAAATGTTTGTGGACCCATTTGTTGGGCACAAGATTCAAATCAAATTGTTTTTAATTTATAATATTCCTTACCGGTCTACTCTGACATCATAGACGATATGTAGCCGTCGATTGCACTATATGATATTTGGTTATTATTTATTCTTGAAATTCAGATTTTTCATTCTTTAAATTCGTATCGTCTCTAGAGAGACAATAAAAATTGAAATTAGTATTGTCTCTAGAGAGACAAAATTAGTATTTTGTATTGTCTCTAGCGAGACAATAATGATATTGTCTCTAGAGAGACAAAAACGATATTGTCTCTCAAGAGACAATATGTATCAACCTATATTGTCTCTAAAGAGACAATAATTAGAGACAATATTAGAGACACCCGCTTTGAGACAATAATAGAGACAATATACAACTTTTTTATTGTCTCTATTTGAGACAATTTGGTCAAGTATTGTCTCTATTATTGTCTCAAACACCCTCTTAGTAGTAGTGGTAAGTGTAGAAATATAGATGGACCACTTAATTTTAAAGTTGTTTCTACATTTCAAACTTGTTAAAAATTCATACATGAATACATTTGATACCATTTTCGATAGTTAATTTATTTTATAGTTGATGTTGTATGTATTTAATTCGGGTTTATTGTGTTAGTTGTGCATCGGTTGTTCGGTTGGTGTTTTGTTGGAAAAACATTTATTGTACAGTTGATAATGTGTGTGATTGATAGTTGTAGTGTAGGAATTTAGTTGAAACATTACATTGAAATGTTGTATGTGTACATTTAATTCTGTTACAAATTCATACATTTAAAGTTGCATATCATATTTCACAACATCAAATAAATGTAGATCTACGTGCACATAATGAGACATGTATACATTTGCAGTTTTTATATCATGAATGGTAGCCTTTAGTGGGCATTTTTAGTTTCAATAAACATGATTACATTTGATACCCCTTGAACAACAATGCCGCTTTGGATACAAGAAGTGTTGAGTATAGTAGTAGTGGAGGTGCTATCAAAGCAGAGGGTAGTATTTACGATGGGTTGAGTGATAGTAGTCTTGCTTCCTCATTTCTTCTTGCTCTAAGTGTTGGTACGTGTGCCATATTTGAGTATCTCTCGAATGAAAAAGTAGGTGAAATGCGTAGATTTGCAAGTGAGGGAACTCTAGAGAAAGTTGTGAAAGTCAGACCTTGCCTTTTAGTGGTTCCAATGTCGACGGTTGCTGTGCAAAGTAAGTCCTTGTGACTTGTGGATAGTTAATCCCGTGCCATTTTAATCGGCAATTGTCTTCGATTCCCTCTCGAAATAGGGGTATGGGAATATGTAATGGGTTGGAGGGATCCCAACATGGGTTGTTGTATCTATCAAATTTGACAACAACAAATAAAGGTAATGTTGGTGGTTGCATTGATGCGTCATAGACAATGTCGGTGATTGTTCCTATAGCACCATTCACGAGGCCGCGTCAACCCATAGATTTGTAATAAGCATGATTTTTTGTTGTTTACATAACAAAACTTTGTGTTACAACCGATCATCATCGGGATATCTTGGTCTAGACCGTCATTACTTTCAAAGTGATGGATTGGGCAATCAGAATGTTCAATGCCTTCAACATTTGAAGGTTGTGGGAATCCACCAGATTATTTTTTGCAAGGAAATGTGGTGCGTCCTTAAAAATGCTGAGCTCTTGCTGAGTTAGGTGTGTGTCTGTGTGAGACATTAAGAATTCCTAATCCTCATTAGAGGGGTTGAATCTTGCATGTGTAGCAGATAAATTCGAGAATGAAACCTGTTCATTGGTTGTTCCTTTTCCAAAATATTGTTTTTGCAATGTAATGGAAGACCGAAATCCCTTCCAAAGGGTTGCTCGTAGGAATTAATTGCATAAAAAGGACTGCCCAAACTGGTGGTAATTGGATGAGGTCATTGAGGAGGATGACTGATTTTTTTCCCAAATTCAGATGTTCTTGAGTGTGGGAAAGCTTCACGGAGCTTACTACACACAATCCCCCTGCAGATTCTTATACTTACTTTCAACTATTGCAAACTTGTATTTCCGAGAAATCCCTTTCACAGGGTAAGCAAATTCACTCCCACATCAATTAGATGGGATTTAAGTTTTCACACACATACTACTACAAAATACCCTTATACGCATGGATGTCAAGTGCGGATGTTTAGTGGATGCTCGCCATCTGTTTGTCCAAATGACTAAACGAGACCTCTTCTCATGGAACAATAGGAGCAATATCGTTTGTGAATTTGTTAAGTTAAAAGTTATTGAACTCTTTCGTAAAAGTTCGCTAAAAATTAGATCAAATTGACTTTTTATCCTCTTCACAAATTGTAATACCCAGTTTTTCTCACATGTAAATATTATGTATTTTGAGAAGGGTGTCCCCTTTTTGTGAAATGGTAGCTCAAGTGCAAAGGGATATCCATAAGATTAGTGAACAAAACTTCTTTGGGGCTTTTGGAGCTCGGATGTAGCCCTGGGTCATGTCATTTGGTGTAAGAGAAAACCTAGTGAAAGTGTAACGAACCGTTACACCAAAACCTCGAGGCATTAGTGAAATCCACACATGAGGATCATAACATCCCACCACGCTTCCGTAGCCCGGACCCCATGCCAGATTTACACCCGTATAGCGGGACCACACCCTGCCTTATATGAGCCCCGAGCAAACACTGCAATGTCGGCGTAGCTACCCGTACTGGGACTCAAACCTGGGTGGTTGCTCTGATACCAAATGTAACGAACTATTACACTAAAACCTCGAGGTGTTAGTGAAATCCACACATGAGGATCATAATGAAAGGGAAATCACCTACCTCTTAAAATTTGATTATTGCTTTAGATTGTAGAATAAGTAAAGAGGGTGCGTTAATTTGACATTAGCCGCTCCACCTTCCTTCTTAGCATGCCAGATCAGAATTCGGAAAAGAAATGGAGTAATACTCCAAACTATCTCAAACAATTTGGCTTGAGCTATGTATTAACCACACAAATTAAAAAGGGGATTTTCTTGGAGTTTTATTCTAAGAGATTTGGGGTTTCTAGAGTTTTCACTTTTTGTGCTCTTTGCTTTTGGGTAGATGAGGAAACCATGTGTTCGTGTCACACCCAAAGTCCCCGTGGTTTTGAGGAGCATGAAGTGTGGTTGGAATGTGTGAGAACGTTTTGCTTCCATGTTCAAAGAGCAATAAAGGGGCTTACTCAGGTTGAAGTGGGCAATCACTTGTCTTACTTTGCATGTGTTCTCGTGGTCTGGTTACAGGCCGTTCTTGGCTGCTGTGAGGCCATAGTATGGTTGAAGCTAGCAAGCACTACAAAATTAAATGGTTTTCTTACAGCCAACAAAAAGCCCTTTTTTTGGAGTGGTTGTATCAAGCATGGAAGCCTACTGTTACTACACAAATATCCTGTTGAGGTTTTGAGCATGTTGGTGTGCTTCAAATTAGCATAACTATCAGGCTTATATTCCCTATAAAATAGAAATAATTGAGATAAGCTAATTCACGTCCATATTTGTTGTAAATGTAAATTCCATTGACGCAAACAAGTTCATCATTGTCCAGACCATTCATACCCAAAGCAGAACATGTCCCTGAATATTCACCTATGCTACAAATAGAGTATGGCACCAGACCAGTGCATATAAAAACAAATTATTTTAAACAACAAAGATTAAACCCTAACAGTATCATCCGCAATTCTTAAAGGAACTGTGTAAAGGTGTTTGGAGCATAACTTACCAATCTAGAAGAAGTGTCTGAAACATCAATCTAACTTCTTGGTTTTGTTCATCGCTTGCATGCCCTCAGTTTTTGTGCTATGACTCCAGTGTATCTACAATAGCCAATTCATTCTGACCTAGGTATATATGGGCTTGGTCGGCTCACTGATTTTCTATTTTTAGCTCAAACAACTATCTTAACTGCACTTATCTTCTTAGACTTAGATCATGCATGTGCTTAAAATTATTAAAAACAAAAATTATTAAAATCTAAAATTGTTAATTAAAAACAAAAGCTAAAATTGTTAATTATTAAAAATAGTAGAGAAAAGCTAAAATAGGGAGGAAAAACACAAACATCAAGACAACCGTCAAACCGTCAAATTTAACATAGTCGTAGAAACGTCCACGGGAGCCTTTCCCATGGGGAGCGTCTTTGTCGTAACTAGCAATCACATATATATAATGTAATGTGAACGCGAACGGTATATGTTATTTGATTTAGAGGGATAATTATTACTTTTGTAGTTGATGTTGATAAAGGGTGTGATTGATTTTGTAAGTGTAGAAATATAGATGAACCACTTCATTTAAAGGTTCTCTCTACATTTCAAACTTGTTACAAATTCGTACATATACATTTCCAAATCCTATATCAAGAGTGGTAGTGTTTTGTGGAGTAGTTTATTTTAACTAAACATGAATACATGAAGACTTTTGTGCATGTGCAGATTTTATATCATGAGTGGTAGCCTTTTGTGGCCAATTTTTTTACTGCAAGATAGAGGTTGCATAGAGTAGGCTCTGCAAAAGGCCTATAAGTGCTCCTAATAATCCTGCAACTACATGAGTGTGGAATACAACCAGTGTACCATATAGAAAGCCCTAATGACCACTACATCAGCCAAGGTATGTGAATCCATCAAATAATAATGGAAGGGGACTTTGTTAGGTCCACAACAAGCTCATACATACCAAAAATTTATAGGTACAGAGAAGGCATGATATTTTATGAAGATTATATTAAACACAATTTTTGATTACCTGGCTCTAAAGCTCGACTTTTGGCACAGGATGGGAGTATGCAGGAAAAGGTTATCTAGCTTTACACCTTTCAATTGCATTTGCTTAAAAATTTCCCAACGTCTTTTCAACAAACCCATTTTGTGCCTTCTTACCATCATAGCAGTTTATGTGGCTACATTTTTTTGAGGTTGTCAAATAGTTCACGTGCCTTGTGTATGCTACCTCACCCCTACTATAAAAATAGAGATTCGTCTTCATACCTCATCAAGTTTTTTCTGGGATTCGTCACTGCCCCCCCCCACTGAAAAGAATTTAAGATGTCAATCCAAATGTACACAAGATAGATAATAAAGAAATGAATAACAATAGTTATAGATATAATTTGAAAAAATTTAAAATAATTAAAACTCTCCCTATATTTTTCCCTAAAATAAAGCTAAGAAAAATTGTATATGAGACTAAAATTTAACCTGTAAAGATCGGGAGGCCGCAAGATAGATAACTGCACACCACATTTTATATTTGGAGATTGGAAGTTGAGAATCAATTCACTTATTATTGAATGATACATGATTAAAGAATAATTGTAGCCATGGTTTCAAATAATCATGATAGAATACCAACATACAATGCAATATACGTTCTCACGCCAAACTGATCATCATTTGAATCAGACAAAATAAAGGAGCAACCAATCTCTGGAGCTCTAGAGATGGGAGAATGCAAACCAAAGGTACATTTTAATTAAAATTTATCTAGAATACAATTATATCACTACACTAAATACACAAAACAATATTGGATCACCCTCCCAAAGGCCAAATTCATTGTAAAAGGTTATATGCAGCACCCAGAGTCTTGTGTGACACATAGAAACTAACACTCACATCCTGACGATCTTTGTTGCCTCCCAGCAGAGACATCAATTGTATCTGGGAGATATCTACAAAACAAAAAGGATAAGATCAACACGGCAAAACAATAGGGATAAATTAAAATGGTTGGATTAGAACATAGAAAAAGCAATAATAATGCAAGGGGAAAACCCACGAGCACAAATAAACTAATGTCAACAAACAAAAATCAGCAGTACTAAAAAGGTATAAATAGATATACAAATTTCCAACACAATAAATATCACTAAAATTACATCATCCTAGCATAAAATTAGAAATGACACAAGGCAATAGGTTTTACTAACATCACCTCTTCGGGCTCATTCTTTAATGCATTCTTGTCTATGCACTGGAAAGTTGCTTCAACATTAAATCCCTCTTTGGCAGAAGTTTCAAAGTAAGGAATGTTGCCTTTAGAAGCACACCATGCCCTGGCCTTTTTCTCGGTCACCTATAAAATGTAAAATAATGATCAACTATTTCATAAATACATTCCACCCCAAAAATATAGATAAACAAAATGTCTGGATACCTACCACTCTATTGTTCCCACCATCCACATCAATTTTGTTTTCCTTTCACGTCCCTGCAAAACCCCAAAAGCATCAAGATCAGATGAATCAAACTCTGAGCCAGACAATATTTGCTTCATTGGGTACTAATTAAGTCTCAAAGCAATATTCACTAAGTATCTATTTTTTCTGAGCATGGATTCAACTAATTGGACCATATGTCTCTGTGGGTCTATCTTCATCCTCAGAACGTTTAACACAATCTGCAACATCTAGGACCTGCAGAAAATACCCACATTCATTAGCTCTCTTTGGTTTTGTTAAAATTAGGAAGTTCTATTTGGATTGAAACAAACTATTAGCTCTTTGTAAAATAGTTTCTGGACATGACTCTATAATTGTTTTTAGTACCCATGTTTAGAGTCCAGTACAAGAACTCTTATCAAGTTCTCCCTGATGATGGATCTAGTAGCGAGACTCAAAACATCAGACTAAAACACTATTACGCAGTCATATCCACTACTAGAAGTCTTTTCATGTTCTCCCTAATGATGGATAATTCATGATGTATAGATAAAAGACATTAAACCTCATGTTCTCAAGTCTTAATCAATGATAATGAGAAACATGTTCTAAAACTAACAAAGTGTTTATTTGTCACATAGATCCAATGGGTTTGACTTGACCAACTTATAATTTTTCTTTTGCCTATTACCATACCCTGGGTCACTTTCCTAGATTTAAAAATATATATTTTAAGAATTCAGAAGAAATCTATTATTGGCCAACAACTATACATTTGGATTAACAATTTAAAATACATTGGCTAGGGAACTTAATTTTGATTGTTGGAAGTAGACATATATTGGTAAGTATTTGGATGATCATCACATACTAAACAGAGATAGAATCCAATTCAACTTCTGCATTGCGTAGCAGTCCGATATTAGCACCAAACTAGTAAAGGCAAAACCTATTGCTAGGTACACAGAGGCAAGACCATCAGTGTTCTAACATTCGCGGGGATAAAGTTATTCCTCATAAAATACAAGATTGATTGACCCCAAACACCAGTTCCTACCTTCTGTTGGAGAATTTCTAAGCAAATATTTAAGCCAAATGTCCTACTAAGTGCATCATACTAAGCACATGTTAGCATCTTTCCTGTGAACTTCATTAGCTCAAAATTGATGGATAAGATTACAAATTACTTCAGAATTTATACACCGAGAGAACAACTCTATGTGAAAAGACACAAACTTTGAGTCTAATCACACTCAAGTAGTCTAAATGGACAATTCACAATCCCTTCCGTATAAATTCAAACCCTAACTTTGCAAACTATCGGGTAAAAAGTGTTAACATTCCATAATTTATCGTGTCTAAGCTTTTTTAGACAAAATATCAATACCTTCCATGCGGTTCATCCAGAAAAGCTTCAACAACATGGCCTTCTACAAAAAATTCAATATAGAAATATGATTTACCGATTTTTTTTGTTATCATGGCTAAGCTTTTCTAGACTAAATCTCAATAGCTTCTACACATTTCATCCAGAAAAGCTTCAATACCATGTCTTTCTGGCGTTATCTTCGATCTAGAAATGATTCATCTTCTTTTTGTTATCCTGGCTAAGATTTTCTAGGTAAAATTTCCGTATGTTCTACATAATTCATTCAAAAGCTTCAACAACATGCTTTTTCACAAAATCTTCAATCTAGAAATGATTTTTTTTTGTTATTCGCTAGAAGCTTTTCTAGACAGAATCTCAATACTCAGTTCATCTAAAAAAATCCTAAACACCTTTGCGAAAATCTTTAAATATTTAAATTGATTGATTTCAGATCTGTTTTGTCCTATCATTTTTCCATGCTTTCATCAAACCCCAGGAAAGCAAATGATCTTCAAATATCATTTTGTCATTCATATATTATGGGTTTGATTCCCATAAAACCCGTTTGCATTCTTTACAAGGCTAAATTTCATTTACATCTTAAAAAATGAAGTACAAGTAAATCGATTACCTCTTTTTCGATGAGCTTTGAGAAAAGCATTTGGCCTGAGATGCAGAGACATCGCCGTGATAATCACGCCATATGAGAACTCTGCCTTTCATATCCAAAAGGAACAAGGAAGATGCAGCGCCCGTCATACTTTATACCTTGTCTTGCTCAGGAATAGTCGGGGAACACGCTACAACAAACCACAAAAACAAAATTATTGACTTCAGATATATACCCTATATACCTCTACTTGCATAGTGACCAATAATAGGTGAGGTTCCACTATAGCTAATTTCTTGTGCATCCATTTCCCCTTATTGGCGTGTTCACACCGAATCATAACTCGCACCCTTATCCAAGTTCTTTTCATTTTTGCATGTGTGGTCATGAAAATCCAGGTACTCCTCGACCTTATGTGCATTGCCACAATATGTACAAGTCTGCTTCTTTGGGCACTCGCGTTGATAATGATCGAGATGACCCATAAGTATAACATGTTCCCCATGTAAACCTTCCTCAGACACCTGAGACTTGGCCTCGGTAGCTGCCTCTAAAGCCTTTATTACCATTGTTTCACCCCTCATTATTTTGTCCCTCTTGTGCCTAAGAACTACTTTATATGCTAGGTTGGCAAAACCTGGTTTCACAAGCCTCATGAATCTGATCAATCAGACAACAATTGACTGTTTCATGAGTGTGTGCATCACATATTTTTCAATACAAATAAACACTCTTCCACGTAGCACATCACAAAAGAGGATAGTTATGGACATCATGGTTCTTGTGGAAAATTTCACAAGATGTTAGTAGTGCATGTACATTCCTACATGGATAGCTATCCTTTGAATGCTCTTCCACTTTGTAATCGGTGTACTAGATTCAACTACATGTCTCATGAGATGAATTGGCAGATAACTTTTCCAAGCCCGAGTGGCCATTACTTTGTGATTTTTTCCTCAAGAAATGGACTTATCCTTGTGTATAAGCTCCTAACCGCCCTGCGTGTAGTGTAACTTCCAAAGCCTCGTGTAGATCGGTGAACGTCTTATGTGATAACACCCTTCAGAAAGGTGTCAGTAAGCCTCCTACAAACCATTGCACGTATTGAATCTGATGAATGTCATAAGAAAGCATTGACAACAAAGTCTTGAAAAGTTCATTATACTCTCTAAAACTTTTAGAGAAGCCTTGTTTTATGTCCTTAGTAGTGTTGATGCTTTGTTGCTCAAATTTAGGTATGTGGAATTCAACCAAGAAAGTGATGCACAGGGCATTATAGTCTTCTTTTTGTTGTGGATCATTCTTCATATACCAACTATCCATGTGGCCCTGAAGTGTTGTAGCAAATTGACTAACCTTCCGATCTACGGCTGTTATTCCTTTAGCCCTCCACAAAAGTTCACATACGCACATGTTTTGTGGCATCTTTAACTCCCCTATACTCTAATAGATGGAGAGACATATCAAATAAAATTTGAGGTTGTTGAGGTTTTGTGGTCCTTGTTGTGGCGTGGGGTCGGATCTTGACCACGACCCTCCACTTAGATTTCTTCGCGTGGTGGGGGCTGAGTCTCTCGAGCCTCTTGCCATGACTTAAGAGCCTATAGAAATACTACCTTGCATCCCCTGTAGTAGTGATAAATTGTACCCCAACCGTTTGTCCTACTATTCCACCAATAGCAAGAGTACCTCTAATAAGTAGTGCGCCTTTGCTCTGTCGTAGTGTCATGCCTCTTTGGATTGTTCCCAAACAAATTATTCCCAAATACAAGAACCTATTCTGCTTGCTTTATCTGTTGTGCCTCTTGTGTTAATATTAGAATGTGCCTACTTGTATCTCAACCCAACGTGGTGATCTTCGACTACCTTCTTGCTCTCCGTCAGTATGATGATATTCTATAACAATTTCTAAATTCCAAACACCAAGAACAAGGGTTAGATGTCCAAGGTGGGTTACATGTGCACCAACAGTTCACATTTTTTCCTCATACTTGCTTTTATCGATGTCAAAGGGGTCCTTCTGTTGCGCTTCCCTAATACTTGAGGGACATGATCCCACGGTCCCTTACCTTTTGCAAGGTTCTCATATTCTCCACCCAAAATCATTCCTCTCAATATTAGTGCCTCTTCAATTGTCCTCTCTCGCAGCATAATTATATCTATGTAGTCTCTCTTCCCTATCTCTTTCTTCCACTTGGACTAACACCATCCTTCCCAAACCTGTTTCCTACCCCTACACGGTGGGGTTTTAGTATGTCATAGGTAGGTTATCCATCCCGACTTAATCATTAAGGTTTCTATTGCTAACAAAGTGCGCGTAAGTATGATCCTTGTGGTTGGTGCAAAAATTGGAACTATGCTTCTTCCGGGGCACGAATACGTTGAAATTGTATACTCTAAGGTGTAATTCTCGTGGCACACCTTCCACCAATAGTCTACATCATCATGCATCATTGATTCATCCAAATTAAAGAGTTTGTGATAACTATCTTGGCTCCAAACTTGCTTCTTTCCCAATCGAATACTTCTATTATGTACATAAGTCATGCCAACCATTTGTACAAATCTATTGGGAAGAAACTGAAAAATGTATCATACAATGAATCATATAAATTGTCTTCCACCCATTTGCGTGTGTCAAGGATACTACCAGTGTTGTATCTCCATGCAAACTCCTCCCGAGTTTCATCCACCCAACTCTCAATAATCTCTAAAGACAACCGAAACACCATGCACACGCCACATTTTATAGATTAAATTTGAAGAAGGTCCGACAACGGAACCAAAATGTTGGAGTCTAGTTTCCAACACCTTTTTGAGTCGGGTGAGTTGGCACTTCACTTAGAAAAATGTCTAAGCACTCACCCGAAGTCATGCAACCTATCGAATTCCTTCTTTTTCTTACTTATCAAGATGTGGGTCATGCACATAACCATTATCATAGATGAAAGATAACAACACAATATAGCAACATCAACAAGTAACAACAAAGTTGATCATTCATTAAGATAAGCAATTAATAAATTTTGAATCTTTATTTCCCATTAAACCATGCACATATCTACTAACATTGATAATCCATACAAAATTGTCCTTTATAAACACATGATCAATTCTATTATAGACTTCAAGACATACATATAACCCACGTGTGCACAAAAAACTACGCATGACTCATACACTACTTAGATCATAACTCTATTCAGTACTCTCCATCTAACACTTCATCCATCTATGTACCTCTACCGCCTTCATAAATCTATAGCCATATCTTACGAAGGAATATAACACCTATTTATATACGGTGGGAACTTGTCCTTCACTACTTACATGCAAATTATTCCTAATAATAGATATCCTAATTATAGGTTGCATGCATTAGTGATAAAGTATTCTTTGAGCATTTTAGGATTAAGGTCTCTAGTGGTGAACCATTTGTAAGGTCCAAATAATTTACTTAATAATATTTGACAAATGTTCCAATTAAATTATTTTGACCTTACAAATGGTTCTAGTAAAGAACCATCCCCATAAAGAAACTTTTGACCGTAGTCACTTGTATCTTCACTTTTGACTCTTACAATTTTATGTGTTTTAGCTTTTGTCATCTTGACATATTTAAGTATGAAATGGAAAAGGGTTTGCTTTGGGGTATGCATGTTAAGGTTAGTTGTCAAGTATGTGCTAGTTAGCCCTTCTAATTTGTTAGATCTCCAAAAATAAGAGAGATGTCGATAAATATGAATTAAATAACATAAATAACTCTACTAAAATGCTCAAAGAGTACTTCATCACTAATGCTCGGTAAGACTTACTTTATAGAAGTGAGAGCACTTTATTATCAAATGAACCTAATCACTTGTATATTTATAGATGAATTGAATTAAAAAATTAACGAGGTTTGTGTATATGCCAAATTCTCATGGCTAGGAACAGGTAAAGTGGAAAGAGGTGAATAGGCTCATCCATTTAAAATGGAGGCGCAACCAACATAGATAGGGCAATATAAATTGTCTTGTTATATTTCAAGACCATAGGACTGGAAATGATAGATATCTAAATTGTACGACCAATTTCAGTAACATGAGACAAATATGAAAATAACCACAACAATATGTTATAAAGGGTTTCAAACTTCAGAAATCATAACTACTCAATAATGCCAATTTTAAATCAATCACCTATAGATAACAACCTTAAATAATATGTCAAAGGGGTGTACAGCACTAGTTAAGGGGGAATTTGTAAAGGGCGGAACTTGGAAGGCCAAAATGGTTGGTTAAAAAGTTAAAATATGAGCAGAAATTTTCATAGGTTTAGTCTTCTCAATACTTGGTAAATCTTCCAAATGTACTATGTCCATTCAGACTATTGTTAATGGAAGATTAAGGGTCGATGGCAGAACTGTTATAAATAGGAATGGAAGAGATTTAGGGGGTCATCTTTTGCCAGCCCATCTCATTCTTCCTTATCCAAACATTTAGAGGGGTTGCTGGGCGGTTCTTAGCTTCTGTAAGTTTTTATACAAACATTTGAAATTTACAAGAAGTGCAATTTCTTTGGAGTTCAGTAGATTTTATTAAAAGTATCTTGTGGCTCTTAAACGTTTTTATAAAATACCAGTGACATCTTTTGAATTGGTTACTGGTAGGAATTCATCCCAAATCTGTCTTGAAAGAGTCGCACTCAGGTTTGGTAAATCATGAATGGCGGAGAACTTGTCACAGTTGAACCCACAGAACTTAAGTTCCAATGTATGTGCAAAATCATTCAGCTTTCTACTATTAAATGTTGTGGAATTGTATATTATCATGGGGATTCTTTTTGGGAAGTTGTAACCTATTTGGAATGCATGGGGTAGTTGAATTGAACAAGGAGAGCTCATGTGTCTTGCGACTTACCAACAATTCGAATCATCTTGTGGCCTTCATGGTATCTTTGTTTTTTCTTCTTCTTCTTCTTTTGTTTCAAATAAACAATATATTAATGTTGAAACCATACTAAATATACAAGATCTTTAATAACTACCAAGCTAACATATCAAATATGGATTGTATAAATTCTTCTGTATATGATCATCCCTTATATTAGAGTAGGATTGTAATTAGCGTCTCGTCATGTAATTACTTAGTCAATATTCAATCTCTTAAAAAAATATGATTTTTATAGAGTTGGTATATTGGTTAGATCAATAGTTAAAAAACTTATATTTTTCAGTACGAGAATCAGTAGACGTTACATACTTAATACTTTTGTGTTATTTTATATGAACAGGTTAGACAATCAACAATATATAGCGTTTAATTCCCAACATGGAAACTGTTTATATAGAATTATATTTAGATAACTGAGGTTTATTTATTCTACATATGAACCTCAATGCTCCATGGTATTTATTTATTTGCAGCTAACAAGCAACACACATGAAAAGTATGATTTAAATGATGGCATTATTCCTCCATGCTCCAAATGCATTTTCTCAGGTAAGTAAGAGTTGTTTATTTTGGCCTCATGTAAATTTAATTTATCTGATTAATTGACTTTAATTTTTGAATATATTTGGTGATGCATGTCGATTATTTCATATTCTGTTATGCAACTTTTAGTTACTATGCGAGCACAAGAGCAAGCCCCTCCTAATCTTGCATGTGCAGACAAAATATCAGTGCTCAGTGTTATAGTACCTGAACGTACACAAATGAATGTTGTTAATAAGAATATGGTGAGTGAGTTGATTTGGACTTTAAATTCCTTGGATTTATTTGAGGTTATTTTTCTCCATGGTTATGCATGATGATAATTGCAGTTCAGAGAAGAAAACAGACGAGTTGAGAAGTGTGAATTAAATATATCTTATTTTCCTCCATCTCCTACTCCCAGTCTTGTTCATAATGACAATGAAGAGTTCGAAGGCTTGCTTGAACTAGAAGAAGAGGGGTGGTGGTCGAGTTATTATGACTGAAAATATAACTCATATTTGTGATGGAGCATTAGAGGCAAATAATTATTTTCTTAGTTAAGATTCTAAATAATATGTAGCCTATTTTAAATTATAATCACATTTATAAAATATATATTATACATATTTTAAGTGATAGTATTCACTAAATTTTACAAAAATATAAATAATGGTGTTTTAATTTTTTTAAAAGCATCTTCATTTCTTAGAAATGTTATGTTACTATCTTAAAAGTTACATCTCAAAATTGCTTCTAACATTCTCAAAAGATATAAATTTTTCATTATATATAACTCATAAAAAAATTCTATATACAAAGATTATAAATTTTCCACTTTTATAATAATTTATTTTAAAATTATAAATGGACATTTCCCCAAGTAAATAAAATGGTTGCAAAACCAAAAACAATAAAACAAAAGAATTACAAATATATTAAATTTTCACCGTATGTTTTACCTCAAAAATCTTAAAAGTGTTACACTATTGAAAAAAATGGAACCAGTAGTTGTGATACCTAACTTGGCACCTATGGAGTGATCAAATTATGGCACTTCAACACTTGAAATTTGTCACATAATTGAGTCAACATGTATGTAATATGCACATGTTTTGTTTCATGTGTTTATTTGGAGGAATTTATCACATAGTTGAGTCAACATGTATATAATATGTTTTGTTTCATGTGTTTATTTAGGGAAAACACATTTTGAATTGATTTTAAATAGCATTAAAAACGGTTGGCCCTAAACTTGTGGCTACCTTACATCTTGTTGAGTACAAGTTGTACAATAATATGTATTTTGTATGGTGACTTCTCATTTAAATTTGTTAAGTTTTGATGTCGAGAACAAAGAGTTTATCCGATGAGATATATGTTGTCATTAACGCATTTATTCGGCCTCTTTTCTAGAGCCTAGCCGTTTGTGAGCTTTAAATATGACTTCGCTCGACTCTAGTCCAGTTATTTCAACTGCGACGGAGAGTGGAAATTTTGCGAAAAATGGCTCCTGGGAAACACCTCGCAAGTTCATGCCGAAAGTATTCCACGAGGTAATGATACTTCCCCTGATATTGTTTTACCGAGTTCAGAATTTGATTATGCTTGTATATGGCTAGAACAATTCTGCTTAATAGGGTATTTTGTTGGAAGGACTCCCTCTCAAATTATGCTTAAATCATGGGTCCAAACTACTTGGACGATGCATGGTATTAAACTGGATTCTATCCAGGGTAAGTGCAACAAGTTGTTGGACAATTGAGTGGACATAAAAACCTGAAATTTAGGTACCGTAATCATGGTTTATAAAGCGTGCTCGTGTAATTGTATTTATAGGTTCGGTGATTTCTGAACCTAAAACCCAAGTGCGGTTTATAATCACGCTCATGGTCCTCGAGACAAAAAAACAAACCCGCGACTCCTCATTTTCCCCCATTTTTCCTTTCCAACCACGATTTCTCCTAGACCTTTGGCACTCGCACTTTGAAAACCCCTAAAAATTGCTCTTCGGACTTCTGGATCATGATAGTTTCAACCATGTCGCCAAGACAAAGAGGTAAGCCCTCGATTTTGATCAATTTGTTTGCATTTTAGGTTTTTTTGTGATTTTCATGGGTTTTTCAATTTTTGTTTATGTATACAATTTTTTTGTTTTGTCAGTTGCTCGGCAAGCTCGTAATCCTGCAAACCGTCAAAATATTCCTCAAAACACTCCAAACAATCCTCAAAACCCTCTAAACATTCCTCAAAACCCTCCTCCAAACATAAATCCACCTCCTATGGCTCCTTCTGTCCCCACGGAACCAACAGGAACACAAGCTGATATCATTGGAAGAATCTGACAAAATAAAATTGTCATTGAGAACCTTATTCAGAATATAAGACAAAATCATGCCACAAATCATCATCCGCATGGCCAACACATTGCAAACATTGATTGGTGAAGTTGACTCGCAACCAACCAAATGAGCGGATGGAATACCTTTAAAGGTGATTGTAAATGGTGGTATGCGAGATAAATTATCCCATGCGGCCGTAAAAAAAGATAATTTTTTTAGAAAAGACCGTATTTGTGCATTATTTTCTGACCCAAGAACCAATGCCCTCGTAGCTACTTGCAAATGGTTCCCAATCCATTGGTACCACAATGACCGAATCAAGAACAATTTTTGGGACCGATGGTGGATGGTTTTGATTATCCACCATACAACAACAATGAGGTTCCTCTCTATTTTTGAAGAAATCATATTGTGACTTCGTGCTTAATGAGGTCCCAAATTATTTTGCCTTTTCGAATTTTTATGGGCGAGGAGGTCGCTCTTCGCACATAGTAGACTGGTGCACGCGTAGGTCAACCAAGGATCCCCATGCCCCAAAACCCCACGCCTTGGTTATCCCTCCTAAAGTGAAGGAGGTTGTGGAGATTGACACACTACATGCATTGAGGAGCTCATCGACACTCGACCCAACATAGTGAGCAGTTGATTGCATCGGTGATGTTGGTGGATCCACCGAGTTCTAGCGCACCTCACCGCTATGGATCATGTGGTGCCGTATGCATTTCGGGTGAGACATCATATCTTTGGTCACATGATTTCTTTTCTCTAGACAAGACGATGGCGGATGTTTTGGAACTAGCTCAAAGGATCTTGGTCTTTCACAGGTAAATGTCAAATAAATATTTAATATATATATACAATAGTTTAATTCATGTTTGAGATTTTAATATATATGTATTTGATTATACGTCATGTACATACATGTAAAAACTAATTTTTATTTTATTTTAAATAGCAAGAGTCGGTGAAGGAAACATCCAGCATCGACATGCTAGCTACTATTGCAGTTGGGCATGTTACAAACGTAAGTTTCAAGTTGTACTTAAATTTCAAATTTCATTTGATTATGCACTTTTATTATTATAATGTTTCACTTGTACATGTACATATTAATATATGTTTTTCTTTTATACGTAGGAGCCTAGTGGGTCATCATCTGCTCTAGGAACTGAGGCTATTGGCATGCCTCACGTGACTTTTACGCAAGTTAGTTTCTCTTTACACTTTGTTTCTAATTGTGGAAGTTCATGTGGATTATGCTTTGGCTTTGTTATGTGGCAGTCATGTAGATTAATATTGATTTATACATGTTTTTTATATAGCTTATGACTGCCAGAGAGACTCCTCCATATATGCAGACTGTGGAGGCTGCTATAGATACTGCCATTAAGATCTGTAGATCCACTAACTGAGGTACAATTTTTCAAATTTGTTAAATTTATTTAGGAATTATTTCTTATTACTTAAATCTACAATATCAAATTTTGTACATGAAATATTTAATTTAAAATTTAATTATTTGTATGTAGCTTACCCCTCGTGAGTCTATTGTTGTCCGACCACGTGTCAACGACAAATTTATATGAATCATGACATTGCAGTAAGATTTCACATGCATTTTAACTAAATTCTAAATTTCTAATTTTTGAATATATTTTAAAAATCTGTGTGTTAAAAACTTATTGTTTATTAATGTACAGATTATCTTGCGAGCCTCGCTTAGAGATGCCCAGGACCACACGGATGATATCCATAGTGGCATCTCTCTCCACTACATCCCTGTGTCATGGACATGCTACTTCTAGCAGGCGAAGAGAGGGAAGATGTTTCATTATTAGATTCATAGGACCTATATATACATAGATATATATATGGGCCAGTGGTCCTAGTTCATGATTCTTCATAGGACATTGTCTATATAACCTTATGTGACTGCATGTGGTCCTATATGTATGAAACACTTAGTTCGAGATGTACACATGTTATGAACTTATATTTTCAAAGACATGCGTCCAACACACTTAGTTTGATACATTATATATCCATGTGTTGGTTTTCATAACGATATTACTTCTATGTTTGATTCAATTTCATTGCACATGATATCCTTCTATGTATGTATATTCTATGTATATTAGTTCTATATGTATGTTTGATTTAAAATTAAAAACTATGGTGCAACATATATGAATATAACGTTACTATGGTGCAACATTGCATGGTACAATTGTTAAGAAATTAAGGGAAGCATGTGTATTCCTCCATCAACATGGGAAACTTATCATTTTCCTCTTAAGTCATGAAAAATATTTCATACCTTGAATCTTGAAATAAGATGTCTTCCCTTGGGTCATTTGGTTTTTGAACTGTGTATTTAATTTAATTTATCAGAAGGATATTATTCATTTTACCATTGATGAGTATGGTGGTGTATGACCAATCCATCTTTATATCCCCACCAATATTGTGATAGAAACTTTGGCTCAACAATATACCATATGTAGCTAGCATGTCTTCCACAAGTATTTCCATCTTGATTTTCTTGTCAGGGAAGTCTGCAAATTCTACTTGAGAATCTTTCACCTGGCCAAAAAGAGGTAATTATTTTTTTTTCATGTAGTAACAATGGCCAATAGCAGGGATGAGAGTAATACCAATAGAGTTAGCAAATTTTATAAGCATGACATTGTCAGAGGCGCCGAGTCAATAATGCAATTATTCAATTTATACCCATTGACCAACAAGGAAAGATAGAAAGGTTCTTATTTCCTAGAAGAGGAGGATTTTAAGGAAAGAAGGTTCTAGGAATGAGTGGTTCTAGGAGTGGGAAGTGATTCTTTAGTGTTGGTAGGATTCTTGGAACATGTATTTTTACTACTTCCTTTGATAAACTAGACGAGTTTATCAAAATGCTTGGGGTGTTTTTTATGTACTCATATTCAGATATTTGAATTTTATCTTTCTTAAAATGGTCACTGATGTAAAAATATGAGGAAGTGGTAGGCACATTAGGAACTATGGAATCCTTGACATGAGTAGGATTTTCATTCTTAGGAATAATAGAAATAGAAATTGATTTGACAAGAGGAGGTGCAAGAGACTTACTCAAAGAGGTAGATGGAGTCTTGGCTAAAGTAGTATTAGGATTCTTCTTGGATGACCCCATAGAAGTAGGAAATGATGTCCTCCTTCTTTTTTTTTTTTTTCTATCGATTCACCATTTGAGGATTAAAGTGTTTTGCTTGGGAAGTAGAAGAAGAGGCTTATTAATTTTTTTATGAGTGGGTGAACACTAAACAAGAGTAACTATTCATATCATCTATGGATTATTCAGGATCTTTGTTGGGTGAGTATTCACAATAACCAATAATTGCATAACCATCTTCTTCTTCTCTTTCAATTTCTGATTCAACAATTTCTTTTCCTTCATCTTCATAGGTTCCGCATATTTCATTAACCGGTGGAGATTCTAAGGAAAGTATTTTAACCAGTACCGATTACAGGTTTTGTACCCCTAGATATAAGATATATATAGGTCGAGGCCTTATTGTGGTACCATGCAAGAAGAGATGTTGTTGCTTCTAGGCTACTTCATTCGGGCATAGTCCCTTAAGAGCCTTGAGCCCTTAAGAGCCCTAAAATAGTGCAGTTTGAGACAGTGTAAGGATGTCAAATGGTATATTTTCCAAACGGTGGGTCATGTCACCAAACTGACTGCACCGACACATTTAGGTGGCTAGGTTAATGCTAGAGGAGGTATTGTTTCAGTGCGCGACAGCATCATTGCTTCCAGGCTACCTCGTTCGGGCGTAGTCCCTTAAGAGCTCTGAGACCAAAAAATTGTTCAACTTTGACGGGTGACTACGTGTACTTCATGGCACCTAGAGACATCTTATCTGATCCTACACCTCGGTGTAGGGACCCTCTACAATAGCCTATCTCATTTTTTTCCTTCTCAATCAGTGCTCTCGCTGCCCTATTGTTTTTGCAAACGCAGAATAGTGCGGTTTGAGCATGTAAGGTGTCAAACGATATATTTTGTAAACGGTGGGTCATGGCACTAAACCAAATACGCTGACACGTCACGAGTGGAAAGGTGAATACTAGAGGAAGCTTCGTTTTGGTGTACGACAATGTCGTTGCTTTCGGGCTACCTCGTTCGGGTGTAGTCCCTTAAGAGCCATGAGACCAAAAATCATTCAACTTCGACGGGTGACTATGCGGACTCCATGGCACCTAGAGATGTCTCATCTGATCCTACACCTCGGTGTAGGGACCCTATAATATAGCATGTCTCAGTTTTTTCCTTCTCCAATCGGTGCTCTCGCTGCCCTATTGTTTGCAAATGTGTGGAATAGTGCAGTTTGAGACAGTGTAAGGTCATTTTCTAGCAAGTATATTTTACAAACGATGGGTCGTGGCACCGAACCAACAATGATGACACATCTAGGTGGATAGGTGAATGCTAGAGGAGGTGTCTTTTCTATGCATGACAACGTCATTACTTCCGGGCTACCTCGTTCGATGTAGTCCCTTAAGAGCCATGAGACCAAAAAATCATTCAACTTCGACGGGTGACTACACGCACTTTATGACGCTTAGAGATGTCTCGTCTAATCCTAAACCTTGGTATAGGGACCTCTACAATAGCCTATCTCGGTTTTTTCCTTCTCCAATTGGTGCTCTCGCTGCCCTATTGTTTGCAAACGTGCCAAATAGTGCAGTTTGAGATAGTGTAAGGTTAAACGGTATATTTTACAAACGGTGGGTCGTGGCACCGAACTGAACGCATCGACATGTCTGGGTGGCTAGGTTAATGCTAGAGGAGGCATCATTCGGTGCACATCAATCATGTTTCTTCCGAGCTACCTCGTTCGGGAGTAGTTCCTTAAGATCCTTAAGACCAAAAAATCGTTCAACTTCGACGGGTGACTACGCACACTCGTGACACCTAGAGATGTCTCATCTGATCCTACACCTTAGTGTAGGGACCCTCTACAATAGCCTATCTCAGGTTTTTCCTTCTCCAATCGGTGCTCTCGCTGCCCTATTGTTTACAAATGCGTGGAATAGTGCAGTTTGAGCCAGTGTAAGGTTGTCAAACGGTATACTTTGCAAACGGTGGGTCGTGGCACCAAACCGATTGTGCACACGCATAGGGATAATCTTGTAAACACTTAGGGAGTCATTTTTTCAGTTCTCTAAGATCCAATTCCTTCTGGGCAACCTCCTTTGGAGCCAAGAAACCCCTCCACATGTACATAAATCATTGTTAATTGCTTCTCTTTTCTTGTAAAACAATGAAAGCTTATCTTTGCTTTGAGAATTTATAATTCTCTACTAACAGTGCTAACCACGTGAAGGTGTAAGCTTTTCTGGCACCACTAACCTGCACATAAAAGTGTTAGTCAAAGAAATTTAAGTTTCATATCAAAACCATACTACATATATACAAAATATAAAAATTTAATAAAATATATGAACTTAAATTTATCTAACTAACAAATTTATATATACCAAAGAAATTATATATACCAAACATGACCATTGTAAATTCATTCCAATGAACCATCAAGATCAGATCTACTCTGAATAGCAGATAGGATTGCTTCATGATCTGACTCTCGAACCTTCCAAAAAATCTTTTTATTAGGCCTTCCTCGATATCTATACAACTGAATATTTGTCGCTAGAACTAGATGTAAATATAAGAGTATTTTCCTGTGTGTCTCAAAGTCTTCAAACACCCAAACATAGGAGTTTTTTAATGGATACCATCGAAGCTAAGTTCCAGTAACTACCACTGACCCTGTAGGGTACTCAATATCTTTGCCATCTATAATAGGAGAAGTCAACTTTTTTCTTTCCTTAATGAATCGACATAAGAAATAGTATGTTCCTTCTTCATTGTCTTCTGTCGCAATAACTGCAAACACATGTCCTAAAAAATAAAGGTTTAAACTCAAATTTAAATTGTACATATTAAAATTTCAATGGACATAACTCAATACAAAAATTGTAAATAACCATAAATACCTTATCGCACCAAAATTGAAATTTCGTCAAAGTCCTTAGATGTTGCAACTTCATCTGCAGAAACAAGTCGTAATGCTTGTGGAGGTTGATAACTAGGAAGTAGAGTTAGAGGCCTACAAATCCATCCATCAACCCATTCTTGTGAATCACACTCAGCAGTGAAAAATTCAATACAAGATGCATAAAAACATGTCAAATTTCTTTTCCATGTGGCCCACGAACTAGCGTATGAGCTACAAAATGAGTGCATATCATTGGACCCAGTGAGTGTCGTATAATCCTCGTAGTTAACAATTTGTTGTTCCTCTATCAACCAAAAATATCTGCGAACTATGGAATTTTCTTGAGAACCTCGGGCCATGTTGTCAATACACCATTCCACTATGCTCTTTGCATATTTCAATTTAACACCATATTTTTCCTTTAACTCTTCTCTTGCAAGAGCTCTTTTCACACATGCCCTAGCATCATCATGCTCTCCTTTTCCATGTCCAAACCTAAGTGAAACTCCAACTATGTCGCACACCCATCTTGACATGCATCTTGCTCATCCAATAAAATATTCATGCATTCTTAAACTGAGACGTGCAATTATTTGACCATATATAATGTTGTTTGAAGTGGATGTCCCTATTAGACAAGTTTCCATAAAATAACTGGAAACACCCTTGCACAAATTCAGTAGAATGAGTATGATCATCACTGATATAAAAGTGGTACTCTCTTAAAAAATTTGATCATTCGTACTATCAGGAGAATGTATAAATGTTATATGCATAAAAATGGCAACTTATACTGAGTTGTAATATTGTGATTGAACCTCCATTTGTGGTTATAATGTGTAATTCTCTACAAAATTGACCACTAAAACAATAGTACCAATAGGAAATGTGTCTTTGCATATTTTAAACTGTTCATCCAACCATCGAGCTCTATGTGTATGCCTAGCATACTCATAAACAATTTCATCCTTAAATTTTCTCATAAATTGAAAAACAAGCATATGTTATGTAACTAGCTCACACCGTTTAGAATCTTTTCCATCTTTCAACTAGTATGCAACTGATTTATATTTATCAAACTCAACTAAATTATGTTCTATTGCACCTTCAATTTGCACATGGATGCAACTTTCCAATTTAGGTAATCCGCCACATGTATCGAACTTCCATCTAAACAATCCTGACTATAAAACAATTGTCCAACTTCTTTTTCACAAAATATTGTAGGAATGAAATCCCTAGAAGATATTGGTGGAACTTGAACACCACATTCCGATAACATAGTTTCATAATGAAAAATAGAACAAATACGTAAAAATTTAGCATAATGCATCACAAATTCAGCATGTTTCCTACAACAAGTGGTGCGAGCGTGGTTGATTTTCACATAGAATGGTTTCAACATTTCAAAAACATTGACTAATTTTAATTTCTAGATGCTCTTGTTCAAACTTCCAAAAAAATTGAGTTTGAGTCATATCTAAGAAATGCTTTAGATGTGGTTCGCGATTAGTAGAACCAACTCTCTGTTTTACAACATCTCTTATATTAGGTGAAACTCTAGTGTTATCATGCCAAAATTGAATAACAACTTCTCTTATAGCATCAGAATTATATTTGTCCTTATGCGGTGCTCTAGCAGAAAATGCCCAAAAATCGGTGTTATTGAGTGATTGAAGGATATTACGTCTTTCAATTACTTTCATTAGAGTTTTTGATTAACTTGCAACATTCGACTTGTTTACATAATCAAACATTAGTTTTTATTAATTCACTTACAACACTAGTAGCAAGTACATGACACACAATATTACTATCCCTAGTGCGTCTCTTGACACCAACAGTGTGATATGCATCATGAAGGTTTTCAACAATTGTAGAGGTTTGACCATGTATATTAGATGTTGTCAATCATAAGGTGTTTAATGTAGGTCTCATTTTAATCAATTTCATCAAACTAACCAACAACTGACATATTTGGGAATCATTTTTAAAATTTCAAAATGATTATCCCAAATTTCAATGGCTTTTCTTCGATTTGCCGTTCGAGAAATTTTATCGGACATTGGTTTCAAAATGTTTTCATCAATTTCAATAAAATAATTAGGTTTATTACAAAAATTCCTAGGAGGTGTTTTTGTCAAATTTTGTTTGTCTATAGTTTCAACCTGAATTTCCTTATTCACATTTTCATTGTCTCCTTCAATTTCAACATCTTCTACATCACAAGTATTTAATTCTTCTTCAACATTGATAGTAAAAACATCTTCATCACAAGTATTTAATTCAACTTCAACATTGATAAGTAGAAACATTACCTGGTTCCTCATTTCTTACAATAGTAGGGGTTGAAGATGAACCTCTTCTTGATTCACGAAGATTCCGCATTCGCTTAGCATTTTGAAATTTGTTTGCCTCTAATTCTTTTGGTGTTTTTTACTTAATGACTTCCTTTTTTGACTTCGTTTCTTGTCTCCCATGATGTTTTTCTTCTGGTGATAAGAAAAACGCAAGAAACGAAAAAAATTTACAATAATTCATACGGTAAAGTCAAACAGTAAAAATCACATGGTAATTAGAACATTGGGATGTGTATAAATATGATTTATGAACCATGATCATGCTTTATAAACCGCACTTTCGGTTCTTGTTTTAATACCGCGATTGCGGTTTATAAACCACGATCGTGATTCTATCTGTATCATCTAATCCGACCCTAAGGCTCGGGAAATCTTTGTTTTTCCCCAACCAAAGCTATGGAAGGTCATTATGAAGTGTAAAGGTAAAAAAACTTCAAATTTTCTCTTCCACAGACTTGAACCATGTTGAAAAACTGAAAACATTTCACAAAAATGGTGCCATCATGTAGGGAGTGTAATGCCCTGTTCGGTGTGTACCCTAGTTCTTGTCGCAATGACCCTTTTTGTTGAGTGTCGAATGGCTATGTGAATTTCCGTTGTCTTAGATCTTTTCTCAGTGATGTTTTAGAACCTTCCCTCTCCTTCTTGCATTCTCAAGTCATTCTTGACACCTCTGTGTGTGGGTGTGTAATGTCTGTGCACAAACCTAGTTAAAGGAGGATTTTGTTGTCGCATAGTTAAGTGGATCTTTGGCCATTATTGATGTGAGTAGAAATTATTTATATTTATAATATATAATGATAACAATGTTTTTTAATTTAATTATCGATTGGCCTCTATCTTATAGTGTTATTGTTTTACATTATTGTCAAATTGGTATATACGTCTTTGTTAATATGATTAATAATTATTTTAAGTGGTAATAATAATAATAATAATATTAACCATATTATTATTTTAATTATTGATCCACGATAACTCATTATTTTTAGTGTCGATTGTTATCAACTGTATTATTAATTATCGTTAAACGATTTTATTGTTTGGTTGGTCGCTTTGCAGAATGAACCCCGTTCCGCGCTGAGGAAGGGATTACTCATTTTGGTGCCATGGTCGTTCCTTAACTTGTGTTTGCTTTTGAGTGCCAACCTCTAGTTTTCTGCGCTTGGTCACTTAGGCCTGTTCGCATGTTGTTTTTAATCCTTGTGAGTAATGGAGAGTTCGATTCTTACTTCCTCTAGCTTGCTCGTGTGTACGTGATTAAATTTTCTCGGGTTGAATAGTAATCATGCAAAAATTCGTATACCTTTTTAGCTTATGAGAACTATTCAGGTAACCTTGTAACTCCTTTTACATTTGTATTAATATATCTTCTTTCGTATGCTTTGTGAGCTTACCTTAGTTGTAGAGATTTTTGTTATCCCGTATCTTTGCTGAAGGAGGGGCTCATGGGGGCGCCAGGTCGGGGTGAGGACTGCCCAGTTTTTAAATATTTTAAACTGCTTTCACCTACCCTCCACTGCCACCTTGGCCAACCAGGTCCTTTCACATGTCTTGTTGCAAGTAGATGGCATTAGTCTCCTCCCAACCACCAACCTGCAGACTGTAATGGCCATTATGTTTCTACCTTGCGTGAGGGAGATGGGAGTCGGTGGAGTCTAACTTTCTTCACCATGATCTCATTTTGATTATTTTATTCAATGCGTATGGGTGCAGTAATGGGTTGATATGGTGGTTAGAAGAAGCTCAAGCTAATGAAGCGGGCGTGTTACCTCCACTTTCATTGGGTCTTTGCGAGGTGTGTTCTTGTTGGGGATCCACAAAGAATGGCCTGCAACAGTAATTAGCCAAGCAACAGGCATGTTGCAGTATAGTAGAAGCCTTTTTTGGGTGCTTCCAACAAGCAGGTTGTCCAACTATATTGTTATCTTTGTATCGAATGCATCCTCAAATTCGGGATTCTCCTTCAAGATATTTTTATCAAAATCGATCAAGTGACAGTGAGAGTGTTACCAGGAGACCTGATGAAATTTATTACAAAGATTCTCTATTGAGACCTTACTTGTTTTACGATGTAACTCATGGAAGAGAATCTCATAGACGTGGATCTGTTTCATATCAGAATATTCATGAAGCACAATTTACTTATTAAACATATGCCCTGGTTTTTCTTTTGGTGACTGCTCACGCCAATTATTAATTTGGCTACATGAGGATTTGGTGGAGAATATAGTTGGGTTTGTGGGCAAAAGGAAAAGGGGCTTGGATCTTCCCAATGAAATGCATGTAGCCATTACTTTTCTGCCCACCCCTTTCCTATGCCAAGCATGGCCGTTAGAGTATGAACCTTCAAAGACGCTGATGAAGAGAAGTTGTGCGAGGTTGTGTTCTTGTTGCCCGAGCCCCAGTCGACATGCTTGTTGGTTGGAAGAATTTTGATCAGGCATGTTAAATATACTCCTTGTAATAGTTTTCTACCTTCTTTCAGTATCTTGAAAAGAATATTCTTTCCTCTTGAATGGCGCCTAGACAAAATGTTTTTGTGGTTGTTTAAATCTTTGCCCTGATTGTGTTGGCTATTCCTTTAAATCTCGTTCCAATTTCGTTGGTTTTGCTTGGAATGTTCTTTTCCTCTCTTATAGCTTACTCTATTTCATATTTGTCTAAATGGGCTCCGCAATATTGAGTGATGCGGTCTAGTTTGTAGGAAGGAAACATTATAGAGTTTCGTTTGCTTATATGACTCTCTTTTAAAAGAATTCTGTGATGGTATTTAAAATTGAAGGCTTACTATATGGAAGGTTAAGCCTTCATATCTCTATTTGGTTGAATAAATACGTATTTCCTGTTTAGGGCTCTCCTGTTTTGCTAAAAGGTACATTAATAGTGACATTGTGTTCTAAAACTTGTTTAAGCTTGTGGGCATTCCTTACTTTTGTTTAATTAGAAAATGGCATTAGGGTTTTGTTTTAGAACTGTACATGGTTGAATTTTGTACCCAGTTCTAGAGGATGAATAACCTGACATCTATTTTGGCCTCTACGTATTGAGAGAATTACTATACCTACTTCCTAGTTCAAACTCTTGTTTGATTAAAGTAAGGGGGAAACATTGTAAGTTTTATTGAATGAAATCTCTACAATTTTTATTAAGGGTCGCAAGCAAGCTATTAATAGCTGGACTGAAACAAAATTTGTAGGTGAATCCATGGTATTGGACTCGTGAACTTGTTTCTGTTAGATGACAGATGATTACAATGATAATATAATAGGTGGCTATTATATTCATCAGTTTGATATTTGCTAGACATTTCCTTGATAAGCCCACGTGGATCGGGTAAAATTTCCATCTTCTATACCATTGGCAAGGAGCTCATAGAACTTCTAGGCCTGACTACACTGCGTAACCTTCCTGATGGATATGTGTGTTGGTTCTTATTTTTTGTGCTTGCACTCATGGTAAGGTCTTTTGAGTCTGGGGCATCGCTGGTGTATTACCCACCGTGTATCGAATCCCTTTGTTTTCGAACTCGAATATCTTATACTTCAAACTTGGTTACTAAAAGTCCCATTTTGTGGCTTTGTTAAGGAAATCAAATTTTTTTTTATTTTAAAATACTTATTGACATTGTCGGAAATATATAAAAATTATTAACGACTTTTGGGTTTAGCCTTCCCTTATATTATGTAGAGATGTACGATTAGGATAAGGTTTGTTGGTAGAATAATGGCCCCTTTTGTGTCTCATTTGTGTGCTTTTGGAAGAGTGGATTTGTTTTGTTAACTAGTACTACATTTAAGAAATCATATAAGGAGGTAGTGGTAAACTCCTTGGTTAAAACTGAAACTATAGTTGTGTTCTTTTAAGGGCGTCGAACCCATATTACTATGAAGCCTCCCCTAGGAGAATTGGATAACGTCGTTTTGTTTCGCACCTACAATGATCATAATTAGTATGTTTTGTCTTCTCTTGGACGCCTTTAGTTGGATGGATTGAGTTTTGGATTCCAATCACGTAATCCATAGGATTACATGAAGGAGATGTCAACACTCTTGACCTTCTTGTTCCTAACCCATAAGGTCTTGCCTTGTTTTATGTGATTTTGTTCTTACTGGTATTTTGACTTTCTCCTTGTTGGTTGGTTTAGATTTCTTTCTCATGCGAATAATTTTTGGAGTTGTGGGTTGTGCTTTAATCCATTTTTGAATTAGAACATTCCTTTCTTGATATTGTTAAATGTTAGCTTCTATTGTTGCGATGTGTAGCCTTAACATGCTCAGTTCTCGTGAACTGATTCTAGCTAGTATTTGTGCAGATGGATTATGCGAGTAGATTAAAGGAAAGAGTTGTAAAGGTTTCATCAGTGTAATTTATGAAGTTCCTTGTAAAAGTGTCCAATGTGAGGTAAATTTTGTAATAGTGCTTGCAAAGGAGTTTAAAAGACCTCTTGCCTTGGGTTGTTCAGAAATTACGTGATGAAGTTGTCTTGCCCTTCTGTAGGTAAACTGGTAACTTATCTTTGTGAGAAATGGTATTCAATCCTTACATTGATATGAGTATTGTAAAACTTTGATCTTGAGAATAAATTGTTAAGTTAAATCTTTCTAAGACTTAGTGACAATATTTTATAAGTAAAGTAAAATGGGTCAGTTAACCCTTAAAGAAGCTAAACAAAAATAATAATTTTATATTCAACAAATAAATGTAGAGGTGATCTACTTGAAATCAAATAATTCCATGAGTGATCAAAATGAAACCATCCTTTGTGAAGTAAAAATTTTATAACTTGATATCCCTAGCTACACTAGCGAACATTATCCTTTTTATGGTGAATTCTTAGAATGATCCTAAGGTGAAACAAATTGTTAGTTGATATAAGATAATACGATTTAATAAGTAGGAGGAATCGGTTTCGAAACCACGCAATCTGTCTCTCAACCATTTGAAAGGTAAATTGTTTTCTTTTGTAAAAATCATCCAGTAAAGCCTAAGTAAAATATTTAATAATTTTTGATAAATCCTCAAGCTTCAATAAAACCGGGTTAATAACTAATGAGGTCATAAAGATGAATTCAACTCGACCTTCTTCCTCTAACCTTTTTTTTTCAAGGTGCTTGGTAATCTTTCTCTTGAGTATGTTGAAAGCGAATCCATATTGTAATAAGGTTATGAGCGAGTTTTAGTAGCATAAGTGAGGATAGATGGCCTTGTGGAATTAAATTACCTCCTTTATTAAATAATTGAATTAAACAAATAAATGTCATAATAGAGAAGATTTAAAGTTAATTACTCAGTGAAAAAGGAATAAACTTAGCTTGGTAAGATGAATTGTATGAATCATATCTTGAGTCTCCTTGAAAACGTAAGCTAAGAATTGCAAGATGTCTTATTAAAATAAATAACCCTCAAGAATATCTCATTGTGGTTGGCCCTAACTGTAAGTGTGTTTTGTGGTTGGACTTCTATGTTGTCATGTCTAAAAGAAAAGTAAATTGTCCTTGATAGGTGTGAACGTTTCCGTGCTGCCTTTATGGCCATCCTTGTATCGAGTTGTTCACAGAGTTAGTTGTATCCTTGGTGACGACATGTTGCGTCATGTTATGTGTCAAGCAAGTCAAAAAAAAAATTATCCTATGTTTTCCTATGTAGTCTTGAGCCGTTTTTAGTGGGCGCTATAGGAGACTATTAGCTTCATAGAAATATTGATTTTAAAGTGAATATAATAAGATAAATATCATTTTATAATTTTTTACTAACAATAGGTCTTTAAGACATTTTTCCCATGAATGTTCATGTCTACATTTAAGACTGCAACTTTTGTTTCACTTATCAAAATGTGATAAAAATTATACCATCCCAAGCGTGGAGAAATTATATACACGTTAATATATATATATATATATATATATATATATATATATATATATATATATATATATATATATATATATATATATATATATATATTTGATTTCAATATTTTTGATATAGTTATGGCGGGCAAATGGAAAGTGCTCCGTTTTCTAAATCTTTTCAGACCACTTTCACGAAAAAATCATTAAAAAATATTGCTCGAAAAAATACAAAATAAAATCCATCCCAAGATAGACAACTACATCTAAATTTTCACCAAATGAAAAAAATAACAAGATTTGGTCATCCAAATCGTGGGCAAACAGACTACAATCTTATAGGTTTTTAAAAAAAAACAAATTCATATAATTTTAAGTGTTTAATATAGCTAAAATTGTCCATTTTTTAAAAAAATTAGTATTTTAGAAACTAGATTCCGGATGCTACGATTCATATTTATATAAATTTTTCTAATTTTGAGTGCATGTATTGCTAATAATCCCTACAAGTTGATATTTCACTATTTTTGCAATATGACATCCACTTATGACCCCTTTTTATCCACCAACTTTTTGCACTTACCCATCCAGAACCTAACCCATAGTTTTTTTGCCTTCATTTTGTTGATCCTAGTCATGCTTCCCTTATCTTACATAAGTAGCAAAGCTGCTATGTTAGAATCTCCCTACTATTTTTGTCTCCTGGACTAGGGACTTTGTAGTCTCTAACTTGAGACGGATCTTAAGGTCCCCATTTGGGTTGAGTTCCCAAGGCTTCCTATGCCTTGCTGGAATTTTTAGAGTGTATTGCTGCCACCCTTGGCCGTGTTATCTACATAGATCCTAACATATTTTTGCAGCTCGTCCGCAAAAGAGGGTTTGCATAGAACTAGATCTTTTAAAGGACAAAGAGTCCATTTACATCTAGGTTGGTGATGTGTATTTCACTCAGAAGGTGGTATACATCAATCTTTTGAATACTTACTTTCATTGTCAATCTTCTGAGCATAAAATTTGGGATTGTCCCTTGTTGGCCGCTCACCGAGCCGCTTCAAATCCTCTGGGAGATCCTCACCCTCAACCTGAAGAGGAGGGCTCGCACACAGTCGGTGGCCGAAAATCCAACAAGAATAAAACCACTCTGTCAAGCCTTTTGCAACCTAGTTCTTCTATTCAAGCTGAAAAGGCAATTCTAAATACCTCCGGCTCAATTTACAAAGAAACCTTCGGATACCAAGTTGCCTCTGGTTCATACGAAGGTAATGGCTAGCAGTATGGTTGGTTCTTCAAGAAAATTGGCTCCTTTGGCCTCAAACACTCAGCCTGCTCTTTTATAGAATGAGGGTGGTCTTCAACTATTACTTGTTTCTAACAAAGTGGTTTCTCCACGAAAGTAGGCGGTTCGGCATTCTCGCAGCCCTCCTCGCAAGCACGAGGAGTTGGAGTATAGCCCTAACACCACCACCGGGCTACTCAACTGTCTTATTTCTTTACAGTTAACTAACAAATTTTTTTTTGCAAAACAGTTTTGGGGCCCTTGATGGTTTGAGTGAGCTAGACTCATAAATGCATCTAGATAATGTTTCCTCATGAATTGCTACTCATGGAATGTTTGGGGTCTCATAGACTCCACTTGCAAATACATAGTGCGATATTTTAGGAAAAGCTTCCTAGATATGGATATTACTGTGTTTACAGGAAATCAAAGTTCTGAGTTTTTGCTTAATTCTATCACCAAGACTATTTTGCTTGAGTTTAGCTATCTCTAGCAACCATGCAGCTGGCAGAGGTGGAATGATCACATTTATTTTGCCAAAGTGGTGGCCACATTACGTCAATCATGGATGTGACCCTGACAACAGTATTCTCTGGGTGTTATTCAATATTGAAAATCTCTCCTTTGGGATTATTAATGTTTATGCACCTAATGACACGTCAGAAAGGATGTCACTTTAGTGGTGGGTGGCTGATGACCTTCCAAATGCACACTAGTTAATCAATGGGGATTTTAATATGGTTGAGAATCCCAACGACAAAATGGGCCTTCTACCCATTAGATGGCCAATTGGCAAAAAGAAAGCTTGGTTTTACATGTGTAATAAATTTGGGTTTTATGACCCTAATTATTCACGTCACACCAACGTGCTACCATGGTACACTTGGTCTAATCTTAGAAATGACCAAGATCAAGTTTTTAAAAGGCTAGATCATGTCATGATCTCTTTACAACACTTCTTTAAATTTTCTAGCTGTTATTCTCATTGTGGAAGATTTTCCGGCCGTTGCTCTTTCCGACCACATTCCGATTCGGTTCCTTATTGAATGGACTTTCAACTGCCACAAATTAAAAAGATGCAGTTTTATTTAAATACTGCTTTACTGCATCATGACCCAACTTTGGCACACATCCGCCAAATTTGGAACCTTGCACCTCGCCCTCTTGGTAAGGTGGGTTGGATAAGTTGGTGGAAAGACGCTATAATTTAGCTCACTAAATTCCTTTAGATGTATGGTATTCAACTCACTAAATTTTGGCGGCGGGCCTATTCCACCACCTCCACCGAAGCCGAGCAGCTGACGGTGGTGCTCAAACGGGCTCCTTCATATGGCTCTACAACTCCAAGTTGTAAAATTGCAAAAAAAAATTGCATTGCTAATGACTACATGAACATTTGGGGTGCTCACATTAAGGCTCGACTACACTGGCTTAAAATTGGAGACCATAACACCAAAAGAGTTTTACCAGCGGCTCAAGGCCAAGCACATGAACCAGATAAATTTATTTCATTGTTGATCTTTGGTGTTGATTTCGACACTCCTCAGATGGTCTAAGCCTTTGTTAGGCACTATGTTCATGTTTTCAAAGCGCATGACGAGTCTCCTAAGTGAAAATCCACGCTCGTTGAATGCCTCTCGGTAGTTCCTTGCAAGCTTTCACCTGCTCACAGAGTTATCTATGACAGATTGCTTACTCTAGAGGACTTATATGAAGTTGTTTCCCTTATGGCCAATGATAAAGCTCCTGGAATGGATGGCTTCCCTTGCGAGTTTTACAAATCCCTTTGGGACATGGTTGGTTGGGATCTGTTGCAAGTCTACCTCAAGGCTCTCCACTCAGGGTCCCTCGGTGCCCTTATTAATCAGGGTCACATAAAGTTCATCCCTAAAGTAGGAGACCTAGAGCTCATCTATAATTGGCGGCCGATTACCTTGCTCAATGTTTCATATCTAAGGCTTTAGCTCTTCAGCTTCAGCCCATTTTTCCCATTATCATCAGTGCTGAGTAGACTGGTTTCATACAAAGCAAGTACATTCTTGATAATATTTTGGCTGTTTGGGAAGGTATGGATTGGGTGAGAACCTCTAAACAATCAACCATTTTTGTCAAAATTGACTTTGAAAAAGCCTATGATAGGATTGAATGACATTTCATTCTTGTGATGCTTGAAGTGTTGGGCTTCGGTTCAGTTTTCATCACCTCTGTCAAAATGCTTTTTGTAGATGCCACGACCTCTTTATCTATTAATGGTCATACTTCCGAGCAGTTTGGGCTTTTTCATTCTATTAGACAAGGTTGTCCTTTAGCACCTGCTCTTTATGTGCTAGCCGCTGAAGGTTTTGGGTTCCTCCTTGCCCATGCTCATGATCAAGGGCTTGTGAGGGGTATTCAACTCCCTTCTACGACTCCCCTTCAGCTTGTCAATGGGCATTTTACAGATGACTCCTTCCTCACGCTCTTGGAGGAGGAAGTGAATATCAACAATGCCATGCAATGTTTGGACACATATTGTTTAGCTTCAGGTTCCAGTATCCAATGGAGAAAGACCCAGTGCTTCAAGAAATATTTTCTCCCTAAACCTGGTTGGTTGAATCATTTTGACTGGAAGTATATCCAACATGGAGAAATTTTTAAATTTCTGGGCATTCCCTTTGCTTTGATGCTTCTCCCAGTCAACTTTGGCAATATGTTATTGACAGGGTTTCCTGCAAGTTGGAGTACTGGATTACTAAACCCCTTTCACTTGCAGGAAAATTTCATATTTTCTCTAAGATATTGGTAGCCACACATGTTTATTATTCTTCGTGTTGGGTGTCGGCTAAAGCCTCTTACAAGAAATTAGAGAAACTCCTCAGAGATTTCCTTTGGGCTAGCTTAGAGCTTGGAAAAGGCTTTCATAGAGTTGCCTGGGAGTATTTTTGTCTCCCTAGGGATTCTGGAGGTCTTGGTCTGACTAACATTGGCTGCCAGGGGTCTGCTCTTGTAGCCAAGTGGATCATTCAGGCCTGCACTAGCAACAAAGCTTGGAAAGTGTTGATTCACAATTGTATTTGTCAAGGCTCCCCTGTAGGCATGTAAAAACTTGGCAAGGGCTGGATTTTCATAGTCTGCTCATTATCAAAGCCCGATTAAGGTTGTGGGCACCTTTGTTGTCAAAATCATATGGAAAGCTTGGGAGTTACTCAAACCCTTTTTAATCTAGGAAGGGGATGGTTTCAGAAATGGGCTATCCATTAATGACCACAACATTTGGTGGTCTCCTCTCATCAATTTTCATGATGTGCCACTTTCCCAAGTGCCCTGGGTTCATGCTCTTAAGCTGTATTGTCAAGGCTTGCACACTCTTAAAGACATCTTTTATAGGAAGACCAAATTACTTCTCACTTGGCCTCAAGCTAAAGCCAAGTTTGACTTGCTTCTGCTGATAGAGAGTCTTATTAGGAAGTTCTTGATTCCATTCTTGCCGAGATGCTTCACAAAGTTGGTGTCATCTCTCTCAGGCCTTGGTGGAAGGATTGGAAATGGTTTCAGATACCCCTTTTTAAATTACTCCCCAGGAAAAGGTTATGCTCTGCTCACCCCCAGGCTACCGATGGTGGCCTTGCTTAACTCTAGATGGTCCATCAATTCTGGATGGTCATCCTGGGAAGCTATATTTCATATCATTTGGAAAGCCATCATTCAACCCAAATTATCATGTTTTGCTTGGTGTCTACTTTATCAAGGCCTCCCTCTTGGGCATGAGATTAGCTCATTATGGGATTTCTCCTCGGCTATGCCCTTTTTGTGGGCACATTGAGACGCTCATACATATGTTCTGTTCTAGTACTACCCAAAAGCTCAAGCTATTTGGGCTTGGATCCACAATTTCTTTCGGCCGTTTAGACCAACTCAATTTCATTGGCAACATGCTTTGCTGGGGGATTCTATTTCCATTCCCCATGCTTTTGCACAAGTGTGGCATAATTTTAGAGTGGAGATCCTTTTTTATATGGAAAGAACGTAATTCTATTGTTTTTGCTAATTCCACAATTTCTTGTATTCTTTCACATTATGATAAGGCCATGCTTATCTCGAATGTGTTCTTACAGATCAAGACCAAGCCCACAAGGTGGAGCTAGAGGTGTGGCACCTTCAGACCCTTCTGGATCATTGGGCTAGTGCTCCTTGCATTGTGGCGGGAACCCCTACCTCCCCTTCTGGAAGTGTTCATTCAAGAGGGCATCGTGGCCGTGGCTGGTCGGTAGACAAAGCTCGTTGTCATTACACTCCCGGGTAGCATCCCGAGCAACGGCGTAGCCACAGTCAATCGCGGTGGTTGGGGGTCCCCTCACCATTCTACGTAGCACAGTGGCTGGGGTTCCCACCACCACTCCCCGCCTCTATGCAAAGGGATAAGTGGGAATCTGGAAAAGTCCCAGGTTGGCTCTTACTATTTCTCCTAACCAGCATGAAGATGAAGATGAAGAAGTTGCTTCAATTTGCTCTATGGATGGCAGCAGCGATCTAGTTTTTCCTTTGGTTTAACGGCATTGTTGTTAAGTTTGTTGTTGCTCCTTGGGCTAGATACTTTAGTCTCCTAGCCGTCACAGCTAGTTTTTTCTTAGGGTGTGCCCTTTACCACCCATATTTTTTGTGGATAGGTTGTAATATTTTTAGTAATGTAATGACTAATATTGTACTTGTATAGATAAATATTATTTCATCTTGGGCTTGATTAATATTGTACTCAAAATGTTTTATAGATAAATATGGTTTATATGGTTTATAGAGAGGAGAGGGAAAGCAAGCAAATTGAATTGGGAGTCTCGGGATTCATGGAAAATCTAATAGAATTAGGTTTGCTATTAGTAGATACATGGAAAAATCTGAACACATTAATTATCAAAATATTCTTTGAGTTTTCTCCTACTATGATCGATTTTTTTCTTCGAGAAAACGAGATATTTTAAATTTCTTGTGATACCTTTACCAATAGGAAATGCAATATTCCAATTCTAGACTCTAGTATATTAATTTATTTATTTTCAATAATCTATTATTAAAAGGCCAACTAGTTGATCATAAATAGGTGCACTCAATTTTAAATAAAATATTAGTAACAATGCTCCCCCATTTTGAGCTTCGTAACATGTGTTTTTAAAAAATATTTGATTCAAATTTAGAAGACATGGCTTGATCTTTAAAAAAATCTGTATGTTTCCAAAAAGGAAAAATGAAAGAGAGAGAGAGATGTAGATAATAGCTACTTAAACTTATGTTGTTCATTTTATTAGGGGTTCAAAATTTAGATTGGATGTTTTGTCCAACTATCAAGTTAATGATTAGGGTATTGTAGTATTCACGCAAGTGCAATTTACACCTAAAGAGGAAAAATACAAAAGTGAAAAGCCAACATGTTCCAACTTCGTAAAGCTGGCCACAAAAAAATAGATTGAAAGAGGTCAAGGAAATGTATTTTTGGAGATATCTAAAAGGAAATAAGTGATTAATCGGTATTATCGATGTCAATAGTTGTTGCTTTGCAATTTCAATTCTTACATTTTACATGTAGTTAGAACAAAAATAAGTGCAATGGGAATTCATTTATATGTTTAAAGGGTTAATTTAGAAACAAGAATGTGTGATGTGAACCCAAAATTTTAGTGTATGGGTTACATAAACAATTATAATTAGGGTATCTCTAAAGCTATTAGGACAATGAAAATCGTTTGTCTCTAGTTGTGAGGCATGTATTTTATCTAAGTGTGGCCAATGGAGGTGAAGTACACTAGGAAACGTGAAGGGCAACACAATGTGCTTGTGGCTAGGGTGATGCTTGCAACAAGGAGGGAGGTTTGTTGAGATTGCAACCCGATAGCTGGCATTACTCCCTTTAGATCAGGTAGAAAGGATGTGTAAAAGGAATGTTCAAGGAAGGAAAAGACATGAATTAAAGGTTAAAAATTAAAATGATTTATGTGATCCATTTTTCGTCTCTTTCTCACACGTATTATGCACATGGATGTAATCTGCATTTAAAGGAACGAAAAATGTAAAAAATGAGGACAACCCAATAAACATTTTTATTCAGTTTCAAGCTTGATTATCTTTAGGGGAATAGGTGATTCTTGAACAATCATTTATAATTGAGCCACTGTAACGGTTGGCCATAAAAACAAAAGGTATATTGTATTTTTCATTCGAAAGAGGGACTTTAAAATAAAAACATGGGAATTAAATGCATGCATGTCGCACGGCTATCCCACGAATTAGTAAAAATGTGGGAATTAAATCATTTCATGTCCCACACTTATTATTTGGTTTAGATCATTCCTACCCAAATAATATATGTTATGTGCTATACCTTATACACAAATGCAAAAGGGTTTTATACATAATTGTGATTAGGGGTTTCTTACGAAATAGGGATCATGATTTCTATGTAGCTATAAGGGAAAAGAATAGGGTTTGTCTCTAGCCATGAGGCACATAGTTTTTACATGTGTGGAAAATGTAGGTGAAAGACACCCTAAAATTAAATACCTACATATCCCACACCCTAGAATTTAAAATAGCAAATTTGAAATGCACTAAAAAATGGTTGGCCCTAAAATTTTGCATGGGTATCTTAAAGTTGGACATATGATGTGTCGCCTTGTGATTGGCTACTTTACATCTTGTTGGGTACAAGTTTGTATAATAATATGTATTTGATATGATGAATTCTCATTTAAATTTGTTAATTTTTTGGGTATCCCCCTACTCATGTACCCTCTCAACTATTAAGTCTTCTCCCTAATTTTGAAGATAACTTTCTTCAAGATTAATAGTAAACTACAATATCATGTAAGAGCTAGTGGACTAATATTGTACTCAAAATGTTTTATAGATAAGTATGGTATATATGGTTTATAGAGAGGAGAGGAAAGAAAACAAATTAAATTGGGGAATATGCTTGTATCGAAAATCCAATAGAATTAGGTTTGCTAGTTATAGATACATGGAAAAATCTGAATACAAAGAGATTATTTATGAAAATATTCTTTGGGTTTTCTCTTCTTATGACCAATTTATTTTTTCGAGAAAATATATAGTTTATATTTTTCCATGGATGGTTTGTGATACTTTACCAATAAGATTTGCAATATTCCAATTCTAGACTCTAGTATATTAGTTTTTTTAATAATAGAATATTAAAATGTCAACTTATTGATCTTTAAAGAGGTGCACTCAATTTTTTGAATAAAATATCAGCAACAATGCTCCCTACCATTTTGAGCTTTGTAACATATATTTTAAAAACTATTTGATTCAAATTTAGAAGACCAAGCTTGATCTTAAAAAACCGTATGTTTCAGAGAGAGAGAGAGAGAGAGAGAGAGAGAGAGAGAGAGAGAGAGAGAGATAGATGCGGATAATAGATATACTCAAGTATGTTTTCCATCCTATTATTTTAAAAAAGTTAAAACTTTTTGTTGAATGTGTATAATATATTTATTTCAAAAATATTGATATGCATTAATTTTGAAGTATTTATTTTATATTTGTTATATAATTTCATTCATTGAAGGGTTTTACATTAATTAACAACTCTATTACATTATATAAATATTACTGTGTTGATTGGTGATGAATGCTCTTGATTTAGTTATCTTGTTGCCTTGAGTTTGAAAAACTATTTTGGGAATAAAAAGGGGATCTAAATCCATTGTATATCAAATATATGATGAATTTTAATTGTTTCTCCAAGAAAGAAGAAAAATTATCTCATGACAATCAAATAGATGTTAAATTCAATATGTATCATTTTTAATGACATCTCACATTATCACACTCACTCTTCGCACCCCTTTGGTTTCTATTGTAAATTACATATATCATCGTAAGAAACCCTGGTTTAACACCAAATTTTTTTAATGATGGATCAACATATCAAAAAAATATGTTAAAGTAGTACATTCAAATTTTGGTATGTCAAGACATGTTCTTAGTAAATAAAATATAAATAATAAACCATGTTTGTCTTATAGAAAAATAGTGTTTATAGAAAGTAGTGTAGTAACCTATTATTGGTATGAGGTACTTGGAAACATAGGTTTTGAAACCTAATGGAAAATTTGGATTGGTGTCACATATTTGACTCTTTTAACACACATTTCCCCATTCAAATACCTTTGCATCATCTTGGTCACCCCTATCAGCTTTGTTTACATTCTCGGGACAACTTTCAATTTTCTTCGGACTCCCAATACACTTACCCATTTCCTCCTTATATGTATCTAATATTTGGTTGAGTTCGGCGACACAAAATAGGTTCATGGTCAAACTTTCCCTCCTTGGAAAAACCAATCCTCCTTTACAATTATCATCTTGTCAATTTGGTCACTTTCATTAGGTCAAATTAGGTGTGACTTTTAGGTCAACTTGCATAGGATATTAAAAAAGAGTCTCATAGATATATAAATAATAAACATAGATTTTATCTACATAGACTACACATAAGGCACACCTTAGATATTGTTTGGTATTTATGAAGACTATACAAATCATAAATATTACAAGATTAGTCAATGATATGAATTCTAATATGAAGTGTACACGTAGGTGTGAAATTATTTATTTCTAGGTGCCTTGTGTCAAGATAAAGATAATCCTAGCTACATTTGATTACTCAAAATTATATTGGTTAAGAAAATAGGATCAGAAATGAATCCTACACACTTCACTTACATGTTGAACTATATAAGCCCTAATTATTCTTATATGTAGTGCAAGATTTCACTCACTTTGGAGTGGAAGGTCATACTAGGATTGGTCTAGGACTTATCTCTCTATGTCTTTGTGTCGTGAGGCCCCCTGGCATATGACATGCTAATATGAACTCTAAATATATTTAATAGAAATGTATGGATTGAAAACTATAAATAGAGAAAGAAATTAGCCAATAAACAATGAGAATTGAACATGACATAGACAAATGGAGGAAACACAACTCAAAATCGTTCATTAAAGGCGAGTGGAATTACAATCTTCAACCAAGAGGATATGAGTAGAAAAATATAACAAAGGAAACTCACTCTGCGAGGGAAAATTTTAGCGGTGAATATTCATAGTTTGGTGAATAGTAGAATTCAGGAATTTGATTTTGGTGAATACTACAGCAACGACAGTACCTAGGTTTCACCCAAAAATCCCATAAACAATAATTTGTCCCATCTGAATCACCAAGGAATTTCCAATCCCAATGTATATTTTTATATTAAATCACCACGTGATCGCCACGCTAGGATTTGAAAACATTAATGTTTCACTAAGAAATCAATGCACCGGGATTTGAAAACATTAATGTTTTATCAAGAAATCAACGTGCAAGATTTGAAAACATTAATGTTTCACCAATAAATCAACACACCGAGATTTGAAAACATTAATGTTTCACAAGAAATCTATGGAACCTTATTCGGCCAAGAAAACATTCCTGAAAGTTTCTTGATATATATACAGAGGTTATGTTCTCCCACAATTTTCTAATTTGCATATTTGCAAAGTAGTGGAAAGGGATTTACCGAATTGGCATAATTCAATTTGCTTACAAAATTTCAAATAAATCTAGGTCTTGCCAGGGCCCAACTAGTGCATTGCAGTTTACATCCTAGAAGCACTTACTGTAGGTGAGTCCTCAATCTATTTGAGACATGTTTTCTTTCATGTCACATTGCTTTATTTGTGATTCCACCTTTGTAAGTTATTACAAAGATTGAAAATCCTCATCTTCATAACCACTATGATTTTTTATGTCATCTAGAATATTCCTCCGCTTGCAGAGAATCATAACTAGTTTTCCTATCTTAGATACATCGAGATTCTACGTAAAATACACACACACACACACACACACACACACACACACACACACACACACACACACACACACACACACACACACACACACATATTTAAAATCACTTCATACATCTCCACAAGTTGTTGCTCTGTATATTCCTTTCTGTATAAGTGTATCTTATTTGAATCTTTTTGTTAATGTTATCTCTTCTGCAATATATATACATACTACGGTTTCACTTTCCATTTATTCCATGACCAATACCATGACCGTGTATCACCTTGCCTCGCTAACACTTCCTCATCCACGGCAAACCCGAAAGATATATAAAATGTGGTACATTCGCGGGTTTCACGCTTGCAAGGGCATTTCCTTAGGAGACTGACAAAATGGAAACACGTGGCATAGACCTCCCGGGAGCCAAGACCCACTCTGGACCCGAAAAATATCAATTGCGGCTCATTCCATGGGGTTCACGTATCTTTGGGAGGATTTGGTCAAGAATGGGAGGTTAATGGAATCTTTGAAAAACAATAATATATGAAATATAGACCATACGAGAGATGTCAAAAGCGAAAAATTGAAGAAATGCAAAAGGGAAAAAATTTACAACAATGGACCAAAAACAAGATAATTATCATTTGTTAAAACAAAAGACAAAAAAATAGTAGTTGTGGGAAAAGTACAAACATCTTGTCACAAACATGCTTCTTGTTACCACCATTTTCCTCACTGCGATGTACTTCAAACTTTTTAAACCATGGAAACATAATGTATTGAATGTACTCCAAGCATGGATTTCCTTCAACAATATAAGGAGGACAAAATGCTTTCTTTATCTTCACATTCACTTCTGGCACTTCTGTGAAAATAATCATGTTATAAATCCATCGAAACTATATAGTAATACTAATTCACTTTTATTAATGTTGAGGCAAAGTTTGAATCTATCTCTCCATAGTAATAATTTTCCAAAAAAGAATGTAGGGGTTTACACCACCTCTTCTTCCTCCATGAAGATTGCAGAAGTGGGATCACTCTTCGACATATTTTCTTGTCCTTTTTATAGCATGCTTACTTGTTACCACCATTTTCCTCACTGTGATGTACTTCAAAAAAATTTAAACCATGGAAACATAATGTATTGAATGTACTCCAAGCATGGATTTCCTTCAACAATATGAGGAGCAAAAATGCTTTCTTTATCTTCACATTCACTTCTGGCACTACCTATGAAAATAATTGTGTTATAAATCCATCAGAAATTGTATAGTAATACTAATTCACTTTTATTAATGTTGAGGAAAAGTTGGAATCTATCTCTCCACAACAAGAATTTTCCAAAAAAGAATGTAGGGGTTTACACCACCTCTTCTTCCTCCATGAAGATTGTAGAAGTGGGATCACTCTTTGAAATCTTTTCTTTTCCTTGTCGTAGTCTAGACAACATGTCTATAATATTTAATATAAAGGAAAAACATCAACATCCGAGGATATTTTTAATTCCTGCATCCTTCAAGTTTCTTGAACTCATTCTCTAAGTAGGAACACGACAGTATACAAAGAATACCCTTATCATGATTGTATCATATGTGAAACATTAGATCAAAGAATTCAAGCTTCTCTCAATAATAATGATACTTTAGCTAGCTTTGACACATTGAAATTTCATTGTCAAGCCAAAGAACCCTGCATACATTCTCAACCTTGAATTCACAGTCTCATACCACAATGAGTCATAGATGGAAGACCATATATTTTGTCTCAACTCCTTTGAAATGATGATCACTCTTGGTAATTGGATTATGACAAACCTCATACCTCTGATGAATCAATAATTTCTTCATGAGCAGATGCACACCTTATTTGGCTTGATGACAACATTTAGAACCTCTGCAACAGGATAAACCTCTATACATTATGACAGAGCTTGGTCATCAAGACTCCTTCATTAATCAACTAAAGAAAAATCATACCTTGGATGAATCAATGAACTCAGAGTCCTTCATGAGAAGATACATACTATACTTTGATTTCAAACTAAGCACAGACCTTGAGATCACCTATTTCATGTTTGATTAGCTACAACAAAGACTTCTTATCACTAGAGTGTATTATCATTAGAGTTTCTTTGGCTTCTCAACAAATCATTTAAATTTCTTGTTCTCTTCTCAAACCTTTGATACATCTTCAGTTTGCTTGATGTGTGCTCTAATTCTTATTATACTAATGTAACATTCTTGTAAAAAAGTAGTACATGTTAAGTGACACAACATTATTTTTCTTTATACATATTTCTCATGTTGAGATGTCTGTGCACATATCAGTATCATTTAGTCTAACATGTTGTATCTTTTTTCTTTCAATTCTACAAGATTCACTGATTTAGAAAAATGACACCTAAAAAGGAAGCTCATCCTCAAGAAAAATGTTATTCCAACCCTCTGGTAGTGGTGCTGGCATTCAAAAAATAACATCTTATTTTTGGAAACCATCCTTCTCGACATGACCATCACAATCAAGGGATAATGATTACATTCAAAATGAAAATCAGAATGAGAATGTGTTCATTTTTATTTTCCTAATTATTTCAATGACAACAATTAAATGCCTCCCATTGAATACATTCCATTGAATGATGTCGATTTTGACATTGTACCACATGCCCAATTGAATGAAGATGAAACTGCATCACCTATCGATGCCCAAGTGAATGTTGGAGGTGAAACTTCTTGTAATGGCAGTCAATGGAATTTAAATTCCACCAATGTAAATACTTAGTGGACACCTATTTACGTAAGAAAGAGAGAAGAAATAAAATGGAACTTGGGAAGGAGTTTCAAGTTAGAGTAGGTTTCTAAGTTTCTATTTATTGAACCTGTTGAAAATGAGAATAAAGCTAAACCTCCCAAATAATGCAAATGTACAATTGTCGCTAGAGATTAGGCAAGGACAAGACAATGCAACTTAAATTGGATACTATTGAGAAGCATGTAGGAAAGATATATGAAAAGATAATTGTAGATGGCGTTGAGAAGAATGTTTCCATATGGAAAATTGCGGATGATTGTTTGTATATAGGTATGAAAAATAATTTGAAGAGCACAAGAGAAATGAAAGAATAGTTGCAGTGAATGGAGGAAAATTACCTCTCAATTCAACAAGATCATTCAAAATAGTCTTTTAGGTAAAACAGTTCAGCTAGCTATTGTTTTTCACATTTTGAAAAGAGGCCATCTTATAACATATTTTCTTGAACAAAAGAAGATGTTGTCTTTCCTTGGTGTCTCAAATTTTCCTCATTCTCACTGGTAAAAAATTAGTGGTTGGGATTAGGCAAAATTCCTAGCTATGGTTGAGAAAGAAGACTTGAAAGAGAAACTGAAGTCTGCACGATACATATCGTAATGTCTATTAATAAGGTTACAATAGTAGATAATAATGATGGGGTTTGATAATTATGTGAGACAACCTCACTTAATTTCCATTCACAAGAAGAGAGAGAGAACTCCAATGCTGAAAACCTTTGTGAGTTGGTGATAAAAACTTTTAAGGAGATTGGTGACATGGATGATGCTGCAATTACATCAAATATGGTATGTGTCAGGGTAGATGGGGCATCTGTAATGCAAGGTTATCATGATGGTCTATTTTTAAAAATTCAAACATCTCATTTTCCTTATATGATTTTCATTCATTGTATGACTCATAGAATGAACCTAGCTTACACAATAGTTGGCAAATTTAAAACTATAGCAAAAGTTGAAGACCTTGTTTGAGAGGTGCATGTTTATTTCTTCCGTAGTTCTAAAAGGTTCATGGAATTCCAAATATTTGTTGAAGGAATAATAAATAGGCATAAACTATTAAAATATGTCAGCAACAGGTGGATCTCATTGTACTAATTGGTTCGTAGGGTGTACGATGAGTATCGATCCTTATTAGGAGTGATGTGGCAGAATCACATGGAAGTAGACAAGGCCCACGATTTGATACATTGTTTGACTGATATAGAGTCATTTCTAATATTGTGTGGTCTCCTTCCTATCTTTGGAAGAAATGCATCATTTAATTAAGTAAGCACAAAAAATAACTATCTATATTTTTGATTTTTCTAGTTTGAGGAAACGAGTTTGTATGACAATCGAATGTTTGTATCTCAATGAAACTTATTTTACAGGTCCAATGTTTGATGGTTAGAATGATTTGATAAATATTCGAAATGAAAGTAGCTTTCTAAATATCAACTTGTTTGGGGAAGTATGTGATTTTGTATGTGGACATGAGATATTGATGTACATATTTAAAGTACTAGCCGGTAAGGTTGAGGAGGTAAAAGTCACATGGCTGCTGTTTGATAACATTGTATCATCAACAAGGGTGAGGTTAAGATAAATTGTTGTGTCCCTACTAGAATAAATAAGGGATTTATTTAGAAGGGATGCTTTACTTGAAGCAATGGCTATAGTAAATCGACCTTTTGGAATCTGTCCAAAATGAAAGACATATGTAGGAAGACTACTTCAAGAGGTTGAGTACATTGATTCAACATTTTGTAATCATGTTGATATCAATGGAATGAATATTCCACGTATTTTAAGCAAGGACAATTTGATTTCTGAATCTCATGAATTCACCACTACTGATGATGTAACAAATCAAAGATTTGGATAATCCCTTAGAGTGTGGATAAATAGCCCGAGATATGGAAAAGAGTTGGGGTGAGTACTATTTTGAAGAAACCCTATCCAATTTTTTCTCATTGGATGATCTATGTCAAACAACGATTTTGGGTTCAATTGAGGATGAGAGAATTTTTAGTGCCTTAGCCTTTATAAATTCACAATTGTGAAACAAGCTTGAATTTTTTTGGAAAATTATTTGAGAATTTATACATCACGATGCGAAGTGGATAAATTTCCTTATGACGAGGATCTATTAGTGTGGAAATCAATTCTGAAAGAAGAGGGGCTGAAAAAAATGGCACAAATACGATGACCCTATTACAAAGAATGATTGGTATCAAGAAAGAGAGATTTAGTCTCATAGATCTGGTGAATCAAATGATAGAGATGATCCAGGTCCATTAAGTTGGAAGCTTCCATTTGTGGATATCCCATGATATAGATGTTCATATAATAATTAATATATTCAAATATTAAGTACATTGTTCGAATCTAAAACAAGGATTACCGCTCACCCCAAACTTACATGTGCCTAAAGGTAATCATATTGATTCCATTTCCATTTTGATTGCATAAACATTACAAAGTCATGTTTTAATGAGTATTTAATATATTTCACATACAATGTTGTTGATCTCTTTTATAGAAAGCATACACCATGACTGGTTGGCTATTAAATCACAATGCATTTACATTATTATATAATTTAGGCATATAAGAGTTGTGGTGCTTAATTATGAGATATAATAAGTGGCTTTGCTTGAATAAATTACTGAAATTAAAATTTAAAAACAACACTATTCCTCATTCAACTTGCTTGAAACATGGCTTGTATGAAAAAATTGAATATTGTCATTGGAACAAATGGAACAATTTATCAGAAGATTAAATTACCCTTAATTATGTTAGGATCTAAATACACTAAAGAGTAAATCCATGCACATATATATAACTTGTGCACCTCTTTGTAAAAGTTTGCTTCAACCACAAGCAACCTAAATATCACATGTTTATTAATACAATAAACATAAAGATAACTCTAGTCTATTAATAAGACAATTTACTATTTTTATCCATGACCATGATTTCCTCCTAAATAATAGAAAAAACAAATCCAAACTGCCACTTCTACTTGGAATTAGGCTCCACAACTTTAACAAATTATATCATCTTGATAACATGCTCCAATCTTCATCTGTTGGAATTGCAATTTGTTGTAAATTAGAGTGACTGACATGTAAATTTGTTAGCAATTCATAACTAATAGTGGAGATTTGTGTTGATCGAGAGAATACTTGTTAGAGATCACACGAGAATTCCGGCGGGAGGAAAGGTGAAGATAATGGGTAAGGAGGGATAGGAACAACTGCGTGCGGAGGGCAAGTTCAACTTTCGGGACTTAGCCGATTTTGAGCATGAAGACCTATTTTTAGAAGATGGCATGCAGAGCACATAAATGAGGTAGAGACATGCACACCATGCATTGTCTATCTTTAGAGGATCAGATCGAAGCATTTTGCATGGAGATGAGCTAAGAATAGGATTATCGCTTGATTAAGCGTAAGAGGTCTATAGATAGCATGCTTGCATGTGTGTGGATATGCCTGTAAACGACGCATGGCTATTAGTAGCATGTGGCCTATTTTTGGAATAGATAAGTGGTGAAGGGCAAGTCCCCACCCTATATATATGATGTGAATCACATAGTAGTTGATATATAGGTATATGCAGAGTGTAAGAGGTAAGCATAAAGAGATATGTGCATATGATTGGATTACTATATCAGATCCATGCACACATCGGTATAGATTGCCATTATTGTAAGGAGATTATGTGTTTATTAATAGATGGAAGATATTGGATGAATCTAAGTGTCATTCCTATGTGTAATTGAGTAGTACATGTTCTTGATTCAATCCTGATTATTGTTTAAGCTTGTTCTTTCCTAGGTCTGAATATGGCATGCATTATAGAATGATGGATTAGTTATTGATCTGTATATTTATTCCTTCATCACTCTAGCATCTTGCTATAACAACCCTAAAGAGGGACTTGGTACCTTTGCGCACTCGGGTGAGCACTCGATCTAGGTCGAGTGATGTGCCCGGCACGACTAGGTTGTTATCTAGTAAATTCTAGGATGCATCATTGGTTCTGTTGTCGGGACCTCTTTTTCAATTATTTTTAGGATGGTTCGCGATGAAGACGTACCAGTTAACTCTAGCAAGTATTGAGGAGTGGATACAATTTTGGAGGAATAACATGCACAGCGGTTCAAAGCATTGGATCTCGTTTAACACACGCATTGGGTAGAAACAGAATCTAAATGACGAGTTATATGAGATATTTTTCACCATATTTCCAGTAGAATAATATGAGTGGCTGATTTCTTATGAATCTCGGTGGAATCGGAGGTATCATGCACTTGTCTGGACACATGAAGAATTTTAGGCCTTTTATGATGCTTTGATCTAACTGGACTCGTGTTGTGGATACGCGGTTTCATGGTGTTCTAAACAGTTATATTTTGGAATATTCAATTTCAACATATTCTTTCTTGGAGGTAGCTGAATTCCAATTTTTGTGGTATCCTAGAGGAGCACATCTATAAGGTATTCCACTGGTGATCAAGATCTTGATGGTAACTTTGAAACGGAGAGTAAAGCGATGGCTAACTAAACCTCACCACGAGCGAGGCGGGATCAGATTTGGTGAAAGATGGCGAGACCTAATGCAATAAAGGTAGAGAGAGGAAGGGTGGCTTAAGTATAAAGAGGCGTGCGAGAGGGAGATAGAGAAGCAAAGCATACCGATTACAGAAAGTACGGCGTTGAGGAGAGAGATGGCTCATGAAGGATTTGAAGCTCGCATAGAAGACATGGACCCAAAGCATTAGTAACTCCCCATCTTGAAAGCATGATAGAGATCCTTCCTTAGATTCACACAAAAGTGTGCCAGTAAAGACTACCTAGGTCATGGGCGTACATCTTAATCCACCTGGTGACCTAGCCCTTGCACTTGGTTTTCCAGTATCTAGTACGACAAGTAACCAACAAGATAACTTGGGAAGTAGGCGAGCATGAGTAATTCAAGAAGTAAGCACATCAATGGCAGGTCAGATGGCTTCATTATTTAGAGGAACATTTTTAGGCACATCATCTGCATAGAACATGAGTGCGCAGAATGTTGGATTCACCTCTGGAAGTGGAATTACCTCACAGACTATAGGGGTTCAGTATAGTACTACTTTGAGCATGGGGAGTACATTTACAGGTCATATTCCAACTATAGTTGGAGGATCGGGAGGTATAGGTGGTTTTAGTTCTAGTGGATCTAGTGGTTCTAGGCAGAGAAACACGGGAGGTTCTTGATCGGGTGGTCAAGCCCGCGCTGAACCATAGAATATCTATATGGAGATGTCTCTTCATCTTTTGGAGTATAGAGGTATAGAGGATGTTGCCGAACATGTGCATATGTGTGAAATCTTATCGAGTGTGAAAGGGATCACAACTTATGAGCGTAAGGAAAGTCAATTCACTACTACCTTGCGGGGATAAGCAAAAATTTGGTATTGGAAGTTTGACCGATCAAACTTGCGTGGATTATGCAGCATTGAAGGATGTTTTCTTAAAAGAGTTCTATATCCTAGAGTTTGAGCAGAAAAGTATCAGCGTGCTCAAAGATATCAAATAGGGCACTACTGAGAGTGTACGTCAGTATGATGCCCTCTTTAAGACACTTATATCTAAGTTGTCTTATGATGTTCACGCCATCCAACATGCACAATGGCTTTTGGAGGATTAATTACACCATTTAGAAGGGCATTGTCGCATAAGAAATACACCGATCCACGAAGCATTGGAGGTAGCCCTACGTTCCGAGGTAGTTGGGAGCATTGACACTTGGTTTTAGTCCATTCTTAGAGGCTGATTGCAGCCATGGCAAAGCAATTAGAAAAATTATCGAGAAAATTTAGCTCAAGATATGCACTTAGGGATTTGGTGTATAGATTGTGGAGTGGAAGGTCACACCAAGAATAGTTTCCCTCATGGATCTATACGTTCATTGTTGTTAGGCGTGAAATATGTCATTTGAATCATGATGCTAGCCACTTGTCCTTTGTTATAGCATGCGATAATGAAGAATGTATCCTTCTTTTGCAAGATTTACAGTCCACAACCCATGATCGAGGATTTTCAATTGATTGGTCGAGATCCAGGATGCCATAGACATTAGGGTAGGACAAACAAGTGTAACAAATATTTCTAACGGTAGAATTAGCACCAAGATTGGGATCATAATCAAACATGCTATGCAAGTAATGAGGGCGTTTTGAGGGAGGTCGTGTAAGAGGACGTGGATATCGTGGTGGATATGGAGAATGAGACCGTGGTGGAGGAAGAGGTGAATTACCTCATGGAACATGTTATACATGTGGCTCTTCTAACCACTATAGGTGTGAATGTCCTCGAGAATATTGCATGTTCTTACTACGGGAAGAGCCATAGCTATGAAGAGTGGTGGACTTATATGATCATTTGAGTAAGTAACATAAGCAAGAAAAAAGGCGTCATGATGGTTAAAATCCAACATGCGGTAGAAGATAATTGGATGCCCAAGATAGCACCAGGACCTAAGACATTAACTGTGAAGATTACCACATGTGTTAAAGTGGCACACGCAAGAGAGGCATCATACAAGAAGCCTACAATCACTAAGGAGGAGGTTTTGTATGCAAGGTACCCAGATCCTTCCCATCAGAAGGAAGTCTATCAAGAGACCATGGAGGTCCTCATAAATCTTCAAGGTGAAATACAATGTTTAAAAGAGAAGTCCATAAAGATGGAATAGAAGAAATAAGCAGGGAAGGTCCCCTTTGATATTGATGACATCAGAGAGGTGTGTAAAATGCTACACTGGAAGAATATTATACCATTATTAGGGAATTTGTTGAAGGGGAAAACTCTACAAAAAAGCACTTATAATGAATGGAAAATCCTACAAGAAAATATTCCCACCGATAGCATTAATTATGATAAAGAGATCACTCGAATGTTGTTATAGATGGATGGTTGAGCAATGTTTTGATTGATACGGTGTTGAAGTCAATGTTCTTACTTTAGATGCATGGTAGAAATGGGGAGACCTCCATTACACCCATCATTTAATGTGTTGTTTATGGAAAATAGGAATAAGGCCACTCCCATAGGAGTTTGGAAGGATGCATCTATAACCGTAAAAGGGGCCAAAATCACTCAGGGATTTTGAGGTATTAGTACTTGTAGAAGTAGATAGTTTTCCAACCCTACTTGGATGCCCTTTGTGTTATGTGAATAATGCTGACTTGAGATTCAATAAGGGGTATATCAACTTTGAGAACAAGGAGGAAAGGTTTGTGATACCTTTGACAAATGGGAAGTTTACACCATATGTTGAGCTTATAAGTGAGGAGGACTTAAACGAAATATATGTACATGCTATTCAGGACCTAGAGGTCAATGAGACATCAAAGGAAGGCATCCTACAGTGGGAGGATTCTCACTCTATTAGTAATACTACGAGTATTTCTTGTGACAATTGGGCTCATGGTACATATGAAATAGTAGGGCGTGAGGTAAAAAGTGTGGTTACACGCAATAATGGAATTCATTATGTCGACGGATAGGTAGCGCAGTACCTTGGTATACAAGAGTAGAAGATCTTCTGTATTCTTAAAAGCCATGGAGGCATAGTGGATAGACCAGGTCAGGAGAAGAGACATGTTAGCATATATCTTACACAAGTCAGTAGCATGCTGGTGGGTAGTTCACAGAGATAATCTTATGGAGTGGAAGGATATCAGAATCACCCTATCTACCAGGTTTGTAAGAAACAATGCACCTACACAGATTTGCACTTATAATGGTGATCAACCTATTCAAGCACCACATTCAACAGTGTGAGAGACTCTGGACAATAGGATAGGAAGCATTACCACCTTCACTCTGGGTGCATAAATTTTATTCCACTCTATAAGGGTGCACACGCGCTTGGTATGTATACACAAAACTACATCGAGAGACTAGAAACTAGCAAAATTTGATTGTAGGAATTATCCAAACCTTTGACTACTTTTCTTCCCAACCTCTAATAGAAGAGGCATTAAAATTTGTCAAGCGGTTAACCATGGGAGATAGTGTAAAGGAAGAGGAACTCATATAGGAAATATTTGGTGAGACAGAATCAGACACACATTTTGAAGAACAAGGAGAAGAATCCATATTTCTTGAACGTGTTTGCCTTGAGAAAGAAAAAGAAAAGATGGTGTACATTGTGGATGATGAGGAAGTTGAAAACCTAGATATTGACCATTCACAGGGGGCGTGTGAGGTCTTGGATAGTGTAGATAAGGATACGCATGCATACCATGAACCAATGAAGACAAAGAAGGTCAATATAGGATTGGAGGCTGAGCCTAAGGAGGCCATAATTGGAGACTACTGGTCTAGACTCGGAGGTGGAAAAGATTATTGAGTTATTATGGGATTACAAGACTTATTCCCTCGAGGGTATCATGAACTTAAAGGCGTGCATGAATCACTTGGGGAAATGAAGATAAAACTTAAGGAAGGTGCACGTCCAGTGAGAAAGAGACCTTACAAAATGAATCCTAATTTGCATGAAAAGGTAAAAGAAGAAATTGATAAAATTTTGAAGTCTGGAATCATTCGACCTTTGGATGAGTCAGAATGGGTTAGTCCTATGGTGATCAATATAAAAAAGGATGGTAGAATTCGAATTTGTGTTGATTATAGGGAGCTAAATGTAGCATGTGTCACAGATCCCTTTCCTACACCATTCACTAAGGAAATATTGGAAGCAATAGCAGGGGCACAAAATATATTCCTTTTACGAGATGGGTTTTAAGGTATCATTAGGATCCAATTGACCAAGAGGATCAGGAAAAGACAACTTTTACTATTGAATGGGGCAGATTTTTCTATACTGTGATGCCTTTTGGATTAAAAATGCGCGTGCCATATTCTCATGCATAGTTGTTCGAGCATTCAAATATTTTATTCACAACTTTTTACATGTTTATCTAGATGATTGGACGAGTATATGGGCTTGTGAAAGATCATTGTGACAAATTGTGCTTAATGTTTGAGCAGTGCGAGACAATTAGGTATCTCTTTGAACATCAAGAAGTGCATATTTGCTACACCTTTTGGAATATTGTTAGGACATATAATCGTAAGGAAGGATTACTTGTTTATCCCGCTAAGGTTGCGATCATTTTAGGGTTAGAAGTGCCTAGGTTAGAGCGAGGTGTGTCATGTTCAAAATGAAATAATAGTCCTGAGAACCCACCTTCGGTTATTATCAAGATGCAATAATTAAAAATAATTCCTAAATTGCATATGAAGAGATCTAGCATCGAAAGGCACCCAGTTGATCTCAACTGAAGTGGAGAGTTCAGTGGTCGAGTTGATAAAGAACCCGGTGTCAAATTGATAATCATCTCAGAAATCATCTCGGTGGAGTCTCAATGTAAATCGAAAGGTCTTGTTAATCAAAATATAGCTCGTTGAAAATTGACGAATGAAGGGAACTCTATAAGGATCTTGGTAGAGAGAGATAAGGAGTTCAAAGTTTGAGCTATCAATAAAGTCTCAATGGAAAGCGAAGGAGAGATAAGGAGTTTGACTCATCTTCGTGACTCGTTCATTTTGGAGATCATGTGGTGAGCTTCTTTTAGGACACATTTTGCAGAGCTAGGGTGATTCAAACGCAAGCCAAGGCATCAAGAGTGCCATAAAATGAATGGAGATCGTTGCGTAAACAGAGATACGTGATGGAGCCCTATCAATGGGACTCATCGAGCATGATGGATAATTCAAGGCAACTCGTTTCGTGTGGATGCATTAAAGATGGTTTCTAGGATACAATTCCAGGGCTCATTGATTAATGCAAAACTGAGAGGCCTACTCGAGATAATTTTTCAATGGTAAGCTCGCAGAGACAGCAAGAATGTTGGGCTAGGGTATTAGTGAATACAGTATATATATTTTCGTTGGCATTGTTCAGACCTTCCTCGGCCGAGCATTTGGTGCACAGAAATTGACATGTTATATAGCAGAAGTTCTTTTGAGCACTTTCAGCAAGCAGGTCATCCAACTATGTGTTTATCTATTCAGCATCGAATGCATCCTCAAATTCGGGATTTTCCTTCAAGATATTTTTATGAAAATCGATTAAGTGATAGTGAGAGTGTTACCAGGAGACCTGATGAAATTTATTACAAAGATTCTCTATCGAGACCTTACTTGTTTTACGATGTAATTCATGGAAGCGGATCTCATAGAGGTGGAACTGTTTCATATCAGAATATTCATGGAGCATAATTTGCTTTGCAATTATATAAGCATCTTCAACAAGTCACTAAGTTAGCAAGCGTAAAGGTTTCTGTTGAAATTATCACACCTTACAAGCTACAGCTGAAATGTTTGCACTAAGAGTTTGATGTTATCCTCAAATCTGTTGAAGGAAAATCATGGGCTAAGTCATTGGAATAACTTCCAGCCATTACTAGAAACAGTAGTGAACACAATCTCAGCCTCATTCGCAAAACTTGCCTCAAGATTTGATCGAGCTTCTTCCATGGAAGCGACTTTCCAAAGTGAAAAGGCGAGACAACTCAACTAAAAATTTATCTCGTTCTTCGACTACAGTGGCAAGATTTTACAACAACTGATCACGGCTGTGGTCGCATGCAACATCAGGATCAACACCAACGGTTCCTTGGGATCGCCCTGTGGCAGCTGTCACAATTAACTCTCTCTCGGAGGCGATTGTTTTTTGAGATAAAGTTTACTTCTCTACCCGTAGCTGCTGCGTATAGCCAATTCGAATTGCCAAGTGAAGGCACGATCATGGCAAGAGAATGAAAATTCCGCGCGCTAGTGGAAATAGTGGAGAAATCGGGTCAAATTGCCAAATCTGCGTGGCGAAGTTGAGTCCGGGGCCCGTGGATTAATTTGTCCAAGCTGCGCGGGGATTTGGAGCTATTATGCCAGGCGTGGAGATATTCGTTTGGCAAACCATGACCGAAATTCCACGCGGGGGAGATTTGGAGCAGCACCGCCAAGTGGAAATTTTAAGATGGAAAGCCATGTTGTTCACTCCGCGCGGGGGAGATTCGGAGCAGCACCGCCAAGTGGAAGCTTTGCAATGACAAGCCGTCGTGAGGTTTCCGCGTAGAGAAGAATTCAAGTTTATTTCCGGAATACCAGGTGAGTCATCAAGTGGGTCAAAACACGTTGGAGTGGTAAATGAGAACGTGCTCATGAAGATAGATGGATTATCGGTTAAGCCATCTGGTGCATGTGTAAGGACTCAACAAGTAAAGCTCAGTCAAGGACCGAGTAAATAGGAAAATTGGTTGGGGAAGATCAATGTAACGAAGACCCGTTCAATGTGGAGGTGAATAATGAGCAGTCGAAAGGTTCAGAACTCAGTCATATTACCACTTCTGAGGATGCTTACAGTGGTTCATTGTTATAGTGGTACAACTAAATTGACATTTCCCACGCTGCAATGCAATGCCAGTGCCAATGCCATCCACTTTCAATCTCAATCTCACAGCGTTATGTACAGAAGGTTGTTTGAAGGAGGCTCTACACATTCTGCGTACCACACACAACACCCCTGTAAATCCATATAGATATCTTAAACTATTGCAGACCTGCATTTCCAGGAATACGCTTTCACAAGGTAAACAAATCCACTGTCTCGTCAATCATAGAGAATTTGCATTTTCCACACGCACAACTATTCAAAATAATCTCATCAATACGAAGCATGGCGTAGAAGAATAGGAGGTGGACCGAGTTGCTCATTGACAAGAATCTCAAGGCGTCATAGCGGTAACAATGATCAAACTGTCGAATGGAGCGAAACAACCCATCGTTGGAGAAGTGTTGCAGAGGAGTTTAAGTGAGCGAACCATCTGATGTATGGAAGGTGAAACTCGTAGCAAAAAGATTTGCTCAGTTTCGAGCTTAAATACATGTGCCGACAGTGATGAGTTGTTGAAACCACGGTGAGATCTCATCCGGTTGACAGTATTTAACCAGGCAGGAGGCATGTTACAGCACAGTAGAAGTCTTTTGAACGCTTCCAGCAAGCACTACAGGAAACAAACATTCACTGCCGTGTATGATAGATTGGAGTCACGCCATTCAAGGCTTCATAAAATTTGCCCGAACCAGGAGATGAAGGTTTGAAATGGTGCAGAATGAAATGATTCATATTGCTCAGCATGTTTTCTCCTAGAATCGAATTGAATGTGAAGGTCAACTCTGAAATACCTGGTCGGCCGTTTTGCATGCTGCATCCTTGTTACTCGTAAATGGTCTCTTTGAGAAACTCTGAGGGTAGAAGCAATATTTATACCCTTCCATTATGTACGTCCAATCAGACAATAAAAGTATTCTTTTACCAGATTCAGAGAAACTGTGTTTTTCAATGGACGATTATACTGCAGTTTCAAGCTAATCTTATCGAGCTTTATTTCTATTAGCTTTGATCCACGACTAAGGGAGAATTCATATGGTTGTTACCTGTACATTTTTTCAAGGTCCTCTTGGCTGCCCCAGTTGTTCAATGTATTTCTTGAAGGGCTTATTTTATGTGTTGCAGATTGTAACATAAAGGATCTTTTTAGTTTCTGAAAAATGGGTATATTGTGTAGCTCACAGCTACCTATGCCATACTAAGATCCCAATAGTGGCATAATTGTTGATTGGAGCCGAGATTGCCGAGTGCACTGCCAAAATACCGAAGGGCTCTTTGGCCAAAAAATCAGTCTCAAGGGTGTCTATCGACATGTTATGGGCATAAGCCTAGGTCATCATCATGGCAGCATTAGGTCTTTATTGTTAATGGCATTTTCTCATCGTTTGGAGGGTACAATTGTGCTTATTATGGCAAAGCTAAAACATTCTTACTACAAGTGTTATATGATGAGGAAGAATCCTGAGCATTGTGGTAAAACCATTCTTTTTAGAGATTTTGGGTTAAGCTCGGTATTCAAGTGAGTTTGAGCCCAGGAAAGGTAAGATCGTTTGCTGGATGAAGAGCTAGGTGACTTCGCAGGGAGCTCGTGGTGATGTTTCATGAAGTTTGAACGTGGAATGCATAAATGGCTTCGAGTTAACAGAGCAAAACGATAAGAATCAAGTTTGATAGCCCACCATTCGGAGGACTCAATGCAAAAGAGCCCGATTGCCAAGACGAGGAAAGAGTTGGTGTGGGGTTCAAAATCAATTGCAACACCGAGTTAGAGGATTCGAAGCTCACCGAGTTGAGATTTGTGCAGACTCTATCCACATGGACCCCCCTCCTCTTCAAGTCAAACGGGTCAACGGGGGGGTCCCAACATTATGTTAATTAAATTAATATTTTTATTTAAATATTTTAATAATAATATTTATTATTATTATTTAAATATTTTATTTAAATATTCTTTTAATTAATTGAGAAGACTTGGTCATCAGGCAATTAATGACCCATGATGGAACCTTCTCAGGTAGTTCAACTAACTGCAATAAATACATCATGGGCCTTCATTTTAGGAATGTAATTATGACCATTTCCTCTTCTTTCTCACATATTTTTCTATAAATGTAAGTTGGAAGCTCATTTCAAAGGGTTCCAATAGTTCAGACAAGTTGGACAGTTAGATATCTCAGGCAAGAGTGTATACTTTTCAAGAATCCTCTCTCTTCTGCAAGTTGTTCTTGTGTGTTGAGAGAACTTTCAAGCCTCCTCTTCAAGACTGTAATGGCAACTATTGCCTCTTCTGAATGTATGATGCATTGTGCATGTTATGTTATCAAGCAATAAAAGTGTGTGTTTTGTGACTAATCTCGGTGGTCCTTTCATCCTTTTATGCTTCTTTGTGCCTTTCTCATACTTGCAGGTACACTGTGCAAGTTTAAGTTTCTATTACAGGTTCTTGGAGTTCTGTGCTTATCGAGTGGTGGAGTATTGCATGTAGTTGAGTTGTGGTGTCTGTTCACCCTTCTTGAGTTCATCCTTCTTCACTGGGAAACTGGTATATTTCTCGGTCTGATAAAGTTTAACAAAAGGGAACGCGTGTCTCTTAGTCTGTGGTATCCTGTACCCTCTCTAAGTTGCAGTAGGTGAAGTTGACCTGTGGTGCACACACCCTCTTCAAATTAACCCTTCCTGAATCTGAAGACACCCTTTATTCGGTGCATCACCATCCCTAGTATAGTTTCATTTCTGTAAATCTCTTTCCCTAAAACCCCATGAAAATGTTAGCGTAGGACTAGATAATCATTTTTGTTACACTAGGAGTAGTACAACACTTAGTTTAGGAAGAGGAAGCCGGCCTTCTCCGGAGGTTCACCTCGAGCCCAAGTCCCACAGCTTGAGAGGTGATCCCATGTGTCCCAATCACACCGAACGTCCTATTCACATCCTGGCCATTCGGGGTGCAGTGATTTGGCGACAACAGTTTTTGGCACGCCCGGTGGGACATCACAGAAGTTAGAGTTCCATCTTTCAGAGGTGTCTCATTATCAAACAGGAAATCTTAAGCCACCGTGCGACCACACACAACAGTTTTTGGCACGCCCGGTGGGACAGAGTTGGTACTTCTCTTCTCACTTACACAAGTCAAAGTACCTGGCGACTCTATATCTCTGGATTCCAAATCTCAGTGCAGTAACTTATGCGAAGAATTCAGACAAGAGCTTCTTCAAAGAAAGGAAAGTATCAGCATATCGAACTTTCCTTGTCTCCTCCAAAGAGAAGAAGAAGAGGCATTTCCACATCCCCAGTTGCAGATTTACCTAGTAGGGGTCATTCAACTCCTCCTTACGGAAGATTTCCTCCACCCAGGAACAATCAACCTTTCGTTGCTATGGCGAGGAACCAAGTTTTTCCCCCTTTCAATGCAAGCAGTCCTCTCATGTTGGCTCAACGTGACCCGATACCTGTTGCGGCACTCAAAAGTTTACCCTTCTACATGGGGGAAACTCACGTTACTCCAGTGGAGCATATCTTTGATGTAGCCAGCATCTGTGCAGTACATAATATCACCGAAGACAACGTTGTAGTTAGACTTCTTGCTACCTCTTTCAAGGGAAAAGCGCTTCAATGGTTTCATGGGTTAGGTGTTGGCACTATAACCACTTGGGACGAGTTGGGAGAAAAGCTATGTAAACAATTTGAAGACAAAAGTGATCACCTATCACTTTTGGAACAACTTACTACCATAAAGAGAGCTTCCCAAGAATACATGAGTGATTTCAACTTCCGATTCCATAGGACTTGGAATAGGATTCCGGTGCTCGTAAAGCCTTCTGCACATAATGCATTCTTGTACTATTTGCGAGCCTTGAATAGCGATGTAGTAGTTATGATCCAGTCCATGGGAGGGACTACACTTCCTGATGCTTACGAAGTTGCCATAAGTGCAGAGAATTCTTTGATTCAGGCTGGAAAGATAGCTCCACGACCACCAATGCCCTTTTCTCCAGATCTTACGAATCATCAGCCTATCATTGCTCCTATTCCAGTAGACTCCAAGCAACCATCTCAATCTTCCCTGCCTCTTCAAATGACCTATTTGAAGTCAAGTCACTACTGCAAAATTTTGGAAATGAGCTCGTTGCACTCAAAAGGCAACAATTTCAATACAATCGTCCGTATCAGCCACAAAATCAGCAGTATCAGGCTAACCGTCCTCCTTTTCAAGGAAACAATCAGCCTCGAAATCAAACTACAAGTCAAGTTGCAAATGTAAGGCCCTTGAACTTTCAGAACCCTCTTGCAGCTAGCTCATCTAGAGCTATAGTACCTATTCAAAATAATCTAGTTCAAGACTACGAATGGTGTTATCCTTGCTCTCAACCTCACAATCAAAATCTTTGTCCCAATGGAGTTCTTAGCTAGGCCCTTATGGTTCAAAGTGTATCTGCCCCTTCAGAGTTAACAAACAATTCATCTACGCAAGAAGCAGCAGATCAACCGCAGGCACCTGAAGAATCCACGTTGCTAAACTGGCAAGAAGAAGATTTTTGCGGATTGAATATAGATTCTTCATCAGTGGCAGCAAACACTCGTTCCAAAAAGAGAGCAATGGAGCCTCAACCTCTCGAAGCTGATCTAGCGTCCACTTCTCAACCTGGGTTTCAAATGGCAGTTGACAAAAATGCGGGAAAGAAATCACCAGAAACACCGGCTAGCCACACCGCAGGGAAAGATGGTTCTCCAGGCATCACGGTACCCAACAAACATTTTCCAAAGGAGGACCCCAATGCCCAAAAAAGTGTCATCAAAGTTGGAGCAATTCCCTTCAGCATAGTAGAACAAATGAAGAAAACCAATCTGAGCGTTACCATGTGGGACGCACTCTCGATCCCTTCCCAAAGAAACCTGTTGCGAGAAGCTCTGAACAGTTTTAGTACAACCAGCGGATCACCAAGCCATGGAGTGACAAATGCTACAAATTTGTGTCAACCGGAAGGGAAAATCATTCCTACGGCAAACAAACCACCGCCATTCTACATTTCCCTGATCATTGGCGACCACCTGGTACATAATTGCATGATCGATTCTGGTGCCAGTAGCTCTGTCATGCCGAAACAAATTGCAGATGTACTAGGCATACAATATGCGCCAGTTGCAAGAGGGGTTGTTCAACTGGATGGCACAGCTGTTAAGACTGTTGGGGTTATCAAAGGACTTCAACTTACCATTCATGCATGCCCAAGTTTGTCATTCACCCAAGACATATCGGTCATCGATCTCCCTCCTCTCTTTGCCATCTGCCTATCACATGGGATTTCACTGCCAAGATGGGCGGTTACCTATCAGCCGATTGGTCGCATATGATTCTCAGGACTCGATACGGAACCAAAGTAACTATAAGGGTAGAACCAATCTGCCATAATCATGTAGAACCCTACACTGCTAGTCCCATAAATGGAAATTACACCATCGGCGATCCCGAAGAGGAAGATGCCGATCATGAACCAACCACCCTTGTTGAAGAAGTCCCTGATACTTTGCTAGATGAAGTAAGTAGAGATCATCAATACGATCCCTACGCTGATGTATTGGTAGAAGAAGAAGCTGGTTTGCTGGTCTTGGAAGAAACAGGATTAGGTACTTACTGTATCCATGAAGAAGATACGATCATACCACAACTTGTCAAAACACCAAGTGATTCTAAAGGACTGTGGCAATTGTTCTTCGATGGCTCAAGAAGTAAGAATGGATCCGGTGCTGGTGTTATGTTAATTTCTCCAGAGGGAGATAAGTACTTCTCATCTTTCCGGTTGCAGTTCAGTTGCACCAACAATGTTGCTGAATACGAGGCTCTTGTGCAAGGAATTCAGCTAGCCCAAAGGAAGGGAATCAAGGCCCTAACTATTTTTGGAGATAGTGAGTTAGTTGTTCATCAAGTTTCGCATGTAGTGCATCCAAAAATGATCTTTTACGATCATATAAGAATCGAGTCTGGGACCTGATTGAAGATTTTGAAGCTTTTGGGATCCATGCAATTCCTAGAGGTCAAAATCAAGATGCGGATAGGCTTGCTACAATTGGTTCACAATACAACATACCAGTTGATATCATGAAAGAAGGGCAGCAATTTGTTAAAATGGTGGTTCGACCAGCAGTCCCTGATAATGTGAATAGTTGGCAAGTGTTCGATAGTGACAACCAAATTGTCCTCTTCCTACAAGAAGAGGCGGAGTTTGCTGCAAAAAATCAAGATAAGTTGCAGGAGTCATATGGTGAGCAAATTATCCAATTGAAAAGCAATAAGTTACCAAAAGGTTTAGTCACTTTGGAATCCATTTTCAATTCAGATGACCAAGCCACAAGACAAAGCCCTAACATGGTGGTCAGAGAAGAATATTTTGAGGAAGTTGAAGTATCAAATGAAAAATTTCTCAAGATCGGAAAAGTGTGTACTTCTGAGGAGAAAGAAACTTTCATCAAACTTTGTCAAGAGTATCATGACATCTTTGCATGGAGCTATAAAGATCTACGTGGTTTTGATCCAGGTCTAGCACAACATACCATCGAACTGGATCCTAATGCTAAGCCAGTTCGTCAGAAACAGAGACCAATTAATCCCAAAATTGAGCCACTAATGAGAAAGGAGCTAACCAAGCTCATCGAGGCCTGTATAATTTTTCCCATCAAGCATTCCTCATGGGTAGCCAATTTGGTGCCCGTGAGGAAGAAGAACGGAGAGATCCGGTTATGCGTAGATTTCAGGGATTTGAATCGTGCGTCATTAAAAGACCATTATCCTCTTCCATCGATGGAGCAGATCCTTCAAACGGTGGCAGGAGCTCAAATATTTTCTTTGCTCGATGGATATTTAGGTTACAATCAAATCCTAGTCCAAGAATCGACCAATTCAAAACGGCTTTCACTACCAAGTGGGGCACGTATGCCTACAATAAAATGCCATTTGGATTGTCCAATGCCGGGGCTACTTTCCAAAGAGCCATGGACATGGCATTTAAGGGACTAATCAACGATATTATTTTAGTTTACCTTGATGATATAATTGTATACTCTAAGCATGCAGAAGATCACATCACGCATCTAAGGAAATTTTTCCAAAGGTGTAGGGAATTTGGGGTTTCACTTAACCCCAAGAAATGTATTTTCAGACACGAGGGAAAATTGTTGGGGCATGTGGTTTCAGCAGAAGGATTATCAATCGATCCAGCCAGGATTCATTCAATTATGTCCTTATCTCTCCCAAGTCACAAGAAGGGCCTCCAGAGTTTTCTGGGAACCATAAATTTCGTGTGGAGATTCATCCCTCAATTCGTGACATTGGCTAAACCACTGACAGCCATGCTAAAGAAAAACATGCCATTCTCATGGACAAAGGAAGGACGAGAAAGCTTTGAAGCCATCAAAACAGCCATTTCTCAAGCTCCCACGCTTGTGAACCCTAGGTTTGACAAAGATTTTATCCTTTATGCTTTTGCAGGTCAAGAGAGCATTTCAGGGATCCTCACCCAACAAAACAACAACCTGATGGAGCAACCAATCACTTTCTTCAGTCAATCCCTCAAAGACTATGAGTTCAAATACTCATTCATTGAAAAGCAAGTCTTTGCGGTTATTCGAGCTTTGAAGAAATTCAAGCACATGTTGTCCAACAACAAGATTCATCTGATGGTGTCTCATCCAGGTGTCAAGGAGTTTTTGTTGAACAAAGAAATGAACGAAAAGTGTGCTGGATGGATCACAAAGGTAATGGAGTATGACGTGCACATCAAAGTCACTAAACTTGTCAGAGGTAAGGGTTTATGTCAGCAACTTGCAACAGACATGGAATCAAAAAGTAATGAGGACGTGACACTCCTAAATACTGATGAGGATGTTGATCAAGCTGACTGGTTATCCAAAATGAAGAATTTCATCTTCTCAGGAGCATACCCGACAAACATGGATAAAAACCAAAGGTGAACTTTCCGTCTTCAATCTATCCCATATGTTTTGGTAGATAGCGTTCTCTTTCGAAAAGATTTGAACGGCGTCCTCCTTTGGTGCATAGGACCAGAACAGGTTAGTAAGATACTAGAAGAATTTCATAATGGCCTATCTGGAGGACATTATTCCGCACGAACAACAGCTACCAAGATCATGCGAGCTGGCTACTATTGGCCAGATTTATTCAAGGATGCCCATCTTTGGGTAAGGAAATGCAAAGAATGTGCCTTTTTCACAGGTAAGCAGAAGCTGGCAGCTCTTCCATTGCATCCAATTCAAGTGGATCAACCCTTTGTTCAATGGGGGTTGGACTTCATCGGAATGATTAATCCTCCATCTAGTGATGGACATAAGTGGGTCCTTACCGCAACAGACTATTTTACTCGATGGACAGAGGCGGTAGCATTAAAAGAGAGCAATGAAAAGGTAGTTCTAGATTTTTTGGAAGGTATAATGACGAGATTCGGTGTTCCGTTTACAGTCATTTCAGACAATGCGCTGGCTTTTCTTGGTATGAAATTGAGTGAATGGGCTGTTAAAAATGGGGTATACCTCAAAACTTCATCCAATTACTATCCTCAAGGAAACGGATTGGCTGAGTCTAGCAACAAAAACCTCATAAGGATTATTAAGCGCACAATGGAGACTAACAAGAGGACTTGGCATACACAGCTTAAGACTGCCTTATGGGCAGATCGGATCACACCTAAAAGGGCCATCGGAAATTCTCCTTTCGTTCTTGTATATGGAAGAGAGGCAAAACTCCCACTCTCATTGGAGTTACCTTCTTTGGAGTTAGCTCATCAACTTGAAGTTATAGAGAGTGATCCTCTGACAGTAAGGTTTGTTGAACTCATGGAGTTAGAGGAAGTACGAGACAAGGCTATGAAAACTTTGGAGCAGCATCAGGCTCAAGTTAAGAAATCTTTTGACAAGAAGGCGTCCGATAGGCATTTTCAAGAGGGAGATTTAGTTCTCAAATGGGATGAAGACAAGGGCCAAACCAGGCAAGCATGCCAAGTTTGACGCTCTCTGGAGTGGGCCATATATCATCACAAGTTGCAAAGAGGCAAATTCATTTCGTCTATCTAGGCTCAATGGAGAAGAACTGCCCATTCATGTGAATGGGATACATCTCAAAGCTTGTTTTTGAGAAGCGTGCCCACCCCGTATAGCTTAAATTAGGTGTTTTCCTCCAAGTGCTTATGCACATTGTTGTGTGTTGTTGTTTTGCTTTCCTTGTTGTTGTGTTTTGTGTTTTCTGCACATTGTTTCATCATTGGAAGGTGTCAAGGAGAAGAAAGGTTCAAGGTTTCCATAACAGTTCAAAATCTACTTCATTCAATTTTTTGCAATGTTCCATGGATGTCAAGCATTCAACTGATTCAGTATACTTCATGCTTAGCATTCCAAGGAGGTCCAGGATATCGGAAATGCTCAAGGAGATTCCGGGATGTGTCAAAGAAAATCATACTACTTTCAGGATTCCAACATAGACTCCATGCCCAATGGATGACTTAAGGCTACTGGAATCATGCTTAGCAGGCAATCATCCCCGAGAGGTCGCCAAAAATGTTATCCAATTTTGCACACCTGGCAAGATTGGACAAGGGGGTCCTGTCATGTTCAAAATGAAATAATAGTCCCAGGAACCCACCTTCGGTTATTATCAAGATGCAATAATTAAAAATAATTCCTAAATTGCATATGAAGAGATCACCTAGCATCGAAAGGCACCCAGTTGATCTCAACTCAGTGGAGAGTTCAGGGTCGAGTTGATAAAGAAGTGTCAAATTGGGGAGAGTCAAAGCTCAATGAGGCTTGTTAATCAAAATATAGTCTGAAAAATGAATTGGAAAGGATCTCAGAGATCGATGCACAGTCGAGAGAGTCAAAGTTTGAGCTATCAATAAAGGCAATGAAGAAATAAGAGCAGAGATAAGGAGTTCGACTCATCTTCGTGACTCGTTCATTTTGGAGATCATGTGGTGAGCTTCTTTAGGACACATTTCTCAGAGCTAGGGTGATTCAAACGCAAGCCAAGGCATCAAGAGTGCCATAAAATGAATGGAGATCGTTGCGTAAACAGAGATACGTGATGGAGCCCTATCAATGGGACTCATCGAGCATGATGGATAATTCAAGGCAACTCGTTTCGTGTGGATGCATTAAAGATGGTTTCTAGGATACAATTCCAGGGCTCATTGATTAATGCAGAACTGGGAGGACTACTCGAGATAATTTTTCAATGGTAAGCTCGCAGAGATAGCAAGAATGCCGGGCCAGGGTATTAGTGAATACAGTATATATATTTTTTCGCTGGCGTTGTTCAGACCTTCCTCGGCCGAGCATTTGGTGCACAGGCAGTTGACATGTTATAGCAGAAGCCTTTTTGAGCACTTCCAACAAGCAGGTCATCCAACTATGTGTTTATCTGATCATCATCGAATGCATCCTCAAATTCGGGATTTTCCTTCAAGATATTTTTATGAAAATCGATTAAGTGATAGTGAGAGTGTTACCGGGAGACCTGATGAAATTTATTACAAAGATTCTCTATCGAGACCTTACTTGTTTTACGATGTAATTCATGGAAGCGGATCTCATAGAGGTGGAACTGTTTCATATCAGAATATTCATGGAGCATAATTTGCTTTGCAATTATATAAGCATCTTCAACAAGTCACTAAGTTAGCAAGCGTAAAGGTTTCTGTTGAAATTATCACACCTTACAAGCTATAGCTGAAATGTTTGCGCTAAGAGTTTGATGTTATCCTCAAATCTGTTGAAGGAAAATCATGGGCTAGGCACTGGAATAACTTCCAGCCATTACTAGAAACAGTAGTGAACACAATCTCAGCCTCATTCGCAAAACTTGCCTCAAGATTTGATCGAGCTTCTTCCATGGAAGCGACTTTCCAAAGTGAAAAGGCGAGACAACTCAACTAAAACTTTATCTCGTTCTTCGACTACAGCGGCAAGATTTTACAACAACTGATCACGGCTGTGGTCGCATGCAACATCATCGGATCAACACCAACGGTTCCTTGGGATCACCCTGTGGCATCTGTCACAATTAACTCTCTCTGGAGGTGATTGTTTTTCTGAGATAAAGTTTACTTCTCTACCCTGTAGCTGCTGCGTATAGCCAATTCGAATTGCCAAGTGAAGGCACGATCATGGCAAGAGAATGAAAATTCCACGCGCTAGTGGAAATAGTGGAGAAATCGGGTCAAATTGCCAAATCTGCGTGGCGAAGTTGAGTCGGGGCCCGTGGATTAATTTGTCCAAGCTGCGCGGGGATTTGGAGCTATTATGCCAGGCGTGGAGATATTCGTTTGGCAAACCATGACCGAAATTCCACGCGGGGGAGATTTGGAGCAGCACCGCCAAGTGGAAATTTTAAGATGGAAAGCCATGTTGTTCACTCCGCATGGGGGAGATTCGGAGAGCACCGCCAAGTGGAAGCTTTGCAATGACAAGCCGTCGTGAGGTTTCCGCGTAGAGAAGAATTCAAGTTTATTTCGAAATACTGGTGAGTCATCAAGTGGGTCAAAACACGTTGGAGTGGTAAACGAGAACGTGCTCATGAAGATAGATGGATTATCGGTTAAGCCATCTGGTGCATGTGTAAGGACTCAACAAGTAAAGCTCAGTCAAGGACCGAGTAAATAGGCAAATTGGTTGGGGAAGATCAATGTAACGAAGACCCGTTCAATGTGGAGGTGAATAATGAGCAGTCAAAAGGTTCAGAACTCAGTCATATTACCACTTCTGAGGATGCTTACAGTGGTTCATTGTTATAGTGGTACAACTAAATTGACATTTCCCACGCTGCAATGCAATGCCAGTGCCAATGCCATCCACTTTCAATCTCAATCTCACAGCGTTATGTACAGAAGGTTGTTTGAAGGAGGCTCTACACATTCTGCGTACCACACACAACACCCCTGTAAATCCATATAGATATCTTAAACTATTGCAGACCTGCATTTCCAGGAATACGCTTTCACAAGGTAAACAAATCCACTGTCTCATCAATCATAGAGAATTTGCATTTTCCACACGCACAACTATTCAAAATAATCTCATCAATACGAAGCATGGCAGAAGAATAGGAGGTGGACCGAGTTGCTCATTGACAAGAATCTCAAGGCGTCATAGCGGTAACAATGATCAAACTGTCGAATGGAGCGAAACAACCCATCGTTGGAGAAGTGTTGCAGAGGAGTTTAAGTGAGCGAACCATCTGATGTATGGAAGGTGAAACTCGTAGAAAAAAGATTTGCTCAGTTTCGAGCTTAAATACATGTGCCGACAGTGATGAGTTGTTGAAACCACGGTGAGATCTCATCCGGTTGATGATGATTTAACCAGCAGAGGCATGTTACAAAGACAAGAGAAGTCTTTTGAACGCTTCCAGCAAGCACTACAGGAAACAAACATTCACTGCCGTGTATGATAGATTGGAGTCACGCCATTCAAGGCTTCATAAAATTTTTGCCCGAACCAGGAGATGAAGGTTTGAAACGGTGCAGAATGAAACGATTCATATTGCTCAGCATGTTTTCTCCTAGAATCGAATTGAATGTGAAGGTCAACTCTGAAATACCTGGTCGGCCGTTTTGCATGCTGCATCCTTGTTACTCGTAAATGGTCTCTTTGAGAAACTCTGAGGGTAGAAGCAATATTTATACCCTTCCATTATGTACGTCCAATCAGACAATAAAAGTATTCTTTTACCAGATTCAGAGAAACTGTGTTTTTTCAATGGACGATTATACTGCAGTTTCAAGCTAATCTTATCGAGCTTTATTTCTATTAGCTTTGATCCACGACTAAGGGAGAATTCATATGGTTGTTACCTGTACATTTTTTCAAGGTCCTCTTGGCTGCCCCAGTTGTTCAATGTATTTCTTGAAGGGCTTATTTTATGTGTTGCAGATTGTAACATAAAGGATCTTTTTAGTTTCTGAAAAATGGGTATATTGTGTAGCTCACAGCTACCTATGCCATACTAAGATCCCAATAGTGGCATAATTGTTGATGGAGCCGAGATTGCGAGTGCACCGCCAAAATACCGAAGGGCTCTTTGGCCAAAAAATCAGTCTCAAGGGTGTCTATCGACATGTTATGGGCATAAGCCTAGGTCATCATCATGGCAGCATTAGGTCTTTATTGTTAATGGCATTTTCTCATCGTTTGGAGGGTACAATTGTGCTTATTATGGAAAAGCTAAAACATTCTTACTACAAGTGTTATATGATGAGGAAGAATCCTGAGCATTGTGGTAAAACCATTCTTTTTAGAGATTTCGGGTTAAGCTCGGTATTCAAGTGAGTTTGAGCCCAGGAAAGGTAAGATCGTTTGCTGGATGAAGAGCTAGGTGACTTCGCAGGGAGCTCGTGGTGATGTTTCATGAAGTTTGAACGTGGAATGCATAAATGGCTTCGAGTTAACAGAGCAAAATGATAAGAATCAAGTTTGATAGCCCACCATTCGGAGGACTCAATGCAAAAGAGCCCGATTGCCAAGACGAGGAAAGAGTTGGTGTGGGGTTCAAAATCAATTGCAACACCGAGTTAGAGGATTCAAGCTCACCGAGTTGAGATTTGTGAGACTTATCCACATGGACCCCCTCCTCTTCAAGTCAAACGGGTCAACGGGGGTCCTAACATTATGTTAATTAAATTAATATTTTTATTTAAATATTTTAATAATAATATTTATTATTATTATTTAAATATTTTATTTAAATATTCTTTTAATTAATTGAGAAGACTTGGTCATCGTGCAATTAATGACCCATGATGGAACCTTCTCAGTAGTTCAACTAATCGCAATAAATACATCATGGGCCTTCATTTTAGGAATGTAATTATGACCATTTCCTCTTCTTTCTCACATATTTTTCTATAAATGTAAGTTGGAAGCTCATTTCAAAGGGTTCCAACAGTTCTGCATAAGTTGGACAGTTAGATATCTCTGCAAGAGTGTATACTTTTCAAGGGTCCTCTCTCTTTCGCAAGTTGTTCTTGTGTGTTGAGAGAACTTTCAAGCCTCCTCTTCAAGACCAGTAATGGCAACTATTGCCTCTTCTTCGAATGTATGATGCATTGTGCATGTTATGTTATGAAGCAATAAAAGTGTGTGTTTTGTGACTAATCTCGGTCCTTTCATCCTTTATGCTTCTTTGTGCCTTTCTCATACTTGCAGTACACTGTGCAAGTTTAAGTTTCTATGCAGGTTCTGGAGTTTCGTGCTTATCGAGTGGTGGAGTATTGCATGCAGTTGAGTTGTGGTGTCTATTCACCCTTCTTGAGTTCATCCTTCTTCACCGGGAAACTGGTATATTTCTTGGTCCGATAAAGTTTAACAAAGGAACGCGTGTCTCTTAGCCCGTGGTATCCTCGTACCCTCTCTAAGTCAGCATAGAGGTGAAGTTGACTGTGGTGCACACACCCTCTTCAAATTAACCCTTCCGAATCTGAAGACACCCTTTATTCGTGCATCACCATCCCTAGTATAGTTTCATTTTCGTAAATCTCTTTCCCTAAAACCCCATGAAAATGTTAGCTAGGACTAGATAATCATTTTTGTTACACTAGAGTAGTACAACACTTAGTTTAGGAAGAGGAAGTCGGCCTTCTCCGGAGGTTCACCCACTTGTCTATAATTCACTCAGAGAAGAAGAAGAATAGAAAATTGAAGAAACCATGCCATATGCATAGATATATAGGTTACAACACGTGCCCTCGTAATTAGAATACATTATTGTCATTCTACAAACTAGTGTGGCACCAGAAGGAATGAAGGAATTAGAAAAGAAACAACTTGCTATACACACGACACCATTTATGTTAATCAGTGGTGACCTCTACAAGTTAGGCAGAGATGAATTATTACGCCATTGTGTATTAGAGCATGAGTGCAAGGATATTATGGAGGAAGCCCATGGTGGTATTGTAGGAGGCCACTATGTAGGTGATGCAATTACTCGGAATATCCTACTTTAGGATTAAGGTGGGAGACATTGTATAAAGATTATAAAGAGTATTGCAAAGTGTGTGACCATTGTCAACGTCTAGGTAAACTAGGGAAAAGAGATGATATGTCTTTGAAACTAATTAATAATGCTGAACCATTTGAGAAATGGGTCATCGACCTTGTAGGACCTATTTCGCCAGCCACGTGGAGGATTGGGTCACACTATATCATTACGTGTATAGATTATCTCACAAGGTGGGAAGAAGTAGCACCTAAAAAGGACTATATAGTGGCTACATCAGCTAGGTTTGTATGGGAGAATGTTGTTACAAGATATGGATGTCCTTTAAGATTAACAAGTGATAGGGGTACACACTTTTTAATGAGACAATCATGATCCTATTAGATGAGTTTATGGTTACACACCATAAAACTACACCCTATCATCCTCGAGTGCAAATGGAGCTATTAAGGCTTTCAACAATATTTTGAGCCAAACTTTGACAAAAATTGTGATGTTGGAAGAAAGGATTGGGATGATAAAGTGTTATTTGTTATTAGGGCATATATAACAATTTATAAGAGATTGAACAAAGCCACACCATTTCGGTTGGTGTTTGGTGCGAGTAATCTGTTCTCCTATAGAATTTATGTTACCTTATTTATGCATTACGTGCCTTTGGAGGTCTAGTTGATGAGAATGATTTAGAAGAGTGTATTGAGAAGATGATTCAATTGGATGAGCAATGAGCCATAGCACATTGGAGTCGGAAGCTAGAAAAGGCGCAAAAAGCATGGCATGACAAGAAATATAAAGGATAAGAAGTTGGCGGTTGGACAAATGGTACTTATTTATGACTCTAAGTTCTTACTCCATCCAGGCAAGCTCAAAGCACATTGGTTGGGGTCATATGTCATCACTTACATCCTTGAATCAAGTGCTTGCCGGTTAGAAGCACTTGATGGAACACGAGATACCTAGTTACTTTAACTGGAGTAGGTGAAGCCCTACTATAAATAAGTCTTCTTGATGGTTGTAATAAGCAAAGTATTGTCATTTAGATTACATTTTCAATTCTATATTTCCTTAATGTATTTCCTTCATTTTCATTATGCTTTTTCAATTTAGTTGTTGTTCATTGTGTAATAAAAAGTTATTGCTACGCGCATGAAGCTAATTACTATGTGAAGAATGTTTATGCATAGAGGATTACACATACTTTTAGTGTGGGGTGGTTGTAGTTATCCAAGTAAAAGACTATGTGAATTGAAAGGTGAAAGGAATAAGTCACTGGGTGTGCTTTAAGTCAAAAGAAGATTGCTTCTCAAAAGTGACCAATGATGGAGATGAATGAAATAATAGTATAACATGAGGTAAGAAGAGGCCATGATAACTACCTAGAGAAGGTACAACGACAAGGTACTCGGGCGCAAGGGCACGCTGCACAAGAGAACTCTGTGACTGCAGAGGGTAGCAAGGTGCACTAAAAGGTTATAGCTAGGGTGCGAAGATGTACCGCGGAATGAACCAATTTGGTCAATGAATGAGAGAATATTTGGTAGGTGAAGGAGCAATAAATACATCAAAATTTTGAAAAACTATACAAGGATGGGATGTGAATTCATTTTTTACCATTGCGACTATGAGTATTTAAGGAAAGAGCTAAGTGTGAAGATCCGAGTGATCATATTAGGGTGCAAAGGGTGTGAAACCAAGTGTGACAACCGGATATCGTGAAAAGAAGCTTGTGTCCCTAGTGGTGAAGGGTTTGAGTGAAGCAAGGTGATAGAGAGGAGTTAGGGCATGATTGAATCGAGCTAGGGTTTGATTCGCAAATTACAGAGTTAAAGAGGAGATGATTGCAAGGTAAAAATGGCACCTAAGAAGGTAGCTGCAGTAGGAGAAAAAGGAAAGAAGAAGGTGGTTCTTTAGGAGGAAGAGATGGCACCCAAAATCAATTTTTCAAAAATGTAATATCTAGAAGGAGGCATAAACTAGGAATGGGATTCACACATCGAGAGAGAGTGAAGTAACTAAATACAATCACATGACCTCAGAGAACAAGAAGGAGCTCGATTCCTTGCTCACTACGAGGGCGAACAAACATACGACAAATGACATGCCAGTTTATGATGCTACAATCAAGAAGCTTCAAGAGAGGGTGGGGTCTACCAATTATATGAGCTTCCATATTTTGGGAAGTATGAGCCCTTGTACTAGTGGCTCATGAGCAAATTCCATGAGGACTTCTTCTACTTTGCAGGATGCAGAGTTAGAACCTCATCGTGCTTATCTCAACAAGGTGACAGGTTTTAAGGCCACATGAGAGGATATAAACAATGATCTCATAGATAAAGTCATGATCTTAAAGAATAAAAAGGAGTTGGGGTACCTGAAGGGTCCACGTGGTATGGATATAGACAAGTTGAAGAACTATCTGGTTGTGCAAGAAGACACCTTGTTACAAAGTTGAACGATCAGGAGCGGTGGTCACAGGTAAATACTATGTGGTTACACATTGCGTGTAAGATGTCAGAAGGAGTAGTCTACAATATTGTAGGCTACATTGTAGAGAAAATAGTCAAGGAAGCACGCACAGGAGGGAAGATCAACTTTGGGGCTGTTCTATTATCATTGGTATTCATGGAAATTGGAGAGATGGGCGAAGGAAAAGGTATGGGAATACCCCATGGAGAATAAGTCACCGGTTGAACAGGATTCAGCAAGTACCTATGTAAATGGTCAATGATAGGTGACGTCAATCAAAGGGCATAGAAATGGTACGATAGGATCCACATGGCATTTGAAGAAGAGTGGCACATCTTGAAGGACCTACCATCAATAGTGGGAAAAATTCTAGTTTTTTGTCTGTCACAAAGCATTTTTTCATCACACGCTTCCTAATGAGAGATGGAGTCGGAACCCCTGTAAATTGCCTTACGCATTCACCTGCAAGGTATTTCCAAGCAATGACTAGTATTAAATGCGAGATAAGGTAGATCTGCGACTACCACACGTTGAGGAAAAAGTAAGTGTATCTAGGAAGGAGTTTCTATGTTGAGAGGCTCATTTCGAAGGTGTTGAATACTAAGCTAATAAGTCTGGTTGTAGCAGATATAGGGGTAGCATTAGTGTATCTTCAGTTGAAGCCCAAGATGGAGAATAATAAGTATGTGGAGAATGAATTCATGCTCCCAGGGCCACCAAAGGGTAAGCACACAATGGAAAACATACCAGCGCAAAGGCCCATAGAAACTATGAAGTAGAGGATGAAGAAGAGGAGTGTGAAGATAGTGGAGGCTTGGAGTGCAAAAGAAAGCAACCATATGACAAAGAAGAGTCACAACACACGACCACTCCACCTTAGGGATAGGACAAAGAGGAAGATACGGAGGTTGAACAGGGGGAGCACAAATTTAAGAAAGTATTCAGACACACAAGGACTCAAGGTGGAACCCCACAAACGGTAAGGAAATCACCTCATCTCTCTCCACACAAGGAGACCACTGAGCCAAAGAGGAGAAGAAAGTTGAAGTTGGATGAAGAAGTGGAGGAATCAGGGGAGAGCGAGTGTGCATCTCCTACCCCACTCAAGTAAGAAGATGAGCCACAGAATGAGGAAGAGCAAAAAGATGAAGAGATGAAGGATGGAGAAGAAAGAGAGAAGGAAACCTCCGGATCCATGCATGCGACTGCTCAAGGTGTAACGGGACAGACTCCTAACCTTGAAGCTACAATTCCCAAGGGTCCTAGATCAAAGAGGATGAGTGGGGAACACATTGCACCACTCATGGGCTATGTAGAGGACACCGAAAAATCATCCGCACCCGTTTCCAAAGCATTGTAGAACAAAAGGATTTATTTGGCTAGGAATTAATGGATGGGGATATGGTGACTATTCGCACTAGAAAGAAACTCTCATGGTCAATGCACACCCACATGGATGAGCCTGATTTTGATGTATGTGAGGAGTCATGTGTGTCAAGATGAATGAAGAAGACACCTCAAGCTAGGCACATAATAGTTAAACCTATTGTTATGTCAGATGAACAGGTTAGCAATGTGCTGGTAAAGGTTTCTACTGAGGTTGCAAGAAGAAACATGGACAAGGCTGCAACAATCAGAGTGTTGTGTGAGGAGTTGAAGATGAAGGATGCAGTGATAGCGTGCCTGACCCAAGAGAAGGACTTGGAGTAGAAAAATAATAGTGTGTTAATTGGCATGGCAGAGGCCATTGGAGATCATGTGATGAAAGCACACCCGCATCTGAAATCTAAGGTACTAGAATAATTCCCCTCAGAAATTCATTATGTTAGAGCTTTGGTGGACTTGGTATTAGAAGAGGACACAATCAGAATGCCAAAACCAAAGAATCCTAAAGAAGAGGTAGAAAGGGCTAAGGCTGCAGTAGTCGTAAGAAAGATTGCATCATATGAAGGCCTACTGCAAGCGCTCTAAGAAGAATTGAAAAAGGCAGATCATGCCTTAAATATATGCACAACTCCAAAGGCACTGATCAAGGTAAAGACTCTAGCAAGAAGATAATGCAGTCTAGAAGGCTATGAAGGATGATACCTTGGGCCATGCATAATAGTTAACACTTGTAAAGAAAAAGTGCGAGGCCCTAGCAGTGAACACAAAAGCCACACAAGGAAACATTAGATGAGCTTAGGAAACTCATTACACAAAATATGGATGCACTGGAAGGAAAACATACTGCAATGTCCAGAATTATGTTGGTATTACAGAATGAAAAAGGTGAAGTTACCCAAGATGAACTGGAGTCTATTATTGTGGACATACCAGATCGGAGAGAAAGCATTCACCGAGTGGTAGGCCTTGGAGGCCGAAATAAAGGAGGAGTATCCAGAGTTGATCCTTCAAACTGATATAGAGGAGGCTGCCTCATAAAACATTCTTTATTCATCTACATTCTTTCTTATTCTTTCCATTCAACATTCTTTACTTCAGTTTTGGAGATAACCATTGTCGGGATGACAATGAGATTAGTGTGGGGTAATGTTGATCGAGAGAATAATTGTTAGAGATCACATGAGAAGTCCACGGGAGGGAAGGCCAGGATCAAGGGTGCGAAGGGATAGGAAGAACCCACGCACGGAGGGCAAGTTTAGCTTTCGAGACTTAGCCAATTTTGAGCATGAAGACAAGTTTTTAGAAGATGACATGCAGAGCATATAAATGAGGCAAAGACGTGCACACCACACATTTTCTATCTTTAGAGGATTTGATTGAAGTGTTTTGCACGGAGATGAGCTAAGAATAGGATTGTCACTTCAGTTAATTGTAATAGGTCTATAGATAGCATGCTTGCATGTGTGGCTATGTCTGGAAACGGCACGTGGCTATTAGTAGAATGTGGCCTATTTTTGGAATAGATAAGCGGTGAAGGGAAATTCCCCACCCTATATATATGATGTGAATCACATAGTAGTTGATATATAGGTATATGCAAAGCGTAAGAGGTAAGCATAAAAAGATATGTGCATATGAATGGATTATTGTATCAGATCCATGCACACATCGATATAGATTTCCATTATTGTAAGGAGCTTCTGTGTTTATTAATAGATGGAAGATATTTGCGAATCTAAGTGTCATTCTTGTGTGTAATTGAGTAGTGCATGTTCTTGATTCAATCGTGATTATTGTTTAAGCTTGTTCTTTCCTAGGTCCGAATACGGCATGCATTATAGAATGATGGATTAGTTATGGATCTATATGTTTCTTTCTTCATCACTCTAACATCCTACTACAGTAACCCTAAAGAGGGACATGGTACCTTTGTGCACTTTGGGTGAGCGCTCATTCTAGGCTGAGTGATGTGCCAGCACGACTAGGGTGTTATCTAGTAAATTCTAGGCTGAATCACTTTCCTTTACTCTTGAATGAAAAGTTACTGACAAGGTTATCAATGCTTTAACAGAGTCAAAAAAATTCTATCATCTAGATTCTTAGGCATTCGGTCCTTCTCTTGAGTCATTTTTTCTTTTATCTTCTTCGGAATGCATCCTTCATAATGAATTGGTGTGTTTTTTCAAAAGGCTTTGATAAAAAAGATTTGTGAACTCATGTATCTTTCCATGCAGCTCATATAACATTCTTTGACACTTATTCAACAATTCATATGCTTTGCCCAACATCACACACTTCCGAATAATAGATGATACCTTTATTGAGGCATCAAATTGGTTTTGAATTCCTCTGGGTGCCAATTTCGTGTCAATGAATTTGTAGATAGCTTCTAAATATTTCTTTGTTATATCCTCTCTTAAAGCCATCACATTTCTACTACATGTGACTTATTTGTGAAGCTTATCACAGATTATCTATAGATCAGTCATGAATTCAAACAATCTAATCAAATCATCAATTTTTTGGTTTATTTTCCCCAAACATTATCCATCATATTAATCAATGCATTTTTATGAAATCCAGATAGTTTGATGTTGGAAGACTTTATTTCCTTTTTTGATTTCACCAATTCATGTTGCAATATTTCATTTTGTTTTTTCTCATCATCTAGACTCTTTTCCCATTTTTTGACCTTTTCTTTCTCTTTCGTCATAGCCCCTTTTGATTCTCTCGATTTTTTTTAATCTATTATTCTTACTCGTTATTTCCTATAATTTTCTCTTTGCATCTTCTAGTTCTACATGTGCTTGTTCATTCACAACAACTAAAATCATAGAGGTAGATGATTTTATCTTCCTCTCTAACTCACCTGTCTTATTAAGCTGTTGCTTTTTCTTTTACTTTCTCATTTGCCAGTCTACCTCTAACTTTTGAATCTTATTATTCAACTTAGGGTTATCCCTCTCGCTTTAGTAATGTTGTGTAAACCACATCATTATTCCTTGTCAATACATTAATTTTTTTAGAAGGTTTTGTTGCCTTAAAATCCATTTGAAGGAGGTCACATCATAGTTAGTGGGAAACATTTCATTCTCTGGTTTTACAACTTTGGGCACAACATACATGTATTCCTGGGGTATTTGTGTCTAGGTTATATACTGAGCAATACCCTCATTGTGGATGGATCTGAAGTTCCGTGAGCACTGTCAAATTTACTTCTTATTTATTTTCTCTTTCTGATTTATTGGAAAACTCAACTCAGTAATCAAAACCTGAGGTGTTCATAGGAGTGAATTGTTCCACCTTGAATAGAGAAGGAGTAATTGAAGTTTGGGGAGAATTTCCCTATGGAATGGCAATTTGTTTAGGGGTGGTAGTGGCACCGCCTTCTATAAATAGTTGCCTTGAGCCAAGAGTAATTGTACTTGTGTCTACCTCTATCTTCTACCTCTTCTCGCTTCCTTGTTGGACAATAGCCCTAACAAATTCAACTATCTCTATTGGCCTCTTTAAGTTTCAACACTCTGTTGACTACTACCATCATCACTAGAACCACCAACCTTAGCAATAGTAATAGATTCATGGTCAACTTCTCCTCTAGGATTTTCAACATGTGGCTGAACTATTTGTTGAGGATTTGACTCGAGTAAATTACACTAGATTAGCACTTCTAGATGTTGTAGTATGCAATGGTCCTTTCTCCAAAGGTGAAGCTCCAAGGCATGACCTGTCGAAATTTTTTCTAGATTGTGCCTCTGGTGGAATCCAAATGCCTTGTCCTCTTGAACCCAAACCACCACCACTAAAACCCAAATTTTTAATAATAACTTGCTCCTATAGTAGATCTTTTTTCAAACCTTCATCGAGATTGTATGTGCTAGGGGACTGTAATTCCTCACAGTAGCATCATCATCGCTACTTTCCTCTCCAGGATGCTCTTTATTCCACAATTTGCTGAAATATGCATCTTCTAGAATAGAATCATAGTCTTCTACAGATTTTGGATGGACTAGGTCCTGCCTCATAGACTGAGGAAGGCATCAATTTTTGAGCTTGTCTAATTTCTATCTCACAATTCTTGATGTAATTGTTAGATTTAAACGACAAAGCACCCCCAAATGATTTCTAAAGATCTACTTTTCTAAGGTAGAATCATCTAGTGTGATTACATAACATGGAACTTTTCCTAAGGTGTGGGACCTTACAAATTGGAAAATCTCTCCAAATTTAAAGGTTGGTTCCTTATTCCTCTATTCAGGTGCATACATAAGGATTTGCAGAGGATCTATATCTATACCTAGTCTAAAACTTGCCAAGGAGACAGGGATAAAAGAGTACAGAAATGAGAAATAACTAAACTACCAGGTGATGCACCAAAGGAATGATGAATACTTAGTTTTCCTTTGACACAAACCAATAAAATGTATATAGTAAACAAGCACAGATAGCCAGACGTGTAATGAGAGACCAGATAGAAGCAAAAGAAACAAGAAGGATATGAGATCGATCACAAACGTATTTTATTGCTCCAAAGATTGATACAATTCATTACAAAATAGCCAAATGGCAGAGACATGTTACAGTTTTAATGGAAGGCTTGAACCCCACAAATCTTTTACTAGAAGGAGAAGGGAGCCTACAAAACTAAGAATATCCAACCCTTTACAATGAATCCCGCCTTGAAATTTATAGAATCGATCAGAGAGAAGAAAAAGAGAGAGAGAAGTGGGAAAATGTGGGTCAAACCTCAACCACTGATGTTAATGTTTTTGCTAAAACTTCTCCTCCAAATCCATCTTTTCTACATTGTTCCTTGGTTGGTGCCTTGAAGGAAGAGGAAATGACAGAAATATATCGAATCCGATCCGATTGTTGAGACCGATGATCCAAAGCATTCAAAGCTTGAAGACATTTCACCATTTTTCTCCCACCTAACCTCTTCAAAATTAAATTTTTAGACTCCCATGGCATAGACGACATCGAGATCTTTCCAATGGTGTTAGATTTGCAATATTTTGAGCCTTGGGTCAAAAGATATGCCCCTTTGAAGTTTTGCATCCATTCGGTAAAAATAAAGCGGGAAAACAATTGAAAATGGGTCCCCCTTTTGATTGGGACATGTGGAATCCAGACTAGAACAAAAATTCAGGTCCCTGCAGACCGCAATTTACCTTTTATCCCTTTGCACAAAAAGTGCAAAAACTCAAAAACCTCCGCAGCCCCGAAACTCCGCCTGGACACGTGGCTCCTCTTGGTTGGCTAGGAAAAGCGCTCCTATTTTTACTTTTATGCCTTTTGGATGAAGAGGAAATTTTTCACTTTTCTCCCCAATGCCCTACCTTGGCTTTGAATCGGATTTATATGTTGAATTTTTCCTCTTGGTGGAGACGCGGGCCCTTTTGTAACTTTTACTCCTTTTGGGGCAAAGGGAAAAAACTAACTTTTCTCCCAACTCCCCACTTTCCCCTAGGACACGTGTCACTTTGGCACTTTCTTGGGAACCTTTTCTCCATTTTACCCTTGAAACAACACCCTTAGGACACTTGGCAGCCTTCGCTAGCCTATTAATGTTTTGACTATTCAACTAATTGTGCCCCCTTTGGGGACACGTGGAGGCACCACGCTTGTTTGCAAACCCACCCAAAGTTGCCTTTGGAGAAGCATCGAGTTGACACTTGTTGACCTCCGCTACTTTTTGGACTTTTCAATGGTCCCTCTTACTTGTTAGACTTCGGCTACGTGGTGTGCTCACGCTCATTTGGGTCTCTGCTTTTGGACCAACTCTTGGAAATGTGCCAGGCTGACACGTGGCACTCTCCGCTTGCACTTCTATACTTTGTCAACTTTTTGCCCTTTTCCTAAACCATTTTGAACCCGAGGACTTTGAAAATTCATTGTTTCTTCCTTATTCTTGCTTATGGCTCCTCTGCGAGAATTGATCCTTATTGTCGACCCGCAATTTTATAGTTCTACCGCGCTGTAACTTGGAGAATGGATTTAAGGCATAGAACGGCTCGACAGAGTCATTTTCCTCAGACCGGGTTCTTTGATCTCTCTTGGCCTCCACCACTCCATTGTTGGGTCTTCTTGCAGCTGATTCATAAGATTTGAATGATTTTTCTCAGTTCCTTCCATGCGGGGTCGTGATTCGATCCAATATTTAGCTCGGGGGTGAAATATGGATAATAGTAATTCCTTTGGCATGCTTTTAGAGGATTTTTATCGTGTTTCTGATTGAAAATCCTTTTCCTTTTTTTTGGAGGCTCAAGCAATCCAAAAAAAAATTTGACAACTTTTGAGAACTAATTCCTTTCTCAATAACAATTTCATTCATTGTTATTTGTACTTCATCCCAAGAGTTTTTATTTTTCAATTTTTCTAGCAAGGGTTTGCTTTCATGTTGAATTTTAGTGGCAGAGTTCTTGTTCGCCACTACCCTTGTTTTAATCACCTCACATGGGTCATACACCCAGTGAGAGTCAACATCAAACTTAAAAATGTAAGATTTCATGTGCCACATAGAATGCTTTTCTTTCAAATGTGAACCCTCCACATGAGAACGGTAAGGAAGGAAATATGCTCTTCTTTTGCTAAGTAACAAAATAGAGATTATTTGTGTTTTCCATCTTCTATATATATTCCAAGGAAAAAAATCTCTCTGTCACATGTATTGGCAATTTGTAAGGTTATACTCCTGATCCATAAAACCTTAGCACAATATATTCCTCCATGAAGTACCAATTTTCTAATTGTATTTCTGATCCCAATTGAATGCAATCTCTACATTTCACAAGCAATATAGGAAATGTAATTTTTGTAATTTCTTCATAAATTGGAGCCCAAAATAATCCACAAATTGATTGTAGTCCCTTCTATTATCATACATCCTTATCTTGGGGGTCCACTCAATTAATGGACGCATCGTTTTGGCTCGACCTCAACATTATAGGGCTCAATTGCAAGTTTTTTTTTTTCAAACCATTCACAAAACCACCATAGAATTAAATAGCACAAGTAGGTAGTGAACCTAAAGGTCTTAGTGATGAGCCTTCTTTGATTGTTGATAATTGTTTATGCATAGATTCTGCAATATACCCAACAAATCTGTACTAACAAGGTGGAGTAACGAAATGGATATTGTATACCATTTCAGGAGGATTTCATCCACTTTCTCATCATTATCGAAGCCAAGGAAAAATACTAGCATAGAAATGGTATCCCTGATCCACGGTTTAAACATATCAATTGCATGTGGAGCCTTCCCTTTTGTATTGTTCCATCAACTGTTAATTTTCATAAATCAATCTGTTAAATGATAATCGCTAGTAATTTTTAGGGTTTATCCCAGACGGTTCCTAAATATTTTCTTTGAAACCCCAACGCATGGTCAATATTTTCATCTATAATGGACAAAAAAAAATTGTTGTTTCCCTTTGCAACAATTTTTTTATTGTCCCATCGTAATTTTGGGCACATATATTGACAAATTCAGGGTAGGGTAAAACCTCGTGGAGCATCATGCGTCCCAATCCAAACCCCCATGTTACCCAACTTGGTCCTTTAAATTTACCTTGTGCGTCCGAATGTCTACTTTCAATCATCTTTGTCTTAGACGTGTATCTAAGCTGTGAAGCTTTTGTGCCAATTACATGATCATAAATATCATGATATTCATTAGTAAAACCACTACCAGGGGGTTTACTTTTAAGTAGTTTGGTGTATGGGATTTGGGTTTTACTTTTAGTTTGGGATCCTGTGGAAGTAGACATGCTTGGAATTTTGGATTCTATAAACCCTCAACCCTAATTTCTCAACCCTTATATTGAAATATTTTTAAAGCAAAGGCTTATACAATACTACTTATAAAAAGATAATATTTAAAGAATGACGATTAAAATGTACGATAACACTTGCTCGGAAATATGAAAAATTTGAGTCTTACATGGTCCGTAACTTCTACGAATCTATTATGCCTTCTATTACAGTATGCCTTCTAGAAACAAAATTTCAATTGTCGTGGACGTTTAATATCACCTCGGTCCACATCACTATAAATGATTACGTCTTTCAATGTACTTTGTAGACATCAAATTTAGCCTCCTTATCAGACGACCACATGGTAGGATTCTGGGCCTCCTCAAGGAAAAGGCATTCCCGTAATCCAAGCCCATGGAATGATCTAATTCAATAAAGTTTCGGGTCCGTGGTGACAGGTGTGGGCATTTAATGACTTGGTCGTTGAAATTTTTGTGGGCTATTGAAACATTTTAAACCCCCACTTTTTCCCATGCCATGTGGAAGAATTTCGTGGATTTCTTTTTGCCTTGCCCCCACAGACGTGAACCTCCCAGATTTAGGCGAGATGAATTATAATTTTAGGTCTGGTTTATTTGTTCATTGTTGGTCATGGACATTGGAATTGGAATATATGATGGGCCCCAACATATTATATAGTGTTTACATTATTGATTTCTTAAATTAGATTCTTTCTTTCTTAAATTAATTTAAAGTTTTCAATAAATTAAAAGCTATCACCCCTATTTTTTCCCACACCATGCAGATGAATTAATATAATTTAAATACATTATATATATTATTATTATTTTTTTATTGTTAAAGTAGGTTGAAGGGTCTCGTTCCCTTTACAAAAGAGAGAGGCCGAACCTCAGATACAACATGAAGATGTAAAAAACTTCGTCAATCATGAATGCTAGGTATATCAAGCAAAATCCAGCCAGAAGGAAGGAAGACTATAGCTATACTATACTATAGACATTACAACATATATTTAGATCAAGGATTAATCCCCTGAATTAGAGAGAGAAAAATTACAATTCAAGATCCCTGCCTCTCAACCACACCCTCCTCAGAGTCCTGAGCAACAACTTCATTGGCCCAACCGCACCAAAGATGATTATAAGCTTCCCTTGCGTTTTATGTATTTCCATCCACCAAAGTGGCACTGGCTCAATGGGAGAATTGAGGGCAGCCAAATTAGGGAGTTTGAAGCGCGTCCTTCTAGCATTCTTGTCATGGCTGAACACCACTAGCTTCTCTATGAAGGCCATCAACTCCCATGGTGACGTTCCAGTTCCCTAAAGATGCTCAAATCCACACCACCCTAGAGCTTTGCCTCCTCCCTTGCTTCCCGAAAGAAACATTACACTTTTGCACTTCTGCAACCAAATTTCTGCAGAAAGATGACCAAACCTAGCAGAGAGCAAGGTTGACCACATCAAGATTTGATGGCTCAATTATCAAAATATTTTCCACAAAACCAAGGCCACACTGCTATTAACCCTACACCATCCATCCTCAAACATATATTTTCCCCCCAAAACCAATTTAATTGCCTCTAGATCGCTACCATTACCAATTTTGAAGATCCACCACAAATGATTATCGGATATAGACGACCTGAAATCCATTTCCCTTTTATTGCAAAATAAAGACAATAGGGGAACTCAAGGGGAATCCATAGGTGCTCACTGAAAAAAAGGATGAAAATGAAAAAAATTGACCCACAATAAATAGGTAAAAACAAGGCCCTTCACACACTCAAAAAGATGGACGACATCATATATTTAAGGCCCTTCGTATTTAAGATGATTTCGAGACCATCCCAAATTCCAATATATATATATATATATATATATATATATATATATATATATATATATATATATATATATATATATATATATATATATATATATATATATATATATATATATATATATATATATATATATATATATATATATATATATATATATATATATATATATATATATATATATATATATATATATATTATGATATAAAATATAATAATAAATAATATATTTATATCATAATATATATATATATATACACATTATTGATTTCTTAAATTAGATTCTTTCTTTCTTAAATTAATTTAAAGTTTTCAATAAATTAAAAAGCTATCACAAGTTCAATTTTCAAAATACAAAACCAAATATCCATAGATTTAAGATGAGAATAGATCAAAGAAAGTCTTTCTAAAGAAAATGAATATGAATAAAATCAAATGTTGCTTAGTATTATTTACTATTTGAATTGAAATAACTAATGAAAATGTTGTTTTTAAATAGAATTTAATTGTTGATGTCATTCTTGATGAACTATAGTGTTTAAAAAAATAGATGTTATATTGTTATCCATATTTCGCCCCTGAGCTAAATATTGGATCGAATCATGACCCCGCATGGAAGGACCTTGATAAAATTCATTCAAATCCTACAAATTGGTTGGAAGAAGACCCAAAAATGGAGTGGCGGAAGCCAAGAGAGATCAAAGAACCCGATACAAAGGAAAACAACTATGTCGGGCCGTTCTACACCTTAAACCCATTCTCCAAGTTACATGTAGGCAGAAATATAAAATTGTAGGGTTAGACAATAAGGATCAATACTACAGAGGAGCCATAAGCAAGAAGAAGGAAGAAACAATGAAGTTTTGAAGTCCTTGGGCTTGAAATGGTTCAGGAAAAGGGTAAAAAGTTGACTAAGTATAAAAGTGCAAGCGGAGAGTGCCACGTGTCACCGACACGTTTCCAAGAGTTGGTCCAAAAGAAGAGACCCGGATGAGCGCGAGCACACCATGTAGCCAAAAATCTAAAAAGTAAGAGGGACCATTGAAAATTCCACAAAGCAGTGGAGGTCGATAAGTGTCAACTCAATGCTTCTCCAAAGGCAACTTTGGGTTGGGTTTTGCAAACAAGCACGGTGCCTCCACGTGTCCCCAAAGGGGGGCAGAGTTAGTTGAATAGTCAAAACATTAACATGACAAAGTGGAGGCTGCCAAGTATCTTAAAGGTGTTGATTCAAGGGTAAAATGGAGAAAAGGTTCCCAAGCAAGCACCGAGAATGACACGTGTCCCAATGGAAAGTAGGGAGTCGGGAGAAAAGTTAGTTTTCACACTTTGCCCCAAAAGGAGTAAAAGTTGCAAAGGGCCCGAGTCTCCACCAAGAGTGAAAAATTCGACATATAAACCGGAGTCAAAGCCAAGGCAAGGCATCGGGAGAAAAGTGAAATTTTTCCTCTTCATCCAAAAGGCATAAAAGTAAAAATAGGGGCGCTTTTCCCAGCCAACCAAGAGGAGCCATGTGTCCAAGCGGAGTTTCGGGGCTGCGGAGGTTTTTGAGTTTTTCATTTTTTACGTAAAGGGCCAAAAGGTAAATTGTGGGCTGTGGACCTGAATTTTTGTTCCAATCTAGATGCCACGTGTCCCAATCAAAAGAGGGACCCATTTTCAATTGTTTTCCCACCTATTTGTACAGAATCGATGCAAAACTTCAAAGGGAAATATCTTTCGACTGTGGCTCAAAATACTATGAATATGACACGATTAGAAAGATCTCAATGTTGTCTACGCCATGGGAGTTTGAAACTTTAATTTTGAGGAGGTTAGGTGGGAGAAAATGGTGAAACATCTTCGATCTTTCAATGTTGGATCATCAAGTATAAGCAACTAGATCGGATTCAAACTATGTTCGTTGTTTCCTCTTCCTTCAAGCACTTGAACCAAGGATCAATGTAGAAAAGATGGATTTGGAGGAAAATTTTTGCAGTAAAACATTAATAGTGGTGGTTGAGCTTCAACCCGTGTTTTCTCGCTTCTCTCTCTCTCTTTCTTCTCTCCGATCGATTCTATAAATTTCAAGGCAGGATTCATTGTAAAGGGTTGGATATTCTTAGTTTTGCAAGCTCCCTTCTCCTTCTAGCAAAGGATTTGTGGGGTTCAGGCCTTCCATTAAAACTGTAACACGTTTTTTTCCGTTTGGCTATTTTGTAATGAACTGCATCAATCTTTGGAGCAATAAAATACGTTTGTGATCGATCTCAGATCCTTCTTGTTTCTTTTGCTTCTATCTGGTCTCTCATTACACGTCTAGCTATCTGTGCTTGTTTATTGTATACATTTTATTGGTTTGTGTCAAAGGAAAACTAAGTATTCATCATTCCTTTGGTGTATCACCTAGTAGTTTAGTTATTTCTCATTTTTGTACTCTTTTATCCATGTCTCCTTGGCAAGTTTTAGACTAGGTATAGATATAGATCCTCTGCAAATCCTTACGTATGCACCTAAATAGAGGAATAAGGAACCAACCTTTAAATCTGGAGAGCTTTTCGAATTTGTAAGGTCCCACACCTCAGGAAAAGTTCCATGTTATGCAAATCACACCAAACGATTCTACCTTATAAAAGCATATCTTTAGAAATCATTTGGGGGTCTTTGTGAATTTGTACTAACAATTACATCAAGAATTGTGAGATAGAAATTAGACAAGCTCAAAAATTGATGCCTTTTGGTCTATGAGGCAGGACCTAGGCCATCCAAAATCTGTAGAAGACTATGATTCTATTCCAGAAGATGCATATTTAAGCAAATTATCAAATAAAGAGAATCCTAGAGAGGAAAGTAGTGATGATGATGCTGCCTATGAGGAATTACACAGTCCCCCTAGCACATACAATCTCGATGAAGGTTTGAAACAAAGATATACTATAGGAGCAGTTATTATTCAAAAGTTGGGTTTTAGTGGTGGTGGTTTGGGTTCAAGAGGACAAGGCATTTGGATTCCACCAGAGGCACAATCTAGAAAAATTTCGACAGGTCATGCCTTGGAGCTTCACCTTTGGAGAAAGGACCACTGCATACTACAACATCTAGAAGTGCTAATCCATTGCAATTTACTCTAGAGTCAAATCCTCAACAAACGATTCAGCTACATGTTGAAAATCCTAGAGGAGAAGTTGACCACGAATCTATTATTATTGTTAAGGTTGGCGGTTCTAGTGATGATGATAGTAGTCAACAGAGTTTTTGAAACTATAAGAGGCCAATAGATATAGTTGAATTTGTTAGGGCTATTGTCCAACAAGGAAGTGAGAAGAGGCGAGAAGATAGAGGGAGACACAAGTACAATTACTTTTTGCTCAATGCAACTATTTATAGAAGGCGGTGTCACTAACATCCCTAAATAAATTGTCATTTCACAGGAGATTCTCCCAAACTTCAATTACTTCTTCTCCATTCAAGGTGGAACAATTCACTCCTACGAACACCTCAGTTTTGATTCTCGAGTTAGTTTGCCAATAAATCGAAAGAGATAAAATAAATAAGAAGTAAATTTGACAGAGCTCATGGAACTTCGAGATCCATCCACAATGAGGGTATTTCCTGTAAATAACCTAGACACAAATACTGGAATACATGTATGTTGTGCCCAAAGTTGTAAAACCAGAGAATGAAATGCTTCCCATTGACTATGATGTGACATCCCTTCAAATGGATTTTAAGGCAATGAAACCTTCTAAAAAAATTAATGTATTGACAAGGAATAATGATGTGGTTTACACAACATTACTAAAGTCGAGAGGGATAACACTAAGTTGAATAATAAGATTCAAAAGTTAGAGGTAGACCTGGCAAATGAGAAAGCAAAAGGAAAAGCAATTAATAAGACAGGTGAGTTAGAGAGGAAGATAAAATCATCTACCTTTATGAACTTGCCCTCCGCATGTGGGTTCTTCCTATCCCTTCGTGCCCTTGATCCTTGCATTTCCTCCCGTGCGTACTTCTTGTGTGATCTCTAACAAGTATTCTCTGATCAACATTACCCCACACTAATCTCATTGTCATCCTGACAATGGTTATCTCCAAAACTAAAGTAAAGAATGTTGAATGGAAAGAATAAGAAAGAATGTAGATGAATAAAGAATTTTTATGAGGCATCCTCCTCTATATCAGTTTGAAGGATCAACTCTGGATACTCCTCCTTTATTTTGGCCTCTAAGGCCTACCACTCAATGAATGCTTTCTCGACTGCTATGGTATGTCCACAATAATAGACTCCAGTTCATCTTGGGTAACTTCACCTTTTTCATTCTGCAATACCAACATAATGCTAGACATTGCAGTATGTTTTCCTTCCAGTGCATCCATATTTTGTGCGATGAGTTTCCCAAGCTCATCTAATCTTTCCTTGTGTGGCTCTTGTGTTGCTGCTAGGGCCTCACACTTTTTCTTTACGAGTGTTAACCATTTTGCGTGGCCCAAGGTATCATCCTTCATAGCCTTCTAGATTGCATTATCTTCTTCTAAAGTCTTTACCTTGATCAAGTGCCTCTAGAGTTGTGCATATATTTAAGGCATGATCCGCCTTTTTCAATTCTTCTTAGAGCGCTTGCAGTAGGCCTTCGTATGATGCAATATTTCTGACTACTGTAGCCTTATCCCTTTCCACCTCTTCTTTAGGATTATTTGGTTTTGGCATTTTGATTGTGTCCTCTTCCAATACCAAGTCCACCAAAGCTCTAACATAATGCATTGCTGAGGGGAATTGTTCTGGTACCTTAGATTTCAGATGCGGGTGCGCTTTCATCACATGATCTCCAATGGCCTCTGCCATGCCAATTAACACACTATTATTTTTCTACTCCAAGTCCTTCTCTTGGGTTAGGCATGCTATCACTGCATCCTTCATCTTCAACTCCTCACGCAACACTCTGATTGTTGTGGCCTTGTCCATGTTTCTTCTTGCAACCTTAGTAGAAACCTTTACCAATGCATTGCTAACCTGTTCATCTGACATAACAAAAGTAGGTTTAACTGTTATGTGCCTGGCTTGAGGTGTCTTCTTCATTCATCTTGACACACATGACTCCTCACATACATAAAAATCAGGCTCATCCATGTGGGTGTGCATTGACCATGAGAGTTTCTTTCTAGTGTGAATGGTTGCCATATCCCCATCCATTAATTCCTAGCCAAATAAATCCTTTTGTTCTACAGTGCTTTGGAAATGGGTGCGGATGATTTTTTTGGTGTCCTCTACATAGCCCATGAGTGGTGCACTGTGTTCCCCACTCATCCTCTTTGATCTAGGACCCTTGGGAATTGTAGCTTCAAGGTTAGGATTTTGTCTCGTTACACCTTGAGCAATCGCATGCATGGATCCGGAGGTTTCCTTCTCTCTTTCTTCTCCATCCTTCATCTCTTCATCTTTTTGCTCTTCCTCATTTTGTGGCTCATCTTCTTGCTTGAGTGGGGTAGGAGATGCACACTCGCTCTCCCCTGATTCCTCCACTTCTTCATCCAACTTCAACTTTCTTCTCCTCTTTGGCTTAGTGGTCTCCTTGTGTGGAGAGAGATGAGGTGATTTCCTTACCGTTTGTGGGGTTCCACCTTGAGTCCTTGTGTGTCTAAATACTTTCTTAAATTTTTTCTCCCCCTTTTCAACCTTCGTATCTTCCTCTCTTTTTCCTGTCCCTAAGGTGGAGTGGTCATGTGCTATGACTCTTCTCTATCATATGGTTGCTTTCTTCTGTGCTCCAAGCCTTCACTATCTTCACGCTCATCTTCTTCATCCTCTACTTCAACAGTTTCTATGGGCCTTTTGGTATGTTTTCCATTGTGTGCTTACCCTTCGGTGGCCCTGGGAGCACGAATTCATTCTCCACATACTTATTATTCTCCATCTTGGGCTTCAGCTAAAGATACACTAATGTTGCCCCTATATTTGCTACAACAGACTTATTGGCTTAATATTCAACACCTCTGAAATGAGCCTCTTGACATAGGAACTCCTTCCTGGATACACATAATTCTTCCTCAATGTGTGGTAGTCGCAATCTACCTTATCTAAATTTAATACCAGTTGTTGTGTGTCTGTGAATCTATGAATAGATGCTTTGAAATACCTTGCAGTGAATGCGTAAAGCAATTTATACCAAGGGCTCTAGAATCCATCTCTCATTCGGAAGCGTGTAATGAAAAATGCGATAGACAAAAAACTAGAATTTTTTCCCACTACTGATGGTAGGTCCTTCAGGATGTGCCACTCTTCTTCAAATGCCATGTGGATCTTGTCATACCATTTCTCCACCCTTTGCTTGACGTCATCTATCATGGACCCTTTACATAGGTACTTGTTGAACCTTTCAGCTAGTGACTTATTCTCCATGGGGTATTCCCATACCTTTTCCTTCGGCCCATCTGGTACTCCAATTTCCATGAATACCAATGATAATAGAACAGCCCCAAAGCTGATCTTCCCTCCTGTGCACGCTTCCTTGACTATTTTCTCTACAATGTAGCTTGTAATATTGTAGACTACTCCTTCTGACATCTTGCACGCAATGTGTAACCACATAGTATTTACCTGTGACCACTGCTCCTGATCATTCAACTTTGTAACAAGGTGTGTTGCTACTTGCACAACTAGATAGTTCTTCAACTTGTCTATATCCATACTACGCAGACCCTTTAGGTACCCCAACTCCTGTCTAGTCTTTAAGATCATGGCTTTATCTGTGAGATCATTCTTTATATCCTCTCATGTGGCCTTCAAACTGTCACTATTGAGATAAGTGCGGATGAGATTCTAACTCTGCATCCTGCAAAGTAGAAGAAGTCCTCATGCAATTTTCTCATGAGCCACTGGTACAAGGGCTCATACTTCCCAAAATATAGAAGCTCATATAATTGGTAGACCCCAATTCTCTTCAGAAGCTTCTTGATTACATCATCATAAACTGGCATGTCATTTGCCATATGTTTGTTCATCCTCGTAGTGAGCAAGGAATCGAGCTCCTTCTTATTCTCTGAGGTCATGTGATTGTATTCGGTTACTTCACTCTCTTTGATGTGTGAATCCCCTTCCTGGTGAAGATGCCTCCTTCTAGATATTACATTTTTGAAAAATTGCTTTTGGGTGCCATCTCTTCCTCCTAAACAACCACCTTCTTCTTTCCTTTTGCTCCTACTGCAGCTGCCTTCTTGGGTGCCATTTTTACCTTGCAATCATCTCCTCTTTAACTCTGTAATTTGCGAATCAAACCCTAACTCGATTCAATCATGCCCTAACTCCTCTCTGTCACCTTGCTTCACTCAAACCCTTCACCACTAGGGACACAAGCTTCTTTTCACACATATATGGTTGTCACACTTGGTTTCACACCCTTTGCACATTAACCCGATCACTCAGATCTTTACACTTAGCTCTTTCCTCAAATACTCATAGTCGCAATGATAAAAATGAATTCACATCCCATCCTTGCATAGTTTTTCAAAATTTTGATGTATTTATTGCTCCTTCACCTACCAAATATTCTCTCATTCATTGACCAAATTCATTCATTCCACGTGTTACATCTTCACACCCTAGCTATAACCTTTTAGCACACCTTCCTACCCTCTGGTCATAAAATTCTTTTCAAAGGCGTGCCCTTACACCGAGTACCTTGTCATTGTACCTTCTCTTGGTAGTTATCATGGCCTCTTCTTACCTCATGTTATACTATTCTTTCATTCATCTCCATCCTTGGTCACTTTTGAGAAGCAATCTTCTTTTGACTTAAAGCACACCCGTAGTAGCTTATTCCTTTCACCTTTCAATTCCCATAGTCTTTTACTTAGATAACTACAACCACCCCACACTAAAAGTATGTGTAATCCTCTATGCATAAACATTCTTCACATAGTAATTAGCTTCATGCACGCAAGCACACTTATTACACAAGAACAACAACTAAATTGACAAAGCATAATGAAAATGAAGGAAATACATTAAGGAAATATAGAATTGAAAACCTAATCTAAATGACAATACTGCCTTATTACAACCATCAAGAAGACTTATTTATAGTAGGGCTTCACCTACTCCCGTTAAAGTAACCGGTATCGTGTTCCATCAAGTTCTTCTAAGCGGCAAGCACTTGATTCAATGATGTCGGTGATGACATATGACCCCAACCAATGTACTTTGATCTTTCTGGATGGGGTAAGACATTAGAGTCATAAATAAGTACCATTTGCCCAAGCGCCAACTTCTTATCCTTTATATTTTGTAAGTATGCCATGCTTTCGCCTAGCCTTTTCTTGCTTCGACTCCAACATGCTATGGCTCATCACTCATCCAATTGAATCATCTTCTCAATACACTTTTTCTTTATGAATGTTAACCGTTCTGCGTGGCCCAAGGTATCATCCTTCATAGCCTTATAGATCGCATTATCTTCTGCTAGAGTCTTTACTATATACATTTTATTGGTTTGTGTTGAAGGAAAACTAAGTATTCATCATTTCTTTGGTGCATCACCGGTAGTTTAGTTATTTCTCATTTACGCACCCTTGTATCCATGTCTCCTTGGCAATTTTTAGACTAGGTATAGATATATATCCTCTGCAAATCCTTATTTATGCACCTGAACAGAGGAATAAGGAACCAACCTTTAAATCAGAGAGCTTTTCCAATTTGTAAGGTCCCACACCTCGGGAAAAGTTCCATGTTATACAAATCACACTAGATGATTCGCCTTAGAAAATCATATCTTTAGAAATCATTTGGGGGTGTTGTTATTTCGCACTAACAATTTTGGCATGCCCGGTGGGACAAAAAAAGTCTCCATCTTATTACGGTAGGGATTGATGTACACTTGTTGTGATTATGGCTTTTAATATGCCTTAAGAATATACATCTGGTGACTCTAAAAGAAGTAAATATACTGGTTTCAACAGCCCAAGCTTGAGAGTATCATGAGAAAAATCCATTCTAGATCAAGGAAAGAAGGTATATTTGAATATTTGTGTCTATCCCCAAGCAAACAAAGGAGAGGAAGAAGAGTTCAGAGGTCTCCATCTCCACCAATCAGGGCTTTATCAACACCTCCTCTTGGTAGACCATTCATTCAACCAAGAGGAGTGCTCAGACCGATCAAAATGGCTCAGCCAAATCCTTATGTTAACTTCACTGGTAGTAGTCCACTTGCCTTGAATGCACAAAATCCAAAGTCCTATTGCAGCGTTAAAAAGTATCCCATATTTCACCTGGGAAAATCAAAATTCTCTGGGTGACCATGTCCAAGATATTGCCAATGTTTGTAAAATCCATGAGATTCATGAGATGGAAATTACAGTCAAGCTACTTGCCTCTTCACTAAAAGGGAAGGCTTCACAATGGTTTAGAAGTCTTGAGGCAGGCTCTATTCAAAATTGGAATCAGAATGCAGAGCACTCCACAACTAGTTCGGGAGAAGGGTGATAACTTATCCTTGGTGGAGTAACTAACAACTATCATGAGAGCCCCAAATGAGCGGTGACATAATTCAACCTCGATTCCAACGGACTGGGACAAGATTCCAATAGCAGTAAAGCCCACTAATGAAGGTGCCTTCTTGTACTTTCTTAGGGCCTTGAATTACGATATTTATCGATGATCCAGTCAATGGGGTACTACATTGCCAACAGCCTATAGCTTTTCCATAGGGGCCGAGAACCATTTGATTCAAGTTGGTAAGATTGCTCCTATGCCATCCATGCCTCTATACCCTGAGTTAGGAAACCCATATGCTAACCAAATGCCTACATTAGCTCCTATACCCACCCCAGGAGTTAAAGTTCATTTGAAGCTTCCACTTCATCATCTAACACCTCTAAAGAGCTTCAAGAAGTGATGAAGCAACTACAAAACCTGGGAAATGAACTAGTGACCATCAAAAGGTAGCAAGCACAGAGCTCTAGGCCATATCAGCCTTAGGCTCAATATCAGGCTAGACCCCAATATCAAAGCAAAATAGGCCACCACCTCAGACTACAAAATCAAAATCAAGGACAACCTCAAGTTGTTAGGCCTTTTAGGTCTTATGATCCAAATATAGCCTCAACATCAAAGGTATTGGTCTCTGCACAGAATAATATGGCACAAGAATATGATTGGTGTTTTCCATGTAGTCACCACATAACCAATCCATGTGTTTTAATGGTGCTCTAAATCAAGCTTTGATGGTGCATACCAGCATGTTGCCACAAGAACTTGGCCAATAGGGATATCAGTAGCAAGGAGCTCAACAAGGTGAACCCCAAACAAAACTATGCTAGTAAAATTGTAGGCCAAAGACTTATGTGGGATGAATCAATTCCCTTCTCAAAGTGTAGCTGCCAATACACGGTCCAAAAAGAGAAGTATTGGAGAGGGCCGACCACTAAATTCAAGTGACCCTCAATCTTCCATCACTCCACAAGGTCCTAGTGTTCCAAGTGTAACTCCAAACATACAGAACCAATCCAAGCCACCTCCCAAACCCAGTCAAGCACCGGTTGTAACAGCCCATGTGCAAGAAAGAAATGTGTCTAGGAAGGGGTAGCAAAAGGACAACACATTCAATATTATTGAGCAGATGAAAAGGAAAAGTGTGAACATTTCACTATGGAAGTCATTGGCCATTCTAAGGAAGAGGGATCTGCTGCAGACCACCATGCAAGATTGGTCAAGTTCAAATCAACCCCTAACCAACAAGAAAGAGAGCTTACCAATGCAGTTCATCCTGGGAGGAACCATGGAGAACAACAAGGTAAAAACCTGAGACCCCCTTCTATGTGTCACTGATTATTGGGGACAAATTAGTGCACAATTGTATAATTAATTCTAGGGCTAGTAGTTCTGTGATTCCCAAACAAATAGTTGATCGGTTGGGTCTCCAATATGAGGTTATCTTTAGAGGAGTAGCTCAATTAGATGGGACAACAATGACCCGAATGGGAATCATCAAAGATCCGAGTCTCACTCTACATATACGCCATAATGTAAGCTGTCTTGCAAAATGTGTCCATCATAGATTTGCCACCACATTTTGCTTTTGCGTCTGTCTAGGGACTTCACTGTCAAAATTGGAGGCTACCTGTTTGCTGATTGGTCAAATATTCTCTTTAGGACAAGGTATGGGGAAAAGGCCACAATCAGATCTAAACCTATTGTTGACTATCATATTGAATCCTATGTACCTAGCCCAATCAATGCTAACTGCTCAGCCTTTGATCAAGAAGACCTCCTAAACACTAATGAAGCAGATACCAAGTTGGGATGTATCCCTGACTTGACTCTAGATGAGTGGGCCAACAAAATACATGCTTTTGACCCCTACAAGGAGATGGAAGAATATGAGTTGGGTGTCTACTATCTACATGAAGAGAATCATCCTCTTCCTGACCTAATCAAGCCAGAGTACAAGGATGACAATGAAGTATGGCAATTATTCTTTGATGGCTCAAGGAGTAGACAAGGAGCTGGAGGAGGAGCTATGATTGTGTCTCCCAAAGGTATGAAATATTATGCAGCCTTTAGATTCCAGTTTTCTTGTTCAAATAATACTGTTGAATATGAGGCTTTAGTCCAAGGTCTTCATTGGGCAAGAAAGCTAGGAATCAAGAATTTACAAGTGTTTGGTGATAGTGAACTGGTTGCTAATCAAGTCAGAGGACTAAATGCTGTCAAAAATGACCTGCTCAAGAACTATAAGAGTAGGGTATGGGATCTCATGGAGGATTTTGAAGCTTTCAGCATTGTGTCCATACCTAGAAAATAAAATGAAGTTGTTGATAGACTTGCGGTAGTTGGAGTAGCATTTGATGTGGTGGGATGCATCAAGAGAGACAAGGAACAACCACATATCCATGTGATTGTGAGGCCGCGATTCTAGATAATAATACATGTTGGCAAGTGTTTGAGAATGATTAGCAGATCATCAACTTTTTAAAGAAGTTGAATTCTCGGCTCATAATCAAAATAGAATAGAGCAGCAGTATGGGAACCAGATGGTATTGTTGCATACAAATAAGCTTCCTAAAGGCTTAGTGACCCTGGAATCCATTTTCAATCCTAATGATCAGTTCAGAAAAGAGAAGGCTAACATGCATATCAAAAGAGAGGATTTAGAATCAATCCTAGTTGGAGAAGACAAAATGCTTGAAATTGGCAAGGTGGCCACCGAGCAGAAAGGTATGAATTCATACAACTTTGCCAAGAATTCCCTGATGTGTTTGCTTGGAGTTATAAAGACCTAAGGGTTTTAACCCTAAAATAACACAACGCACAATTGAATTGGACCTAGTTGCCCACCCTATTAGACGAAGCGAGAGACCAGTCAACCCACATATTGATCCTTTGATGAAGAAGGAGCTGAACAAAATAATAGAGGCAAGTATCATATTCCTAATCAAACATTCAAGTTGGGTTATAAATATTTTCCCATTCATAAATAAAAATGGAGAAATAAAGATGTGTGTTGACTTCAAGGATTTGAACAAAGCCTCCTTAAAGATCACTACCCACTCCCTTTAATGGAGAAAATCTTGCAAGTGGTGTCGGGTCGAGATATTTTCTCTCTTAGATGGCTATTCGGGATACAATCAGATCATGGTAAAATAAGAAGATCAATTCAAAACTACTTTCACCACCAAATGGGGCACCTATGCATACAAAAAAATGCCATTTGGATTGTCCAATGTTGGTGCTACTTTCAAAGAGCCATGGATATGGCATTCAAAGGGCTAATCAACCAAACAATGTTGATATATCTGGATGATATCACGGTGTTCTCTAAGAATGTAGAAGACCACCTTTTCCATCTAAGGTAGGTGTTTCAAAGATGCAGAAGATTTGGGGTCTCTTTGAACCCCAAAAATGCATATTCTTGGCCCATGAGGGCAAGATTTTAGGCCATATTGTGTCTAAGGAGGGTCTAAAAATTGATCCAGAAAGAGTTGAAGCAATAAAAGCACTGTCATTTCCAAGCCATAAGAAGGCTCTTCAAAGCTTCTTGGGGAAGATCAACTTTGTTCGAAGGTTTGTCCCAAACTTTTTTGCTCTGGTTAAGCCAATAACATTGGATTGAAGAAGAGCTTAGCATTCAAATGGATAGCTGAAGGAAAGGAAAGCTTTGAAGCTATCAAAGAGGCCATATCATAGGCCCCAACTCTTGTAAATCCATATTTTTCCAAGGACTTCATATTGTATGCCTTTGGTGGCAATGACACTATCTCTCTGCAATCCTAGTTCAATAGAACAAAGAAAGCTCTCAGAGCGCCAATTGTTTTCTTGATCGAGTCTACAAGACTATGAGGTGAGGTATTCCTTCATTGAGAAGAAAGTCTTGGTGGTGATCAGGGGACTGAATAAGTTCAAGAATTTGGTGTCAAACAACAAAATCCAACTATTGGTCTCCCATGCATAGTCAAAGAATTCCTTCTCAACAAGGACCTGAATGAGAAACGTGCAGGGTGGATCACTCATGTCATGGATTATGACATTCAGATTAAGGTCACCAAGCTGGTCCTTTGGAGGGGCTTATGTGAGTAGCTAGCCTTTTCTCTACAAGATGAAATAAACAGTGAGAAGGAGGTTGTTCTGATTCTACAAGATGATCAAGAAAAAGAAAGAAATGATGTACTTGCTCCTTGTTGGACCCAAGACATGGTGCATTTCCTTCAAGCAGCTTGTGACCTCATGGGATGAATAAAGCAAAAAGAAGACATTTCAGGTTACAGGCCATTCCATATGTTCTTGTTGATGGTGTCCTATTCAAAAGAGACATCAATGGCATTCTGCTGAGATGTATTGGGACAGATCATGTGGAAAGAGTGCTACAAGAATTTCATGTTGAAGCGGCTAGAGGCCATTTTTCTCCAAGAGTGATGCACTCAAAATCATTAAAGTAAGATATTATTAGCCCGAATGTTTAATGACTATTTCACATGGATCAAGAGGTGCAAGATTTGTGCATTTTTCAAAGGAAAAGAGAAGTTAGCAGCACTTCCTTTGCACCCAGTCTCAGTTGACCAACCTTTCATGCAATGGGGATTGGACTTCATTGGAGTCATCAATCCAAACTCAATATAGGGTCACAAATGGATCCTAACAGCCACAAACTACTTTACCAAATGGACCGAGGTAGCGGCACTCAAAGAAGAAAATGAGTCTAGTATTCTAGATTTCTATGAAGGGATAGTGACCAGATTTGGAGTACTAGCCACCATCATCTCAAATAATGCATTATCTTTTATAGGTTCGAAAATCACATGATGGGATGTCAAGAATAGGACTTATTTGAGAACTTCATCGAATTATTACCCTCAAGGTTATGGTCAGGCTAAGTCCACAAACAAGAACCTGTTAAAGATCATCAGAAGAACTCTGGATGAGAATCAAAGGACCTAGCACACAAAGATCAAAACAACCTTATGGGCTGATAGAATAACACCCAAGAGATCCATAGGAAGCTCTCCATTCAAGCTTGTCTATGGGAAAGAGGTAGTGTTGCCTATATCACTTGAGTTACCAGCATTGGAACTTGTGAGGCAACTAGAAATGTCTGAATTTGGACCAATGGAGGCTAGGTACACTGAGATGATAGAATTAGAAGAAACCAGAGAGAATTCTCTTCAAGCATTGGAGAAGAATCAAGCTTCAATCAAGAAATGATTTGATAAGAAAGAAAAAGCAAGGACTTTCTAGGAAGGGGACCTGGTTTTGAAGTGGGATGCTAGATTGAGCAAAACCAGGGAGACATTCTAAGTTTGATGCCATCTGGAGTGGTCCTTATATGATAAAAAAATGCAAAAGTAACAATGCTTTCTAGTTGTCCACATTGGAGGGTGAAGAGCTACAGATCCCAGTGAATGGGATCTATCTTAAGCACTGCTACTAAAAGGGAAGTCCCACTATGTACATATTAGTTTAGTTTCTCTTTCCTCTAAGTGCTTTTGCACATTGTCTTGTTGTAGTATAGGTTGCTTTTCTCCTAAGTGATTTTGCATGCTCTGCATGTTCCATTTGGAGCATGTATGATTTCAATTTTGTACATAGTCGTGGTGTTGTTTTGTTGCTCTTATGTAGTTCATTCAGAGAGACAGACGAGGCCTTGGAGTTGAAACAATTTTCTACTCTTAGAAATTTTCATTTCAATATTTTCTTATAAAATCGAGAATGCAAGTGGCGGGGTCATGAACCTAGAGGCATAATTAGTGTCAAACTATTATTCTTGACTCCATGCCCAACAGATATGACAAGGCAATTGATCTCTTCATCTAGCAGGCAAGATGTCCCCGTGAGTCGCCAAATTGTTATCCATATTTCACCCCGAGCTAAATATTGGATCGAATCATGACCCCGCATGGAAGGAACTGAGAAAACTCATTCAAATCCTACAAATTGGTTGTAATAAGACCCAAAAATGGAGTGGCGGAGGCTAAGAGAGATCAAAGAACCCAATACAATAAGGATCAATCTGCAGAGGAGCCATAAACAAGAAGGAGGAAGAAACAAAAAAGTTTCAAAGTCCTCGGGGCTCGAAATGGTTCAAGAAAAGGGCAAAAATTGACTAAGTATAGAAGCGCAATCGAGAGAGTGCCACGTGTCGGTCTGGCTCATTTCTAAGAGATGGTCCAAAAGCAGAGACCCAAATGAGCGTGAGTGCACCACATAGCCCAAAGTATAAAAAGTAAGAGGGACCATTAAAAGTATGAAAAATAACGGAGGTCGACAAGTGTCAACTCGACGCTTCTCCAAAGGCAACTTTGGGTTGGGTTTGCAAACAAGCACGGTGCCTCCACATGTCCCCAAAGGGGGATAGAGTTAGTTGAATAGTCAAAACATTAACACACCAGCAGAGGCTGCCAAGTGTCTTAAGGGCACTATTTCAAGGGTAAAATGGAGAAAATGTTCCTAAGCAAGTGCTAGAATGACACGTGTCCTGGGGAAAGTGGGGAGTCGAGAGAAAAGTTAGTTTTGCCCTTTGCCCCAAAAGGATTAAAAGTTGCAAAAGGGCCCGCATCTCTACCAAGAGGAAAAATTCGACATATAAACCCGAGTCAAAGTCAAGGAGTGGCATCGGGAGAAAAATGAAAATTTTCCTCTTCGTCTAAAAGGCATAAAAGTAAAAATAGGGGCTTTGTTCCCAGCCAACCAAGAGGAGCCATGTGTCCAGGCGGAGTTTCGACGCTGCGAGAGGTTTTTGAGTTTTTACATTTTTTTGTGCAAAGGGCCAAAAAGGTAAATTACAGAGCCCATGGACCTGAAATTTTGTTACAATCTAGCTGCCATGTGTCCCAATCAAAAGGGGGACCCATTTTCAATTGTTTTCCCACCTATTTTTGAGAATCAATGCAAAAATTCAAAGGGGCATATCTTTCGACCCAGTGCTTGAAATATTACGAGTCTGACACCATTGGAAAGATCTCAGTGTCATCTACACCATGGGAGTCTAAAAATTTAATTTTGACGAGGTTAGGTGAGAGAAAACTAGTGAAACATCTTCAAGCTTTCAAAGTTGGATCATCAATCTCAACAACTAGATCGGATTCGATCTATTTCCGTCGTTTCCTCTTCCTTCAACACACCGAACCAAGGATCAATGCAAAAAAAGATGGATTTGGAGAAAAATTTTAGTAAAAAACATTAACGGTGGTGGTGGTTGAGGTTCGACCCACATTTTCTTGCTTCTCTCTCTCTCTCTCTCTCTCTCTCTCTCTCTCTCTCTCTCTCTCTCTCTCTCTCTCTCTCTCTCTCTCTCTCTCTCTCTCTCTCTCTCTCTTCTCTCGATCGATTCTATAAATTTCAAGGCAGGATTCATTGTAAAGGGTTGGATATTCTTAGTTTTGCAAGCTCCCTTCTCCTTCTAGCAAAGGATTTGTGGGGTTCAGGCCTTCCATTAAAACTGTAACATGTTTTTTCCGTTTGGCTATTTTGTAATGAACTGTATCAATCTTTGGAGCAATAAAATACGTTTGTGATCGATCTCAGATCCTTCTTGTTTCTTTTGCTTCTATCTGGTCTCTCATTACATGTCGGCTATCTCGTGGTTGTTTCTTTGTATACATTTTATTGGTTTGTGTCAAAGGCAAACTAAGTATTCATCATTCCTTTGGTGCATCACCTGGTAGTTTAGTTATTTCTCATTTCTGTACCCTTTTATCCATGTCTCCTTGGAAAGTTTTAGACTAGGCATAGATATAGATCCTCTGCAAATCCTTATGTATGCACCTGAACAAAGGAATAAGGAACCAGCATTTAAATTTGGAGAGCTTTTCCAATTTGTAAGGTCCCACACCTTGGGAAAAGTTCCAAGTTATGCAAATCACACCAGATGATTCTTCCTTAGAAAAGAAGATCTTTAGAAATCATTTGGGGGTCTTTGTGATTTCGCACTAACATATATATTTCATAATTTGTACATTTTTCATATATATTTTATTCAAATTAATCAAATATATATTGAAATAAAAGTAACATTTTCATTTTTTTACATTGAAGGGTAATGTGTTTTCTAATATCTCATTTACAACGGAAAAGCTTAACCTGCTTGATAAAATTAAAGTATGGGAGCCCTTCAAATTCGATCACTGAATGTAATGATGGTCGTTTCAATATATTTTGTAGGCAAGTGCCCTTTTCATAAAGCTTAGTAACTTTTGAATATACATGATAGTTGAAATATGTCACTTCCTAATTTTTAAAAGATCATTTCTTATATTTTATATATGTAGGTAGTTTCTTTTTTTTTCTAAACGTGTCTCCTTGTATATGTAATGAAATCTAAACAAATCTAAAAAATACAAGCTGTGAGCAATTATTCAACAATATTCTCATAACAAAATGGGGTTCTATTTTAGGGGCCCCTGCCCTTGAAAGCATATATATACATACATACACGATATTACAAAATACATATTACAAATTTCTTTATAAAGATAAAATATAATGGTCATTCTTCTGAAGACACAGATTCATCCAAAACACTAGAGCATGTTTTAGTAACTTGTCCATGTGTTGGATAAACACGTCTTTTGTACACTGCGCTGAAAATGAACTAGATATCTCCCACTTGTATCTGTGACATGCCCATATTTAACAACTCTTAGACTCCCACCCGAGGCCCATTCAGTATTTCGGTGAATTCTCTTTTCCTTTTATGTGAGTTTACCCACTCAGAAAGAGAGTCTCCCCCTCTTATGTATCCTTTGGTTTTCTTCCCTGAAGAAATTCAAGCTATAGGGAATTGACGAATTCTGCTAGTGCCAGAAGAGCCCTCCCTCATGATCCTCCTTTTCTTGAGAGGAAAGGTATGGGTGCTTACCATGGACCGTACTTCGGCAGGGAGGTTTCTAATGTTGTCAACCACTTCTCTATTTCATTCTCTGACAAATTTGGGGGTTGTTCTTCCTCTGTTGAGTAGGTAGTGAGCTTGGTATTGAGAGCTTTGTGGTTAATAAATGAGTTTTGTAAAAATTTATGTTAAAACCCCATTGATCACCTAAGACACAGGGATAGTGGCATATCCACTGGTTCTTTAATTTTTTGGTGTTCATGTGATCATTTGGGTGAATCAGGTGGAAATGGAGAGCTTGGAAAATAGGAAATGAAGGACATAATTTAGACAAGCGATGCAAGAAAGATAAAAGCATTTACTCTAGGGAAGAAATATTGGGATATCTAGCCCTATTGTCGAGGTATGCTAAGAATGTGGCAGACGAGGGCCTCATTCGGCCCTATTAGCTGGAAACACTCACCTAGATGGGTGAGTTTTGCATTAAGAGGATTCACTTTTGTAGATGAAAAAGACATAGACACATGATGAGTTGATTGCAAGCAGATGACAGAGGACGCTTGGAAAATTTATGTGGTAAGTTGGTAACATGTCATCACCAAGTTTAAATAAGCATGTCTTTTGAGCTGATGTGTGAGGGAGAAATCATTTCACCATCAATGTCATATCCTCCCAAAATTGATAGCCTTAGCCCTCAACCTAAATCTTAATTGAATTTAATACCCTATTCATATAAAGTGTGCCGCTAAAGATTTAATCCCTCGTAGTTAAGAAATGTCTTATCAAATTTAATTCTTGGTCACATTATATTTTCTAGGATGAAGGTCCAGAAACAAGATATTTAATAAATATGGAAAAGATGTTTTTCATAAAAGTGACATATTTAATAAATATGGAAAAAAAATTCCATAACTTTAGTCTTTAAAGTGATGCATTTAAATTTTATTATTTTTTATGTGACACATTTTATCGACTACTTTTGTATCAAATTTTAAGTGATAAATTGGTAATTACTAGTCCCTATCTTTAGTATTTACATCTACCCTCACCAATACCATTATAATTTATTGGTCCATGCTCGACGATTAGCTCCTCTCCCTTAATATATTGCTCAAATCTCGATATGTCTATCCTTAATGATATTTTATTCATCATGATAAAAGGATGTTTATTTAACTTTAAAAGGTGGAGGCACGTGGGATAGTGACACTAGGTTTAAAGGTGAAAATTTTTCCACGACCCACGATTTGCATTTAATATTAACTATCAATACATACCCGAGTTTTGTGGACACGTTTCAAGGTCCAGTTGAATAACTCACTCGATAATTATAAATTCAAGGCCCATGGTCATTTTCTGACACTTAGTTTCTTTTGAAAAATCATGGGGGCCAAATTGAGCGCATCAAACTAGTATCAAGCCATGAATATGTTGTGGTTTCTTCTAGTTCTGATACGAACTCGGGTGAGGTTATTGTTTGGAAATCCTTCGCCCTCTCTTCTTCTAGTTCTCCTTCTGATGGTGATTTCATCCCCCTCTCTCTTGGTGGGTTTGTCTACTACCACTATTTCCCTTCATTCTCTTGGAACTTCTCCGAGCTCCAACCAGATTCCCTATCTGAGTAGCCAATTCTGAAGTATTACAGGACTCTTTATTCTTTATCCAAAATCCCGAACCTAGAACCTATGGATTCTCCACATGTTGCTACAAATGATGTGGATATGGAAATTGATGGCAATCTGAATCAATCCCCAATGGTGACCCCTCAGATGGATAGTCATGTCGAAATGGTGTCTTCCATCCTTACAAAGTTGCAACAAGATTTTGAAGTGCTTAAAACCTGGAAAGACTTAATAGACACCAGTAGCTATCATTGATAAAGAATGTGTCGGGATACTAAACCTGGACAACACTCTGGTGAGAAGATCGATACCAATGCAGTTAGGAAAGTGGTACAAGAAATGAGAAATATGTTATGATATGTAATATTAATGTTATAATATAGTTATAAGCTTATAGCTTTTTTGGTATGCCTATGTCATAATTACCAAATCTGTGGATTTGGAGAAATTTACCTTTTTTTCGTTTTCTTCCATCCACCGTATCAAACACCAATTTTTTTGAGATTTTATAGTTTAAAAATATAAAAAACAAGAAATCAAAACCTAGATACTCTTGTTTATGTTAAAAACAAAGAAACATTTTTTTTCAAGATTTTATAGTTTATGATATGTAATTTTTATGTAATGTAATGTTTATGTTTCAAAAAATATATGAGATACTCTTGTTTATGTTTCAAAAATATTTTTTTCCTTTTCAGCTCCTGTTCTTGTGGATACTCTTGCATTGCTACAATGTTGTGCCTTTTGATTTGTTTTCTCCTTCTTGAAACACCAGAATTTGTTCTTCATTTTAGTTTATTTCCAATGCAGCGTGGAAATCATGTTTGATGGGATAATTTACTACCTCAATATGTTTGGGAAAATGTATTGCTTATGATCCATAGGGATCTAGAAAACCACACCACTTCATCGGTTCCATCACAGACAAGAAAGAGAATTGAAGAAAATGAAGGAAATGAGGTAAACGGAGGTTCTGGATAGAACCGCCACTTGGTGTAAAGCGACAAGCTGTAGAACCACCTCCCAGCAAGGAAGGTCGTCCTAAAAGCGCCACCTAGCTAGGGTGGCGGTCCTGAAACCGTTAGTCTGCTCGGGCGGCGGTCCTAACATACGAACAGTAAAGAAGAATGGAGCACAAATGGACACAAATTTGAAGCGTCGAATCGTGTCTCTTCCTTCCATGCCCTTCCACATCCTCCAATGCATGAGAGGACATGGGAAGGTATATAAATACATGAAAGGAGCAAGAGATTTGAGCATTCAAAGATCCAGAAAGATTGAGAAGAAGAGTATTCATGAGAGCAAGTGAGCGAGAGATTCTTTAGTCTTTGGAGTGGAATTGTAGGAGCAAGGTGTAAGAAAATAGAGAAAACAAGTAATTGAAGGAAGGTTTACATTGTTTCTTCTTTTTATACTTATTGTAATCTTTATAATTTGATTAATTGGCCAATACAAGTGGGAAGAAAGAGAAGTTTCCCTTCCCAACTGGTTTTCCCTCATTGGAGGTTTCCAAGATAAATATGTGTGTGTGTGTGTAGAATTATTTTAGCATTTCTCTACAATTTTGTCCTAAGCACTAGTTAATCAGTCACTAAAGCTCTAATATTCAATCAATCTATCATTTTCCAAAGTTAAAAGTAGAACAACATAATTGTGTGATTTTGTAGAGTTCCAAAGTAGAAGTTTACGAATCATTTTGGTATCAGAGCTGATTATATATCTAGGAATGTGGTATTCGATTCTTTCTTTTGATTTGTATGATAGTGACAAGGTCCAAAGGTGAAGAATTTTTACCTTACGAACCAGATATTTCTATGAAGAAGTGGAAACAGATAATTCAAGCTCAAATGGAGGAAGAGAACTTGATTCAGTATAGTTGAGATGCTAGAGAGCATGATGAATAGGTTGCACAGAAAACAAGAAGAGCTTTCGGATACGTAAAATACGGCTTCGTTAAGAAAGATTCGATGGACTTAGTAGTTCAAGCACTAGCCCAAAACTTTAGTCTTGGAAAGAGCCACAAAGAGGAAGAATGGGAAGAGCATGAAGAAGAGATGCAAATTGTAAACGAGAAGGTAAAATATGCTCATACACCTTTTAAAGTTGAAATGAAAGTTGAAATAAAGAATTTTGAAGGACAAGTAGATGCGTAAAATTCTTTGGATAAAGGGATAAAATAGTTGGAACTCTATTTTAGTGTGCATAATGCTATTGAGGTCCAAAGTATTACCTTTGCACGTCTCAAAATGGAAGGTCATGCTCTGGTTTGGTGGGAAACCCACTTAGCCACTTGTGAAAGGAAGAAACGTCCTATTGTCAGTACTTGGAAAGGTTTTAAAGAATTAATTAGATCTAAATTCTATCCTATTGGCCATAAGACTGACATGATGAATAAGTGGCAGTAATTTAGACATGGCGGTGGTCAAAGCATACATGAATACACTATGGAATTTTCAGAGACAAGCCATATTAGTCAATATGGACTTGGAGGATGAGGATATTCGACCAAGTATTTGGGAGGACTTCACACTCACCTTCGGAGGAAGTTAATCTCCATGAAGCTCAAGGATCTCAATGAAGCTTGTATACAAGCATACTACATTGATGACAAGAAGAAGCAAGGAGAAGCCTAGCAAAGGGAGACCAATCAACGAGAACAACGGGGAAAATAACAAGAGAAGACAAGTAGCAGAGGTGAATGGAAAGGTAAACATACCACCACTACTTTTCATACTTTTAAAGATCCTAATAATTTCTGTAAGAATTGTGATATAAATGGACATACTGATGCCACATGTTGGAAGTTGCATCCAGAATTACACCCAAAGCACCGAACCAAGGATTCCAAGAAATCCATGGCTGTTGTGAAAACAGAAGGAGAGGTGGAGATTGAGGATGATTCAGATGTAGATGAAAGGCTAGGATGCACGACCACTAACATGTATAGGGGAGAAGAAGAAGAAGAGATGAGTAAGCATTTTCAAATTAGAATCCAAATCAAGAAGACTAAGGTAAACGCTTTAGTAGATTCTGGTTCTCAGTCAAATTTTATTTCTAATGCGGTTGTAGAATAACTTGGCCTAGAGAATTACGTGCATCCACATCCATACCCATTGGGATGGGTGAAGAGGGGTGTAGAAATACAAGTTACAAGAAAGTGTAAGTTTCAGTTTGGGATAAATACCCAATACATAGATGTATTAGATGTTGATATCATTCCACTTGACGTATTTGACGTTGTCTTCGGAAGTCCTTACTTGTATGTTAGGGATGTTGTGTTCACAAGGAGGGAGAACCGGTATATATGGTTCAAGGATGTAGTCAGTTTTAACATTCAGCACACGAAGCGGCTACAAATATATTCACCAAAATCACAAAATTGGTTACTGAGATATATTCGTCAAAACCACGAAACTAGTTACAAGTATATTCACCACAATTTCTATAAGTTTTTTTCAGGGGGATTCCTTAAAAGTTTCCCTGCTCTGTTATCTCATTCATTTCATCCATATTTATTCACAATGGTGTCATTTCACATTCTTTTTTATTCGTCATCTCCTTTATGTCTCTTTGTATAACTCCTTAAGACATTAAATATTTATTTTAAGTTTACCCCCACTAACACTTTCAGTTGTTTCTAGCATGGTTTGAGTCGATAAGAAAACTATAAAGTGTCCTATCGCATCTCCAAAATTTTGAGAAAGATTTATAAAGAGTAAAAATAGATGAACAAGCATGTCGATTCAAATTTTTCACTCTTGAAATAAGAGTCAAGTTCAATTGAAAAAGACAAGTTTTTGGTCAAACCTACCCCCTTCACTTAACCTATCCCAAACAACATTTACGGAGATCCATTTTTTTAGGTGCATCGTTGAGCCTATTTTTAACTTGTACCTAGATTTTGAGTTTTCAACATAGTCATCTATAAATATAATTGAGTTGAGTCTTTTCTTACTCAAACTTTTTGTCTTTCCCTTCCTAATAAAATTTATTATCATTTCATGTATTGAGATTGATTTAACGTAATTATACCTAATTTTATATTTATATAAATTTGGAATGTCATGTAGTTTTAATTGACATTATACCCATATATATATATATATATATATATATATATATATATATAATAGTGCAAATTTTTGGTGAGCCCAAAATGCATCAAACACACTCCTTTTATCATGAATTTACTAAGAATGAAAAATCTTTATACATATAATTTATCTAGTCTACTAAAAACCATGCACAATAAATAATGACCATAAAACAATTTATTACTCAATATGATACAAAATTCATTAATCATGTTAGATCCTTCTACGTTTTTATCTTTTGATCTAGGTTATGTCATCCTATCCAAAACCTTATCCTTACTTAATCAATACAAAATACATATCCCAAGATTTGGTCAATAACAAAAACCATCCACAAGAACTTCATAGGCCTTGTTAAGATCCATAGATATCATCTATACATCCTAATTTTCTAAGATGATTTTAATGATGAAGAGAAAAACAGTTATTGTGAATTCCATCAACTCAAAGGACACTTGATATATCAATATTTTCTTTGAAACACACGATTCAAGAGCTTATTGATAATGGTCATGTTACGATCAAGAATGATATCACAACTCTACTAAGTTATGAGTATCGAGTCTAGTGAAACCCATCGTAATCAATGTACGACGCTCAATTAAACAAGTCAAATGGGTCCCTAGGTAAAAAAGCAAACAACCTCAACAAAAATGAGATGAACCTAAATGATATAGTCATAGTTAGAGGGTCCAATTATGAACCTTATTAGACCATGTAGCCCACATGTAAACATGGGAACAAAAAAATATTAACATAGATTTATTCAAATGGTAAAACAACAAAATCTCTATATTACTTTCAATAAGAGATTATAATTATCACACTCAATTATCCCTACATTTTATAATTGTTACAACATTAATGTATTATCTCACAATATTATATTGGACATGATATACTGTCTCAAATTCCTCTTAGACGAGCACACCACTCACGATTCTCAAGCTTGGCCTATCCTTCATTTTAACATTTCTCATTGACATATACAAGTTCCCTCAATATTGATACTAGATCTATAATTACTTGCTCGTCTAAAGTAATTTTATTAATCCTCTACTAATAGATCAATACAACCATCCTCCATATTTCTTGGTTAAGATACCAAATTTCGAACTGTTAGGGCTCAAACTTACACTCGTGTCTTAGATCTAGGAGATCTATGCCATTGAGTCATCAATGGGATTGTCTCAAAGTTGTGGGACCTCATGCACTTGAGATAGACCTCTAGAGAAGGTTGGTTCCTTTACCTATTTCTATTGCTACTTCTACTCCTAATGCTGAAAAGGAAATCCTAAGGTAAACATGCAAAGGGACCAAGGATAGAAGGATATGCGAAAAGGGAAAACTAAACTAAGGAAGACGATAACACCAGAAAGAAGGGCGATGAAGATGATCGGATTTGAGCGAGATCGACGACAAATTCACATGGCAAGGATATACACGCGTAACACAAACTAGAACACAATCACTCAATTTTTAGGTGAAACACAATTAGAAAAGGAGATGCAAGGGATGTGAGAAAGCACAACAAACACACAATGTGAAGGAGAGGCAAGAAAGAAGAACAAAAACAAGCTAAGGTAGAAGATAGCCACAAAACAATGCTTTTATTACTTCCAGAAATGCACAGTCAATTATAATGGCATATGAGGTTGATATCCACATGTAAGGACTAGATCTAAAGGTTTGCAACTCAAAATGCAAGGAAATGCCTATACAAACTAAAATAATCCAACCCTTATCAATGAGAAATGATCTTACATTTATAGATGAATGAATGAGAGGAAAAAGGGGGAGAAGGAGGGAAAATCCAATTTGAAAACTCAACCACCAACAACTAGCAATGAATGCCTACAAATCCACCTACAAATCTATCAAATGCACTTCTCCATGTCTATTTGGCATGTGGGAGAAGGAAAGGGGTGAGATCTAAATCAAATCGGGTGGTTGGAGTAATCAAATCTTGCATTAATGGCATGAGATATGTTTTCTATCTTCTTACCTACCTAATCTCACCAAAATTTGAACTTGAGTGATCTAGAGTGTAACCCACATCATCATCTATTTTTTCATCTTTTACCATGTGTCACACCTTAGTTGGTTGCAAGGATTTTGTGCCATGTTGGTGCGCTTTGGTAGGTTGTGTGTGGTTCACTTAATTTTGACACTCCATGTGGCACAAGAACTAGAGTAGAGGAAGTTGTGACAAAGGTGCACGAAGGAAAGAAGTGCATAACAAGAAAGTAGAAGGAGGTGTGCAAAAGTGATGTGCGTGGGAGAAACAAGAGAAATATTTTACAAAGGTACATATGGAAGAGGTGCAATCATCAAAAAATAATGAGTGGTAGCAAGAAAGGGGGTTACATAAGGATGTTAAGGCCTCGGCTAATTTTGGAAAGTGAGCTCAAGGGGTGCGCATAGGATGCATATACTACTAGGAAGAAGGAGAATGTACAGAGATTAGGCGCGAGGGAAAATGGAACATATAGAAGAAAAGTAAGGGAAGATGAAAAGTGTGAAGCATATTAAGAGCGCAAAAGGGTGCGTAAGGGACATGAGCCAAGGAAATATGCCAAGAGAACAATTGGAGTGCACACAACTTGCAATGTAGAACCTCAGAGCTAGAAGGGAAATATAAGTTGTCCAAATAACTAGGGGAGTTATTTTGGATAACATGAACCTTAGAAAACATCTCCATGAAGGAATCTCCAAGGTTTCTCTTATGAAAACCACTAAAAATGTGGGATGGTAGGCCTACCTCCCAATATTCTATTCCCAATGCCTAAGTCACAAAACACCACAAGACTATGTATGGTTGTGTAATGAAGCATTGTTGTGGAGGATCTTCGATTTCCTTATAAAATTATCCAACCCACACTCCCTTTTGCATAACTTTCTTAAACCATTGTGTAGGACTAAGTAAGTGAATAGAGATTTAAAAACTTGTCCAAATAACCACCCAATGTTATATATAGAAAAATAGATGCACATATTTTCTTATTACAACGTAATGTTTTTATATGCAAGATTTTACATGAACCGAGATGGTCCTACATCATACACCCGGTGAGAAAATTTCGATAATGGTTCTCACACACTTAGGATAAGTGGTATTACCACCCTTTTGACCTTATATATAGTATTAATGTCTTCATGTTTCCTAGTGCTAAATGGGTTCTCCTTGTCTTCCAAATCTTTGGCTCAATTGTGTAATCTAAAACCAAATTCTTTCTTTAAATCCACCTATACATGCTTTTACCTCTACCCTAATATCTCAATTCGATCAACTCTATTTGCACAAGGTGTCTCATTCTGCCTTGACATAATATAACTACACACTACCTTTACCTTTGAGACATCCATTGTTCATCTTCTTAAATGCTTCCCCCTCTTTGCAATGGTCCTCTACTTTGGTGCACACACTCCTTCCTTAGATATCAATGTATAATTTTCTTTGTAAAATAAGGTGACTAATATGTGCCTTCCCAATTTATCCCCTCTATGTGACATTATATTTTACATTCACATAATTTGGTATAACCTTATTTCCTCTATGCATGACCAAATGAGTTCAATGTTTAATTGATTAACTAAAATAAGGATTTTAGATTTAATCTAACTAGTAACAATAATATAATAACTGATGCAAAATGTAAGATAGGTGCTAGTGGATTTTTTTTAATGTTTAAATGAAATAGTAGTGTTTAGGGTACTAAACTAAAAATTACTTACCTTGTTGTGTTGTGAGAATGTGATGATTGACATGTGGATGAGGAAGAATGTAAATTTGTGACTCAGAAAGTTGTAGCACACGGGTATCTGTTTGTCTTGGGGCACCTAGGAGAGGCTGGGGTGGTGCGTGAGCACTCTAGTCTATAGTCTGGGTGCTCTGGTCTACAGAAATTATTAGGATCTGGCTCCAACAATGTCATAAATCCTCTGTAACACCTTCGTATTGATCAATATATTGTTGCAAAAAATGAACTTATGTCGATGTATTTGCGTGATGATGATCTACCTATAAAACCCCCTTAAAAACACCAAATCCCTAAAAAAGAAATATGCAAATGAAGGGGTCAGACTGACCTTAACTTCCATAATGGTGGACTTACAACTAAGCGTTGCACTACATTCTAGACCCAACATATTTATGTGTGCTTGTGTGTGTAATTGAGTGCTTAGGGTGCCCTAGGGTTAACGATGCATAAGGGGCAATAATTGGATGTAAAATGCAAATGGTGGATGGAATAGATATAATACAACCCTTTCCCCTATGCTTGTGTGATGCAGATGTAGAAGATGCCCAAATGTAGTCCTTTGCCTTAGTAGTAGCTAGCTCTTGATAGTAGATAGTCTACCCATAATGTGGTGAGTATGTTATGTTTATATAGGGATCTCTTGATCATATTTTTGACATAATGGACCGATATGCTGACTACCACATAGGTGAATGAGACCATAAAACTATAAATACCAACCTCAAAAAATGAAATTAAATGTGAACAACACAAAAACTAGGGCACCCAAAATCAAGGACTAGGGCTCCCATGGGAGCCCCAGTATAACCCTAGGTGCCTTAATTAGGGACTAGAGATGACAAACAACCAAATTAAAGCACTTAATACTTGCTTTAAAAGATGACTAGAACTATGTACACAAATGAAAAAAATGTAAAGCAAATGACAATGATGAGACTAACTAACTAAGTGACAACAAAGACTAAGGGATGAGCCATTAGTGAATACTTTTCTTACATGAGATCCATATATAAATTAACATACTCGGTGGTAAAAATGTAATAATAAGTGTGTGATTTTGTGACTACATTTGCCCCCACTTTATGTTGGTGAGTGAAGGCTCAGTAACATAAAGTAGATAGAGATGTGTACCTGAGAGAAATTCGGAGATGCCCATGCTGAAGTAGAATGCTGAGATGTGTAGTATAAGCGTGCCAAATGAACCATAAAGCATGCCGCACCATGGACCAATGATTTGATCCATGTAACAAAAAGTGTAATTTTGTGAAGAGATGTGTTAAACGAATGTAATGAGTGTAGCATTGTAAAATAATGATGAGATGGGGAAGGGAGTGATCAATTACCAACCCGAACGCATGTGTATACGAATAATCAATTGGAGCATTTAGGCATCCTATCACCAGAGGAAGAGTGTAGGGAGAAAAGTGTGTTATTCTCTAATCTCTAACTACATCCTCAAGATCTAGCCGATGTAGATGGAATCAGATCAAATATTTCGTGCTTTCTAGATCAATATAATTTTGATAAAACATGTGAGCCATATAGGACTAGTATAGGAAAGGCACTCTTGCCCCCACTCCACGGGTTTCGCCGCAATGTGATAACTTCAAATTTAGGTCATCTGAAAGAAAACACATAATCTATGATGGCTTCAAAGTAAGGTCATCTAGAAGCGAACACAAAAGGTGATATGGCTTCCAAGTTAGGTCATCTAGAAGCAAGCACAAAATGTGAGAAGGCTTCCAAGTTAGGTCATTTGGAAGTGAGAAATGAATATGATCTCCTAAGTTAGGTCATCTAGGAGGCCACACGTAACTCCCAAGTTCGGTCATCTGGGAGGCCAATTGTGTTAGATTATATTTGACTGGATGATATGTTTTTGATTGTTGGAAATTTGAATGTGTTAATTGATTGGTTGATTGATTAATTACTCGTGGAGAGGTTTTACGCTAGTTGCCCCCAAGTTAGGTCATTAGGGGGATTGATAGAAGTCTGGTGAATGATCATATGGAAAGATTATTAACGCATGTTTCCCCAATTTAGGTCATTAGGGGGAAATGATGAGATGTCGCATAGAAAAATTGTATGTTCTTTTGTTGCCCCCAGATTAGGTCTTTAGGGGGAATGAATAGTGAAATGTTGTGCAATGAATTAGTAAATGTTTTGGGATTATCGCATTGGTAGTGTTTTGAATGCATGGTGATATAAGGGGAATTATAAGATGACCCCAATGATATTCCCCACTTTCAAAAAAGGGGAAGTGATGAGAAGAACAAATGCTTAAGCTGAAAGTAAGCACGATTTTTGTAAGAAGTGGTGAAAATAGTGAGAATGTGAATGGAAAACATTGTCAAAGAGGGATAATATGCACAAAATGTGTATAGTATGGTGGTAGGTGGAATTATGAAAAGAATGCCACAAATAGGGTGTAAATTAGAGTAAAAATTCTCAAGATATGGTCAAGATGGTGGAGTTTGTATTAATAAAGGAAATGTGCCTAAAATAATGACTATAGTAATGTAGGTGAAAAAGGAACTATAAATAGTAATGTGAAAAAGTGTTTAGTCACCTTATTTTTATTTGTGTGATTGTGAGAGTTAGTATGAGGTGAGTGAGAATAATGCAAGTGAGAGCAAGTACATCCCTGGTTGATTTGAGAGAGTGGAAAATGTTGTAACATCATGCACTACCGCAGCATTGGTAAGTAATGTGTTTTTCGAAAAATGTATGGTGTATGAGTTGCTTCTAGTGAATTTTTGAAATTTTTAAAATTTTAATTTTCTCACCATTTTGGACCTAGACAATAACGGTGGGGGCGCTAGTGACCCCTAGGACAGAGTGCCAGGACTAGGCGTTATTGTCCTACTCCGGGTGCGCCACTCTTACATCTAGGTTCTCGGTCCAAAAATTGTGTAGTTAACCTAGAACAGTGGAAATCAAGTTTGTAATGTGTAGTAATGTGGTACGTGAGTCTATTTGTACTTGTAAAATGTTCTAATGTTGTTTTTGTTTTTGTTTTGTGTTATGTAGAGAGATATCCACTCGAGGGAGTTCCATAAGGGTCACCATTTGAGTACATTGCTAGGGTTGGGTTTGTCAGATGAGGACTAGGATGTGATGGACCGTTCTAGCATACGAAATATAACATGGATGGAGGATGTGCCCCACAATATGTGTATGATGTTGGAGGATGTTTAGTGTATACTGCAATTGTCAATTGTTAGGGAGAGGGTTCTGGTGATGTCTTGCAGAGGACATGATTAGGCATATGCAAGCAGTGAGACTATACTTTGTGGGGACTCAGACACCTATCAAGGCTCATATCAGTCTAGATGTTATTTTGAGGTCTAGTGTTCTACATTTGTGGAAGTTTATAGTGGTGGTCATTACTTCATCTATAGCAGTGGAGGGAGGAGGTGTAGGCATCTTGTATAAGATGCATGATATCTATCATCGAGATAGAGGAGGATGGTATGAGGTATGCATGGGCACGATGTGTGTTAGCGCATCTATACAAATATTTGTATCGGTTTACTCATGATGAGCATGGATGTGGGATAGGATCCAAAACAGTGTTGCATGTATGGGCATATGAGCATATAGTAGTGTTGGGACCGGTTGGGGGCCCATGAGCAGAGTGGGCTAGGCTTGAGATATACGCACAGAGGTGGGTTAAAATTTGTGGGTGCAAGATGGATACCGATACCTATAGGGCCCTGATAGATAAGATGGGACCTGAGTCAATTACATGGAGGCCATACCGTGACTATGGAGGATGGCCCGAGGATGTCATGGAGCTACGATGTATTTAGAGGAAGATGTGGTTGGAGGATAGATTTCTAGGAGTGACAGAGCTCTTCCAAGTGGAGTGAGTCTCACGTTAGCTTAGTATGGCTCAGGATGTGCCCCCAGAGCCATATATATGATTCGAGAGTTATTCGAGGCACCGATGAGGGTTGGGGCTAGACACGGACCCATAAGCGAGTAGTTAGCACCTCCTAGTCCCGATGAGAAAGATTCAAGGATATAGGAGGTAGATGCACATGATGTCAATAGTATCGAGAAGTATCGTGCATGGTGGGTGGTGCATCGATGGGTATTATTGTTCCCATTATTTGTAGATCCAATAGGGTTACCATATGTAGGTGGAAGAGGAGTGGGGAAGTTCGTGTCCCCAAAGCGTAGTAGCAAGCTATAGCGAAACGTTATTATCTACACATGTTTATGTTATGTATGTTGTTGTTGGTTTTTGTTTGAAGTGATGGTTGTCTAATGTGTTGGCATTGTTTGTTTTGTAGGTCATGCGTATCGGTTGTATATGGTTGACACATCCATTTATACCCGACACGAATGTGTCAACCGATGTTCTTAGCAAGTGATATACTTGAGAGGGTGGATGATATAGCAGGTGAGCATGCACATTTATTTGAGCCCGTGGTAGTGGTAGTAGCCACATGTACTATATTGTTATCCAAGAGGGACGAGGCATGGGAGGAGACTCATCGAGCTAGAGAGGTGGTAGGTGGTGGTCTGCTAGCGTAGGATGTGTTTGCTTGATATGTGGACTTAAAGTGGCATTTCTCTAATCATTCTATAGAGAACAACTTAATACTGAGAGGCATGTGGAGAGGTATCGAGGCCACGAATAACAGCATCGAGCAATCTAGTTCTAGGGCTCTCGCAATACCTAAGAGCGATAACAATGATGAGTTATGATTGTATATGATGTAGGGATTTCCCCAATGATTAGTGTACTTGTGATGTATGAACTCCTATGATTGATATATGATTGAGCATATTGTTTTTTTCATATCGATGATTTGGTGATTATTTTTGGAATGTATGTGATGTTTTGGTATTGTGTTAATGTTAGTTGATGTAATATTCACAAAATGATGACAAACACAATGTGATGAGATAAAATGAAATGTTTAAATAGAATGTGTGATGCGTAGTTAACATGATGATTATAGTTAAAAGAAGTGATGTATAATGATTGAACTAACACGTTGTGATGAATGTATGTCATAATAATAAAATGTGATCGTAGCACATTAGTATGATGAATGGTAGGGGAAGTAGCGATGCCCCCAACATATGGATGAGTAGGTTCATTGAGTTAAGATCCCTCAATAGTCAAGAATGAACCATGAAAAGCAAGAGTGCATCATCGGGAAATGATTGAGGTTTACTAGATGACCAACGGAGCATGTGATGAAAGGTTCTTAGAGAAATCCCTCAACATTCATGTAAGAACCATAAGAACATGAGTGCATCATCAGGGGGTAAGGTGATAATAATCACCTACCAAAGACCAAGGCAAGTGTGAAGCGGTGGAAGCATGTGGAATGGAAGTAGCATGAGTGTATGAACCAAATTGAATATCATATGGGGTGGCGGTGGAATGTGTGAAGGTAGAATGTTGTGGATATCAATGTGGTATAGCAGCGTGATGCGGCGGATAACACGAATGTGATAGATGAGGTGGATGTGATGGATACGATGGCGTAACATTGTATGGACGCAGCGGTGGCTAAGCCATGACCTAAGTATCAAATAGAGAATAAGACTCAATTGTAGTGGAAGCTCTATGACATAATAGAGGGAGATGGATCACTCATGTGAGTGAGATTCAAAAGAGATGATGCCTTGATCCTATAGCTGGTGTAATCTATCCTAAAGGGAAAGCAATCATTGTCTCTATGGTCATTGATGCGATGGTAGTTATAATAATGTTGGTCACATTGATGTTGTAATCGGTGTTCTAGATGATGCTGATTTGAAGGTAGGAAAATTAATCACTCATTGAGTAATACGCACAACACATCATGTGGTTGAGTGTGATGAGAGAAGTGCAAAGGCTCCTGCGACCTAGGTGGAGTGGTGGTAGGGGTATCCTGTCATGGAGCTAAAGAAGGAGTATGTTTTTGTGATGGAGTAGGTTGAGCCTATTTGATTTTATTTTTAGGAAAAGGTGGAGATTGTGTAGGATGCTCAACTAAAGGTAATAGGGTGAAACTAGGGGAGGCAATGGCCATAGTGATGTGTCCAGGATCTGTAATATATGTAGATAGAATATATTTCTCTAAGTCAATGACCTTATAGAATAGGAGGATAAATGACTCACATGTATCATATTTTAATCGTTGCTTGAGTGGAGGAATAAGGCCATGACATAGAAAATAAATTGCTTCTCAAGATCTATAGGTTGAAATACTAGTTGGTGCATACAAACATTGAAGCATAAAATATAATCCTTGACAATTTCAGTGTAGTCTTGATGTAGGGTTGGTAATCATTCGTAAGTGACTTTAGGGCCATTTTTATTATAAACTTATGGAGGAAAGCGTCCTCCATGTCATAGAAAGTACTAATGGATCCAAAGGGGAGGTGAGTGTACCATTGCAGTGCCTCATCGGTAAGACTGTAGCGAAAGGCCTTGAGTAATAATCTATCATTAGAGTAAGAGGCCATAACACTATGATAATATAAAATATGAGCATGAGGGTCACCCATGCCATCAAAACATGTGAAATTAGGCATGGTGAAATCATGAGGAAATGTCAAATTATGAATCTTCTTAGGGACACTGGATTTCCATGCAATGAATTATTATCTATGGAAGCATAATAGGCCTTGCTTTCTAAAGTGAGGGACTGAACCTGAAATTGCAATTGTCCTACGATTTGCATGAGAGATAGATTATCATGTAAAGGAATGGTGGAAGATGGCAATAAAGTGTTGAGTGGTTGTAACTTGCCATTATGAGTGATCATAGGGATCTCCAAAGGTGATGGAGAAAGATCTGATGCTAAGGTCACACTAGTAGTAGGTGCCAAAGAAGCTATAGTAGGAGATATAGATGGAACATCCATAGAAATAGTAGGACTAACATAAGAAACATTCTTAATAGATTTGATAAGCAATGGAGATACGTCTATAGAAGAATATTGAATATGAAACATAAGTGATTGTAGCCTAGATTTTACCCACAAAATCCCAAGGCACGCTAACACATCACTCAACCTAAACTGAGTGCTCACCCAAAGCGCACAAGGGTACCAGGTCCCTCTTTTATGTCAGCTTGTTCAAGAAGTTAGCATGATTAAACAAATATTCTAGATCCATAACAATTAACCAATTATATTGCAATGCTTAAACCAGATCTAGATCTTAACCATATGCAAGAACAATTAAACAAGAACCAAGATAAACTTTACCATGCAATATCCATTCACAGATGTGTCTACAATCAATATCTAGCCACAAATATCCATTATATTAATTGTTTTAAAACACAAAAGCTTCATACATACATAGCATAATCATCATAGTTATGTGTTCCCATAAAATCGGAACATAACTCTACTAAAACATAGAACTCATAACTCTCTAAACCGTGCAAGTAAATACATATTTATAGGGGTGGGGACTTTCCCTTCACCACCCATGCACCTTTCAAAAATAGACTACATGATAATAATAGCCATGCGCCTTTACATAATAAATACAAGAGCATGCAAGCTCACTAATAATAGATTATCTAATAATATAACAAAGTATAATCCTATTATTAGCTCCAAAACTTTGCATGGCACTTGATCTTCTACTCATCCAAAATAGTCTTTTCGTGCTCCTTAAGTCTTCTACAAAATGTGCACTGCACTCCATGTCTAAAATTAGCCTTAACTTGTTAAACGACTAAGTATTGATTTCAAACCTTCCTAGGCATGCCCTGTTTTCAAATATTTCCACGTGTATCTACATGCCCTATGTCCGCACGCCCACTCCTCCCGTGCTTTCATACTTAAGCTATATTTTATCAGCTAAACATTACCCCACACTAGTGTCATTGCTGCCCCGATAATGGGTAATCACAACTTATCTCTCCATGAATCAAAGAATAAGGAATAATGAATGAAAGAATAAAGGAATTACTGCACATAAAGAATGAGAGACTACTTGGTGCTCTGCTCCTCCTGCGCTTGAGATCAACTCTAGATATTCTACTTTTACCTCCGCTTCAATCTCATTCTAGTCACTCAACGCTTTATTTTTCATGTTGGGGATGTCTTCCAAGACTCTCTCCATCTCATCTAACGTCATGCTCTCTCCTTCATTGTGCAACACTCTAAGAACATTGGCCATGCTTGGAGATAATCCCTTCCATTACATCCATCTTTCATGCGATGAGTTTCCCGATTTATTCCATTTTTTCTTTATGGGGGACTTGGGCGGTTGTAAGCATATCACGATTTTCTTCTACTAGTGTGAGTTTCTCCACATGCCCTAGTACTTCATTCTTTAATGCTTTCGGGACCTAGTTCTCTTCTTCGATGGTCCCCTGTCTTTATAATTGTCTCTAGGCCGTGAACATATCCAAGGCCAAATTTTCCTTCTTGTTCATCTTTCAAGGTCTATAATAAGGCCTCATAACCTATAATTTTCCATGCAATAGTGGCCTTTTCCCTCGCTACCTCCTCTACAGCATCCTTTAGTTTTGGCATATGTACCGGGCCTTATTCCATTACCATTGGAACAAGTGTGTGTACATAATGCATTATAGGTGGAAACTTTTGGGGCAATCTCTTCTCAAAGTGCAGCCTCTTTTGTACAACTTCATCCGCAACCTCTTCTACCATATTTGTCAATGCCTCACCTTTGATTCAGCTTGCACCTTCTCATCTATTAAGTACTTAATCTCTTTTTATTTTTCCTTCTTATCATTGAGCATGGCTTTAATAGTTGTTGTTTTATCAATGTTTCTGAGTGCAACTTCTATAGATACCTTCACCAAAGCATTGCTTACCTATTCATCAGACATGATAGGGGCTTGACAGTCACATGGCGTGAATGGGGCACCTTCTTTAATATGTGTGAGATGCATGAATCTTCACACACAACAAAATCAAGCTCATCCATATGATTTTGTATGCTCCATGATAATTGTTTGTGTGTACATATGTTCATCATCTCGTGTCAATGAGCTCCCATCCATATAAGTCCTTAGGCTCCAAAGTGCTTTGGAACCGCGCACGTATGATTTTGCTTAGGTCATCAACATACCCAATGGATGGAGTCTCATATGTCTCATCCTCCTTTTCCTTTCTGGAGCACTTACCCTTAGGGGTACGTACTCCCAAATCCAACACTAGTCCTTTACCTGTTTGTGTAGTATGGTGTGCGCTGAAGGCTCACCTTTTTTTGATCAAGTTTTCTTCATCCCTATCCATATTAGTGAGCTAGATAACAAATAAAATCAACAAACCTCAAATATGCGGGGTTTAAAGTACCCGTAGATCTGATGGATGCAAATGGATGGGCACAAAGTGAATGTCCTCGCTATGAGTTGGATAGACCTACAAAATAGAGGAAACTAAGAGGAAAATGGATTAGATGGTATATGTGGGGGTTTCCCAATGAAGTCGGTTCCAAGAAGCATGAGCTTCCTTATGTGGATGCCAACCCATGTTTGATAAGATAAAATGATATAAATGAAATATATATGGATAACATGCAGAAACTGATAAATAACAGAACCTAAAAATGTCGATGTATAGATGAGCTACTGATCTGATCCAAGTAAATGTAGAGAAAACCAAACTAAGAGAACCACAAGGGCATGAGGATGATATTATGGTGATACAAGTGGCATTACAAGGGCATTGTGATGATATTATGATAAGCAAGAGGCTATAATGTCAAAGGTTTTCTATCACTCTTAACTTGTTCGAAAGAGGGGGAAGGCCTATATTTATAGCCTAGAGATGGGGTTAATTTAGGGGTTATCAGGTAACCTGGGTTTGAAAAAGTAACCTTGGTTAGGTGAGTGGGGGGACATGATTTGAGTGATTAGGTGAAATAATGGATTTGATAAGGATTATTCTACATTATTTAAATCATGAGTGGGGTTCATGATTTGAATGATTTTTGAGTATTTAATTATTAGGTGGGGTGATATGACTTAATTTGGAATATTTGGATATTAGCATATAACGAGGTTTAGGTATTTTAAAGGGGATTAATTAACCAATTAAGATTGATTAATTGAATATGTATTTTTGGTGGGAAATGGGATTTATTCAAATTTAGGGGGAAAGGGATTCGAATGGGTAAGCCTAATGAAGGAGAGAAAATGTGAGGTGAAGGGGAGGAATGATACCAAAAACTAGTTTCTACACTCTTATCTATTTCTAAATCTATTTCCTTCAACTCCTCTTCATCATTCTTCATCTCCTCTTCTCAAGGCTCCTCTGCATCCTTAGTATGTAGTGGGGTATTTGGTGCAATGCCCTCGAGACTTCTCATCTTCATCATCTTTCCAGGGGACATACCTATGTATTTTCTTCTATTCTACCTCGCCTTCACGGTGAAATCCTAGGTGACCTCCAAAGGGGTTGTGAAGTTCCCGTGCTCTGAGCCCTTATTCTTCTTAACACTCTTTTAAATTGTGGTTCCTTAGTAGTCTACTCCACATTTATCTCCATAGCGCCTGTCTCCAACACTTCATCTTCATGTCAAAGACAGGGGTTACCTCATGCTTCTTTTCTCTCCAATAGTAGGTTGTTTTATGTCCTTGTGCTCTAGGCCACCACTATCTTCCTGTAGTTCTTCTTCCTCTCCTTCTTCTAACAAGGGGTGAGACTGGTTCCTCATCTTCCAAAGTGCCAACTGTATGTTTCCCCTTAGGTGGCCGAGGAAGTTCGAACTCATTTTCAACATACTTCCCATTTTCTAACTTGGGCTTGAGTTGGATATATACAAGGGTTGCCCCACTTTTCCCAATGGCCAAACTCATTGCCTTCATGTTAATATCATTATAAATTAATCTTTTAATGTATGCAGAATTACTTGGATAAACGTAAGTCTTCCTCATTGTGTGGTAGTTGCAATCTACCTTATCTGCATTGAAAATCAACCAATGCACGCGTCTGAAAATCTATGTACAAATGCTTAAAAATAACTCGTGGTGAAGGCATGATGCAGATTACACAAAGGGCCCCACTTCTCATCCTTCATCCCAAAACGTGTGATACAAAAGTGTTGATATACTACAAACTGTACTGTTTATCTAATACTCGAAGGTAAATCCTTGGGTATTCTCCATTCTTCCTCAAATACGGTGTGGAGGTGCTCATACCACAATTTTTCCCTTTGTTTAAAGGGGCCACTCATGGTCCCATCACAAGTATACTTCTCAAATCTCTCTACAAGAGATTTCTTCTCCTCGAGATATTGCCAAACTTTATCCTTAGGCCCATCGGGCACTCCAATTTCTACAAAAACAAGGGATAATAGGATCATCATTGAAACTTATCTTATCACCTTCGTGTGCTTCCTCAATGATGGTTTCAACAATGAAACCCGCCAAGTTGTAAACTACACCTTTAGTCATTTTCTTTGCTATGTGTAGCCACAATGTATTTACCTACGACCACCACTCTTGGTTATTTAACTTTGTGAGGAGGTGTGCTACTGCCTGGACCACTGGGTACTTCGTAATTTTTCAATATCCATTACATGCCCTCCCTTGAGGTAACCCAATGCCTTCCTTGTTGCCATTATACCTTCTTTGTCCGAAAAGATGCTACTTACTTCAATGCCTTACTCCAACATCCCGTCAAACTCCCAATCAAGGGCATAGTGATCCTCATCTGTCACCCGACAAAATAGAAGAAGTCCTCATGGACTCTACTCATTAACCATTGGTATAATTTTTTTGGTTTTCCAAAATAAGGAGTTCATACAACTATAAAACTCCCACCTTTGTCAACAGATTCTTGCCCGCGTCATCATACATGACCATATCATCCATTGTTCTCTTGTTTGTCTTCACAACCAACAACTTATCTAGTTCATCCTTATTATCCTTTGTTCTATGATTGTAATCACTCACCTTGCACTGGTGAACATGTGAGTCCCAATCGCGACCCATGTAAACCCCTTTCCGGGTATTACATTTTAGAAAACCTACTCTCAAGAGCATCTTTGACTTTGATTTCAACCTCCTTTTGCTTCTTCCCCTTATCACCGTTCCAGGTGCTCTTTTTGGTGTCATTTCAACTATAAAGGTGTGTTTTTAACTGATTCAAGCTCTGTAACTCAACTCTGTGTGCCCTAGCTCGAAACCATGTGCCCTAGCTCAAATCCAAACCCTAACTATCAATTTTCTTCCTCGCATGCCTCTTCTTTGCTCAAACACTTCTCCAAATGGAGCGGTAATCACCCTAGTGTGTAAATCTGACAAATTCAACTAGTTCATAGCTCTCCGTACTTCATGACTTGTTCTTTAGCTTGTCCGTCAACAAATTGCCCGAATGATCTTGATCAAAAAGGTGAAAATGATTTCACAACACCACCTTATATATATTTTCATAAAAATCCACATTTATTTCTCACCACCTACCACCGTACGTCGCATTAACTTGACGTTTCTTCACTTTTCACTTTAATGATTCTATGCCATAGTCATAACCTTCTGGCATGCCTACTACTCCTTGGCCACATAACTCCTTTCACATGCATCCATGTGCCGAAGTACTTCACCACTGTGCCTTTCACTAAGTAGTTTCCATAGCTGCAACCTACCTCACATTACACTTTGTGCATCCATCTATACATACGTGGTCTTCATTCATGTGTAAATTTTCTCTATCTGCACCTTTACTTCAAGCACTGCATAAAATCTCTTTAGGCGCATCCATCTTCAGATGACATTGAAACTTGGTCCATGTACCCTATATATAGTCCACCCCACACTAATGGAATGTGTCGTCCTTTGTGCATGAAAACACTTAGATAGTAATAAGCTTCTTGCATGTAAGTGCACTTATTACACAAAACATTGAACTAAATTGACAAAGCATAGCAATGATGAAGGAAACACATATAAAGTGAATGTATTAAGGAAATATAATCTAAGTGGTGGTATCTTGCCTTATTACAAAATACCAAGAAGACTTATTTATAGTAGGTCTTTAGCCTACTCTGTTGAAGTAATCGGGCAACAATGTTCCATTCATCGTCTCTAACTCGATAAGTGCTTGAATCAAGTATATAAGTTATAACATATGGTCCCAACCAATGCACCTTAAGCTTTACATGGTGGCACAAAACTTTAAGTCATAAAGGAGAACCATCTATCCAACTTGAAGCTTCTTATCCTTAATATGTTTATCATGCCATGCCTTCTTCCTAGCCTTTTCTTGCTTCTGACTCCATCTTTTTATAGTGTGCCTTTCATCTAACTGCATCAGTTTATCAATGCGCTCTTCAAGTGCTTTCTCATCATCCAAACCTCTTATGCACAATACGTAGAGATGGTAACATGAATTCCTCTGGTATAATATCCTCCATGCCAAACACCAACTAAAATGTTGTGGCCTTATTCAACCTCTTATAGGTTGTCATGTATGACCAAAGTACAACAGAGACTTTATCATCCCAGTCTTTCCTTCCAACATCACAAATTTTAGTTAAGGTATGGCTCAATATCTTGTTGAAGGATTCAGCAGTTCCATTTTCTTGAGGGTGATAGGGTGTTGTTTTATGGTGTGCTACTATAAAGTTTTTCCATAGTATCTTGATGGTCTCATTAAGGAAATGACTACCCTATTACTTGTCAAACTCAAAGGACAACCATACCTACTGATAATATTTTCCCAAAAAAACCTTGTTGTTGTAGCTACCATGCAATCCTTTGTAGGTGAAGCTTTTACCCACCTTTCAAGGTAATCAGCACAAGTTATAATGTAGCGCAATCCATACTTACGCGCAGTGGGGAAATAGGACCCACAAAGTCAATTGCCCATTTTTCAAAATATTTTGCGCTAGTAATAGGCCTTAAAGGCATCTCATCTTTATTCTCAAGCTTTCCAAGGCACTGAAAATGGTCATGTGCCTTACAATATTATTTACAATCTTAATACAATGTTTCCCACCACAAACTAGCCAATAAAATCTTGCATGCATTGACATATATGGTATAGTGTCCACCTGCAATTCCCCCATGAGCTTCTTCCATAATGGCTTCACATTCATGCTCAAGTACACAACAATGTAAAACTTCATCCCGACCTAGTTTGTATAAGTCTCCACTAATCAACATGTAAGGTGCGACGCGAATGGCAAGTTGTTTCTTCTCCAAATCCTTCATCCCTTCAGGCACCACACCAATTCTAAAAAAGACAACAATATCCTCTAAGTCAAAGGGTGTGCGGTTCAATATGAAAATTTGTGAATCTGACATTGTGTCTTTAATGCTTTACGCATCCTCACCTATATTAATCCTTGATAAATGATCTGGTCCAGAATTACTCTTGCCTGGCTTAACCACCACAATGAAATCAAATTCTTGAAATAACAGAATCCAACGACATATGTGCCCCTGCAAGACGGGCTTATTTACCAAGTACTTTAATGTCATGTGATCTGTATAGAAGATAAAAGGTGTTTCCAAAGAAGTACTATTGAAACTTATGCAGCACGTAGATCATAGAAAATGCCTTATGCTCTGTAGTTGTGTAATTTTGTTCTACTAGAGTTAACTTCCTACTTGCAAAGTAAGTAGGATGCTTGCAAAGTAAATAGGATGATCAACAATCCCTTCTCTAGGCTAGGATAATACCGCACCAATGGCCATACTAGAGGCGTCCACATGCACATGAAAAGGTTTGGTCCATGAAGGAAAGCGCAAAATAGGCATTGTAGTAATATTTTCCTTTAATGTCTCAAATGCATGTTGTTACGCCTCACCCCAATGGAACTTGCCTTTACCCTTCAATAACTCCTCTAAGGGTGTGATGATCTGGCTTAGCCTTTGATAAACTTCCTATAGTATCTTGTGTACCCTAAGAATCCACGCACCTCACTCGGCTAGTAGGTTATTTTAGGTCCAAAATACTATCAACCTTATCGGGATCTACTAATAAGCCTTCCTTACAGATTATGTGTCCCTAAATAAAGTCCCAAAGGGTGTGTTGATTATGGATCTTAATTGCTTCATAAGAAACTTGCTTTTACATGTTCTTGGCTCTTATAAGAACCAAGCATCGATCGGATGTAATCGGGCATCGAGAATAGGTCAAGGTGTAACCAGTGTTGGTCGGATCTAGGTTAGGAAGTGGTCGTCGATGGTCGAGCAAGAATCGCTGTTGATTGACGGTTACCTATGCAACGTAACTTCTATTTTTGAAGAAAATAAGAATAAATCAATTATTTTAAATATGATTTATTGATTGTAAAGGCATAGTTAAGTTACCCAAAATAGATATATATGCATGTAAGCATTGTCTAAGGGTAAGGAAGAAGGAGAGAAAGAAAATAGCAATTGTTTTGTATGTAAGTTTTCTTGGTGAGCAAGAAAGAGTAGCTGAGTGAGGGAAAAGCATTGAACATCCTATGAGGTGGTGGAAGATTGTAGATCTTCACCGTATTTCCTCTATAAAGCCTTGAATAATAGTATTGGCCATTTCTTGGTGGACGTAGCCCACACTTGGTGAACCATGTTAAATTTGGTGTAATCTTTCTCTTGTTTATTTTATCTTTTGGTTATTTCTACATTAATTGCTTGTATGACTCATCTGGTTATAGATCTCGTGCTACATTTTTATATGGTTTAACCCCATCAATTTGTATCAAAGATTTGTTTGGAGGTTTTTTTGCTGATAGGATTTACTCACAGAGGGTTTTCTGATTGAGTGGGAGCTACAACAATGGCAGAAGAAAAAAAATACAAGGTAGAGAAATTTGACGGTCGTAATTATCAATTATGGAAGATGTAGATTGAGGATTATCTTTATCAAAGAGATTTATTTTTACCGTCGGATGAGAAGTATAGACCTACGAAGATGGTGGTGAAGAATGGAAGATTCTTGATAGAAAGGATTTGGGATCTATAAGATTGAGCCTGCAACATCTATGGCTTCCAATATTACAGTATGGCTTCTACGGTGGAGTTAATGAAATCTTTTGCCACTATATGAAAAACCTAGTGCTTCAAATAAAGTTTATTTGATGAAGAAATCATTTAGTTCTAAGATGCATGAAGGTGGATTTGCATCTAGTCATTTGAATGATTTCCAATCTATTGTAAATCGCTTAAAATCGGTTTACAATACCATTTGATGATGAAGTAAGAGCACTTTTATTCTTATATTCTTTTCTTGATAGTTGGGATGACTTGGTAATGGTTCTTAGTAACACAACATCTGCTAATAATATTTTGAAGTTTGATGATGTGGTTGGTATAATCTTGAATGAAGATATTAGCGGGGAAGAGTACAAAGGAATCATCATCTGGAAATGCTTTGAATGTAGAAAGTAGGGGTAGGCGAGAAGGAGAGATCCAAGAGTAACTGTGATAATGGGAAATCAAATTCAAGGGATAGCAGATCTAAATCCAGTAAGTAAGGGAATTACTTGTTGGAAATGTGGAAAGAAAGGACATGTAAAGAAAGATTGTTGGTCAAAGGATAAAGAGAACCAAAGAACGAGAAAAAGGTAAAGAAGAAAATCTTACTACATCATAGGTAATGCAAGATGCTCTTATTCTTTCTTTAGATAATAGAATTGAATCATGGGTTTTAGATTCAGGAGTTTCTTTCCATGCAACCCCTAATAAGGGTTATTTCAGAAATTATGTCCAGGGTAATTTTGGGCATGTTTATTTGGGTGATGATGAACCTTGCAGTATTACTGGTAAAGGGAAGTTCATCTAAAATTGTAGAATGGAAATACATGGGTATTGAAAGATGTGAGGCATGTGCCAAGCCTCAAGAGGAATCTTATTTCTGTAGGGCAACTAGGTGAATCTAGTTACATGGTTACTTTTACAGAGACTCTTGGAAAGTCACCAAGGGTGCTTTTGTTGTGGCAAGAGGTAAGAAGGTAGGAACATTATATTTATCTACCTATATTATTGATTCCTTTTCTGCATTATCTACTTCAGATTCAGATGCATGCATATGGCATAATCGGTTGGGTCATATGAGTCAAAAAGGAATGTAGATCTTAAAGGTTAAGGGTAAATTATTAGATTTGAAAGATTTAGATCCTAATTTATGTGAGCATAGTATCTTTGGAAAGCAAAAGAGAGTGAGATTTCTCAAAGTTGGGAAAACTAAGAAGGAGAAAAAATTAGAGCTTGTACGCTCAGATGTGTGGGGACCAGCTCATGTAGCTTCTCATGGAGGATCCCAGTATTATGTTACTTTCATTGATGATGATACAAGAAAGGTATGGGTTTATTGTATAAAACGTAAATCTGATGTTTTTGAGACTTTTAAAACATGGAAAGCCCTTGTTGAGAACGAATCAAATTCTAAGATAAAGTGCTTTAGATCGACAATGTTGATGCATAGTACAGTGCAGCAATTGATCTCCAAGTGGGAGATTGTTGAGTATGGAGCTTAATTGCTTCACAAGAAACTTGCTTTTACATGTTACTAGTTTTGTGACAAGTCGGTGTGGTCGGGGATGTAATGGCGTCGGTCATAATAGGTCGGGTGTAATCGATGTCGATCATGGTGTAAGGCGTCGGTCGATCCAAGCCAGAAGTGACGTCGACAAATCGTGAAGTAACCTGTCGATGGTTACCGTCTGACGTAACTTTTGTTTTTTGACGAAAATTAGAATAAATCAATTATTTTAAATATGATATATTAATTATAAAGGCATAATTAAGTTATCCAAAATAGATATATATGCATGTATGCATTGTATGAGGGTAAGGAAGAAGGAGAGAAAGAAAATAGCAATTGTTTTGCATGTAAGTTTTCTTGGTGAGCAAGAAAGAGTAGTTGAGTGAGGGAAAAGCATTGAACATCCTGTGAGGTGTTTGAAGAATATAGATCTTCATTGTATTTCCTCCGTCAAAGCACCTTGAATAATATTATTGGTCGTTTCTTGGTGGATGTAACCCACTTTGGGTGAACCATGTTAAATATGGAGTAACCTTTCTCTTGTTTATTTTATCCTCTGGTTATTTCTGCATTCATTGCTTGTATGATTCATCTGATTATAGATATGTGTAACATTGTTATATGGTTTAATCCCAACAAGGTGCAGCAAACACGCACTTCTTTATGTTCGAAGAGATGCTTAACTACCGAAATCACTCAAACATAAGCCTCAAACTATCATAGGGGTCTTTCATGAGCCCATAGACTGTCAATCATCTAGATAAACCTGCACAAACTTATGAATAAATTCCTAGAATTCCTACACAACAAAGCATGAAAATATTACAGGCGTATTCTTTAATCCAAAGGGTATAAGCTGTGTATGGAAAAATTCCCCACTCAGTGGTGAAAGGTTTCTTCTCTTGATCCTCTTTAGCTATCCTTATCCGATGATATCTAGAAAATCCATCAGTTAAGGAGTAGATTTCACGCCCTGTAATGCCTTCTAAGATTTATTCAATAAACGGTGTGGGGAAAAGATCAACTACACATGCGCAAAATTTGACTCCTTGTAATCCACTGAAATTTTGATTCTTCCATCTTTCTTGATACTGATCACCATAGGGCTAACCCACTCTAACTCCTCAATAGGCTCCATGATTCCATAATTCAACATCTTATCAATTTCTTCTTTCACCTTGATGCACAGGTTAGGATTCATCATGTAAGGCCCCTTCATAATAAGGTGTGCACCTTCATTTAGCTTGCTTTTTATCTCACCCAAAGATTCATCTACCCCTTTCAATTCATGATAGCCTCTAGGAAACAGGTCTTGGAAGTCGCGCAATAGCTCAATTATCTTAACAACCTCAGAGTCAGACCAATAATCCCCAATGATGGCCTCCTTTGACTCAGCATCCACACCAATGTTGACCTTTTTAGTTTTCATTGGCTCATGGTAGGTGCGCACCTTCTCATCTACATTTTCTAAGACCTCACGCGTACCCTCTGTATGCTCAACATCTAGATTCTCCACCTCTAAATCATCAATGACATAAACTATCTTTCCCTTTTACTTATCTAGGCGGGCATGCCCAAGTTGTTCTCAGTATATGTCTCTTCTTTGAAGCGTGCCTCCAAGTCTGACTCGCCTAGTATTTCCCGAATAAGTTCCTCGGCCTTTGCACTATCCCCCATATTCAAGCGCTTTATAACCTATAACACCTCATTCACCGGAGGTTTAGTGGAAAAATAGTCAAAGGTCATAATCATACATGTTGTTAATTCTTACCAATTTCCAGTCTCTCTATTCAACTATGTATAGACATATCATGCACGTGCACAGCCTCGCAAGGTGTAGTAGAACTTGTGAACCCACATCGAAGGTGGTAAAGCTTCTTGCCCCCTCGTCCAGAGTCTCTCACACTGCTAAACGTGCTTTCTTGAGCAGGATCATTCCCATGAAATTCACATATCTAAGTAGGTGCATTGCTCCTTCAAAATCTCGATGAGAAGGCAATTCTCACTTCTCGCCATTCCAAAATATTATCCCTATGAACCATCCACCAGCGCACTATTGTCTCACGCAAAGTATAGACTATCATATTCCTTCTTTCCACTTGATTTATCCATTGAACTTCCATAGTGTGCAAGAATACTTGATTTCCTTCACCAAAGTGTACCTTGGTACCTAGTTATTGCCCAAATTCCTAACACAAATCGACTACTTACGCGCGTAACTACACTCCTCACTTCACACCCAACCATTTCATAAGTTTCATGTGCCCAGTTTTCACATGCAACACTTGTAGTATCACTCATGGACTGTGCATCATCCCACTAGAGAACTCCTTCCTTTGATGGCTCAAGCACTTCCGGATCTCTAATGGTGCACACATAAATTATGTTCAAATCCTCTTCACTTAAGGGCTCTACATAAGGTGCAACTTTTCCATCTACCAAAGGAATGATGATGTGCTCCTCCTTGTTCTCAAAACTGATGTAACCCTTATTAAAGCACAAATCAATGTTGTTTTCATAACACCAAGGGCACCCAAGTAGTGCTAGAAAATTATCTGCTTCTGCAAGCACCAAGACCTCAAAGTCCCCAATAAACTTGGCCCCTTGTATAGTAATCATAGCATATTTTAAAACCCCAATAGGTGTGGCTTTAGTCCTATTTTCCATAAAAAAACATTTAAAGATGGTTGTAATGGTGGTCTTCCCATTTGAATCCATGCGTCCAAAGTGAGTACATTCACTTTTGTACCTGTGTCAATCAGAATGTTACTTAAAATCTAGCCATCAACAACAACATTCAGAGTGATCTCTTTGTCATAATCCAAACTATGAGGAGGAAGGTTAACATGCAAAATCTATCTTTCACACTCTATTCCAACACACGGGGTGTTTCCTTTAACCATTCCCCTAAAAAAGGAATGATGTTCTCTTGTCATAACGTCTTACAAAATTCCTTCAAACCATCAACATCCATTTGATGGATCTTAGTGGCTTTCTTCTTCTCAAACTTCCGTGAGTGTTCCTTTCAAACATTGTATCTTACCCTATAAATTCCTAATAACTTCTATGTTTTCTTGATAAACCTCCTTCTGATGCATAGGGTCTAGATAATTTGCATGTAATAACTCCTCCTTTGTAATGGCAAGCTTCTAATTTAGAACTTCCTGGCGCGCGTAGCCTCGGCGCATGTAGTAATATTTACAAGTACCAACTCGGGATCAAAGTGCTAACTTCGTCATCCACTAGTCTTCCTGATTGTTGTACTCTAACCATCCCCACGCCCTTGTCTTACTTACGCTTCTTACTCAAGTGTTCATACAAGTCTGGACATTATTCATAGTTGTGATTCTTCCCAGAAAGAATATATAATGTTCTAAGGGCATCGCGTACTGTAATGATCAATGGATCCTCATGTATAACATGTTCCTATAGGAAATTCACTCCTTCCGTCGTCACAACCTTAGCCTCGAATCCCCATGGATCCTTGACCTCGCCACAACCTCCATTCAAGCGCCCTTATTGTGATCATGATCATGATGCTCAACTTTTTCCTTTGAATTGTTTTCCTTTGACCGGTCCGACATACACCAAGATCAATGGCATCATGAATCTAACCAATCAGCCCGTAATTCTCATTATCATGAGTGGTAGACGTGAAAATATTACAATTGTAGACACCTCGTAGTTTGATCAATGCACTAGTATTCCTAATAATTACACTACCTATTCTTCCCCTTGTAAATTGATGGTACACTTCCAGTTAGACCTATCTAAATCCCTTCTTACAACATCTTTTTGGTTGTATTTCCTCTTGTAAACCACTTAAACAGGTTTTCATAGCCTTGTTCTGACTACATTAGTTTCTTATTCCCTTCTAGTTTGCTTCTATTAGCTCCTGGACTATCAATCCATTTCATTGGATTGATTAGACCTTCCAGAACCCTTCCAAAACCCTAATTCCTCTCTAAACGAGATTAATTAGTCTAACCTAGGTTAATTACCCTAAACCTAGTCAAATCCTACTTTGACTTGCTAATTAACTTGTTGACTCCCTTTTTAGTCCCACATGCACCCAAAAGCCTCCCATTTTCCAAATGAAAAACTATAAATAGGGCTATACCCCTCCCTCATTTCCTAAGAATTCTCTCTTCTTCCTAGCATAGATTATAGCATTTTGTTTAGGCTTTAGAGTTTATTTCATTTCTTCTATTTAGCTATTTGCTTTGCTTTTGCATGCTACAATCCAATATGGAGTAAAAGGGAAGAACCATTGGCCTTGAAGCCATTAATGGGGAGATCTCTTTCTCTTAAAATACAAAACTGAATGCTTAGATCCTCTTAGGTTCATTATTTCAAGCTTTCAAAGAATAGAGGTTAACTTCATTTGCATAGTTTGCTTGTTTATTTCAAATTAATGTATGCAAAGAAGAAACCCTTGCTCATTTCTTATCACATGGTCCATTGATTGAATTGTTAAAAGCCTTTGGGGTTTCTTTAGAGATTCTTATCCCAAATCCATGGCTTTTGAAACTTTTCATCGAACACAAGAATAACAAGACACTTTCTTCCTTATCATGGATTGCAACAATGGGCACCTACCTAAATCATGATCCAAGTGACAAATCTCACGAGTCTAACAAAATGGCACACACGATTTACAAGGACAATTATCCTTAGTATGCCCTTCTACTTCACAATATGTGCACCAAATTCCATTACACGTCTCATGCATTGAGTTAACTGACAATTTCTCTAATGCGCTTAGCCATAGCTACAATCTGGGCCTCTAAAAATGGGCTCACTCCTGTGTCTACACTTCCCACTTCCTCAACATGCAAAGCTTCTTTAATTACCTCGTGCAGATCCATATAAATATTGTGGGAGATCGCCCTTCTGAAAGGCATGATCAGTCCTCCAACAAACCATTGAGCATGCTAACTTAGATGTATATCATAAGATAACTTAGACAGAAGGGTTTTGAAATGTGCATCATACTCCCAAACACTCTCAGTTGTACCCTACTTGATGTCCTTTAGCGCATTAATGCTCTTTTGCTCAAATTTAGGGATATAAAACTCTTTCAAGAAAGCATCCCGCAACACGGTATAATCTACACAAGTCTGGTCTAGATCAAATTTCTTGTACCAACTATGCACGCACCCTTGCAATGTAGTTGCAAATTGACTTTCCTTACGCTCTGGAGTTGTAATCCCTTCGTGCATCATAGTATCTCACACATATGCATGTGCTCAACTGCATCTTCTATCCCTCTATATTCTGGAAGACGAAGAGACATTTCCATATAAATATTTTGGGGCTAGTGTGGACCGTGCCCACCAGATCTAGAACCTGTATTTCCTCTTGTGTTTACTTCGCCCTAGAACCACCAAATCCATTAGATCTTGAGCCACCTAATCCTCCTGATCCCCCTCCGGTGGAAAGTATCGAGACCGGAGGATGCAATTCCTTATGTCCCAACGGTTGTGCTAAATTGAACTCCTACACCTGTAAATGTGTGTTACTTCCAGCACGTGATGCCAACGTTCTATGAGCCCAAGTTCTATGTTGATGACGCACCAGAAAATATACCTCCAACTAGACCTCTCGAATAACATAGATGACAATTGTGCCACCATAGATGAATAAGCTACTTGATTAACTCCTAAACTTGACTACAAATCAACTCTATCTATCACTACTCTATTATCCACACTAGCTTGCTTACTAATAATTGTCATAGAAACTGGAAAACCAAGTGCAAGGGATAGGTCACCAAGAGGGATCAAATGCACGCCCACGATCCATATAGCTTCCACCGGTATGCTCTAATTTAGGTCGAAGAGGGTTCTCTACCATTATTTCCCAAATGGGGAGTTCTAGATGCTCGGCTCCACATCCTCTACATGAGCTTCAAATCCTTCATGAGCCATCTCCCTCCACAACGTCATTCATTTTGAAACTTCACATTGCTTCTCCAAGTCCCTCTCACACACCTCATTAAACTTAAGTCATCTTTCTTTCTTATCTCTCGTTTTCGCTGCTAGGTCCATCATCTTTCACCACACCTGCTCTTACCCCGCACATGGTGGGATTTATCTAGCCATAGGTTTCTCTTCCAAAGCTAGGGTCATAATCAAGATCTTAATTGCCAAAGGAATACCGTGCAAATAAGATCCTTTGGGTTTTCATATGAACTGGAACTTAGCAACCTATGGACAAGAGTAAGTAGAAACTGTGTACTCCATAATATATCTATTCAGACACCACTAAACCAATCATCCAAAACACACGTCCATGTTAGATCTACATCATACAAGGCTGGAATTCTTCTTGTGTCCAAACAAGTGTACAAAACCTCCAATTTCTCTTTGATGCATAAGCAACCAACCACTCATACAACTCTATAGGAAAGATGGTGAAGAATGTCTCATACAACTCGTGATACATATTTTATTCAACACATGTATGTACATTAAATTTAGGTCCAGTGCTAAATCTATGAGCATATTCTTCCTCCAAATCATCTAACCACTCTTCAACACTAGCTAAGGTCAACCGGTACGTCTTCATCATGCAACATCTTGGAAAACAACTGAAAAAGAGGTCCCAGTAATGGAACCAAAATGTAGCCTAGATCTTACCAACAAAATCCCAAGACGCACCGACACATAACACGGCTGAACGATCACTCACCCAAAGCACACAAGGGTACTGTGTACCTCTTTTATGTTAGTTTTTTCAAGGATTTAACATGATTAAACAGATATTCTAGATCCATAACAGTTAACCAAATATATTGCAATGTTTAAACCAGATCTAGATCTTAACCATATACAAGAACAATTAAACAAGAACCAAGATAAAATTTACCATGCAAGATCCATTCACAGATGTGTCTATAATCAATATCCAGCCACAAATATCCATTATATTAATTGATGTAAAACACAGAAGCTTCATACATACATAACATAATCACCATAGTCATGTGCGCCCATAAACTTGCAGCATAACTCTACCAAAACATAGAACTCAGAACTCTCTAAACCATGCAAATCAATACATATTTATAGGGGTGGGGACTTGCCCTTCACTGCCCATGCACCTTTCAAAAATAGACTACATGCTAATAATAGCCATGCACCTTTACATAATAAATACGAGAGCATGCAAGCTTGCTAATAATATATTATCTAATAATATAACAACAAAGTATAATCATATTATTAGCTCCAAAAATATACATGGTGTTTGATCTTCTCCTTTCTGAAATATCCTTTTCGTGCTCCTTAAGTCTTCTACAAAACATGCACTGAACTCCATGTCTATAATTAGCCTCAATTTGCCAAATGGCTAATTTATGATTTCAAACCGTCCTAGGCATGCCCTATTTTCCAATAGTTTTGTGTGTATCTACGCATGCCCAATCCTCCCGCACTTTCATACTTAAGATATATTTCATCAACTCAACAATGATGTATCAAGCGAAGATGAAATAATATGGGAGGGATAAGTGATAGATGGTGGTGACTCATGTATAGTGCTAGATGTAACCTCTAGAGAAGATAACAATGGAGGAGGTGAGGCACACTCAACTATATGGAAAGAAGGAGATTCATGACTATCAAGTGCCTCACCATTATCGGATAGAGATTCATAAATGAGAATGTCATTAAGCACACTGTCAATAGGATCATCTACATAATATGAAGGAGTATGCAAACTAGGAGAGGATGTATCATGAGAAACAATGTCAGAAGAAGCATGAGAAGGAATAATATCAATGGTTGGAGTAGAAGTAAAACTAGCATGTGTAGGTGACTGAGTATTAATACCAAATAAGTAATCAATAAGAGAATCATCTAATGTTTCATGTGAAATATCAGAAGGTGGGTCACAAGTAACCGTATAACATGGCGTACAATGAGTAAAGGCTATTGGATCATCAACAATACTAATGCCTAAGGGAGAATCTTTAAAGCTAGTAGGCACATGTTGCAAGCCATCTTGAAGTTGTTGTTTGACATAATTAGGTGTAGTAATGGGAGAACCATAGAGGGATTTGAGCTCAGCAATGGCAACCTCATCGTAAATAGGGTTGATACTAACATGAGACATAATGGGCAAAGAAGATGAACTATTCTTAGCCATGTAGCGGATCCTAGGGCAAGGTATTCTAAAAGATGGGTTCACCAAAATGATTAACTAAAATAAGGATTTTAGATTTAATCTAACTAGTAACAATAATAGAATAATTGATGCAAAATGTAAGATAAGTGTTAGTGGATGTTTTTTAATGTTTAAATGAAATGCAATAAATGAAATAGTAGTGTTTAGGGTACTAACCTAAAAAGTACTTACCTCTTTGTGTTATAGGACTATGATGATGGATAGGTGGACATGCTGAATGTAAAGTTGTGACTCAGAAAATTGAAGCACACGTGTATCTATCTCAGTACTGGGGTGCCTAGGAGAGGACCGGGGCACATGAGGACGCCCTAATCTATAGTCTGGGCACTCTGGTCTACAAAAAATCTCGGGATTTGGTTACGATAGTGTCGCAAGTCCTCTATAACACCTTCATCTTGATTAATATATTGTCGCAATAAACTTGCTTATGTTGTTGTAGCTGTATGATGATGATCTACCTGCAAAACCCCATACGAAGAATCAAATCCCTATAAAAAGAAAGATGCAAATGAAGGGGTCAAACTAACCTTAACTGCCACAATGGTGGACTTACAACTAAGTGTTACACTAAATTCCAGACCCAATGTAGTTTTGTGTGCTTGTGTGTGCAATTGTGTGCCTAGGGTGCCCTAGTGCCAATGATGTAAAAGTAGGGCAATAACTAGATGTAAAATGCAAATGGTGGATGGAATAGAAAGAATACAACCCTTTCCCCCTATGCTTGTGTGATGCAGATGTAGAAGATTCCCAAATGTAGTCCTTTTCCTTAGTAGTAGCTAGCTCTTGATAGTAAATAATTTGTCCATAATGTGGTGAGTATGTTATGTTTATATAGGGATCTCTTGCTCAAATTTTGACACTAATGGCCTGATATGCCGACTAGCACATAGGTGAATGAGACCATAAAACCGTAGAGACCGACCTCAAACAATGAAATTAAATGTGAACATCACGGAAACTAGGGCACCCAAAATCAAGGACCGGGGCACCCATGGGTACCCCAATATAACCCTAGGTGCCCTAGTTAGGGACTAGAGATGACAAACGACCAAATTACGACACTTAATACTTGTTAAAAGATGACCAGAACTATGTAGACAATTGACGACTATGCAAGAAAAATGATAATGATGACTAACTAAGTGACGACAAGGACTAGGGGATGAGCCATTAGTGAATACTTTTCTTACGCGAGATCCATATATAAAATAACATACTTGGTGGTAAAAATGTAATAGTAAGTGTGTGATCTTGTGACTCTAATAATATTTTCCTCCTTCAATTGACTTAAAATATATATTCATCCATCAATTTTCACATGCAAATTACTCATTCTCCCATCGTATATAATATTAAAATCATACTACCATGACCTCCCCAATAAATTATTACATGCATCCATCAAGTAGGATGTCATAAAAATCCTATTCGTGTACATACCAACCTACATTTCCACCTATCAATTATCGAGAACAAGTCTATCATATCATTCCACTAACCATGACATTCTATATGTCTTTAGACGTAGCTTACACACAGACCCCAATACTACATAAAGGGATGTTTTGAGACAATATTTGAAAAAATGTCTCAAATTAAGAATAAAAAATTTAATTACCATCTCAAGAATTATCTATTTAAAAGTGTATCTAATTATTGTCTAGGACAATTGTCCTTCTAGAGATGAGATAGAAGAAAAAAAAATATAAATACAATTATTTTGTCTCTAAGTGACTATCAACTTCCTCTCTAGAAATGAAAATTTGTCTCCTTAAAGACTATCATTCTATCTCTTGAGACAAAAGAATTTTCCTCCCCACATATTGTCACCTTTTTGTCTAAATATGATGTATTTAATCCCAACTATTGTATATGTAGAGACAATATTAAGAAAATATGTTAAACAACAAAGCATTTCTATTTTAAAATTTCTAAATTGTGATTATAAGATTTCACCAATAAACACAATATTTTAATGACTTTAAATTTTTAAGATATTTCAATAAGAAATTTCTTTGTGGAGTACAATAGAGTAGCATAACAAAGTCATATGTTTTCCATAAATACATGTATTTATTACGCAAATGTTTAAAAAATCATGTTAATGCAAAATTACATCACCCTCGAATGACTGAATTGGGAATGAGGCATTTGGTGTAATTTGCTAACATGGGACCATCTCTCAAGCTGTGGGACTTGCGAACTTGAGATGGTCCTCTGAAGAAAACTTACTTATTCTACCTAATCCTAATGCTAAACTACTCCTAGAAGGGAAAATGCAGCTAACTAATCCTAAACTAACATTCCAAGGGACTAGGAGAGAGAGAGGGTTAGAAAGATGCAAAAAGGAAAAACTAAGCTAAGGGTGGTGATAGCACCAAGAAAAGGGGTGAGATACTCTACTTGAGGGAGAATGGAAGGAAGATGGAGTTGAGAGAGGCTAGACAGGTGTGACACAAACCCAAATCCCAACTTGCCATCAAATCTCCATGAAACACAACCTCATGAACCTACAAATGAGAGAAACATGCACAAAATACAACAACACAATGGAGAGGTAAGAGAAACACAATAAAAATGAGCTAGGGTTGAAGAAACACCACAAAACATGATTTTTATTGCTTCAAAACATGCACAGACCATTTACATATGATGCACAAAGGCATAATTACATTACAAGCCCAAGAGAAGGCTCGCAACTCAAATGGAGTTGAGGGAAAATTTTGTAAGAGTTTCCCTAACTCCCAAAATGTCTCTACAAAAATGAGGGGGTCGATTACATTATATAGGAAATTTTCTAACCTACCCTCATTAAAGAGGTATGGGCACCCATACAAATTCACTTCCCAAGGGTACTTCTGTCAGATGAAGACATGGGCACCATACCGCATTAATACCGGTTGTTGAGTTGTCATTCACCCACCAAATTTTGCCTTGTCTGGGACTCATAAGCCATCCAACCATGTGACCTGTCCAACCTAGTGTGCCTCATGACCTTAATCGTCCAACCTTAGGGGGTTTGCACATCATTTAACCTTTAGGTTTTACATTTTGTGGTAAACGCCTACCTAATGGTCACCACCTTTTCACTGTGGGTTGTCCAACCTATGAGTTTGGAAGGTAGTATAACTTGTCCGTATGCGTCCAACTTATGACTCGACCAACCCAAGTGTCCAACCCATCGACCGAAAAACATAGGGGGTTAGACACCATCAAAACCGATTGTACATCGCTTTGCCGAAAAACCCCGGGCCGTCCATCTAGACCGACCAACCCAACCATCCACCTAGCCTTCGTATGATGTGTCACCCATCCAACCCATGAATCAAACCCCAAGCGTCCAACCTAGCCTTCCGTATATGTTGCTACCCGTCTAATCCAGATGTCCAACCTAGGTATCCAACCCAAAGAGTCTAACCTAGGTGTTTTTCCGACCTACTCACCCCGGCTCCGTGACGAACTCGTCCATCTCACTCAGTAACTCGTCCATCATCCAGCCTTGATTTTGATTCACGGACAACCCAACTAGCTCGGTTTGTTGGGGCTCACCAACTGCCATGCATGAATATTATCTCGGTTGATCCATCCCGAGTTGTATTTCTATATGATCTCTAGGTCCGAATTGACGGTCGTTTATTCGCCCTAGACTTTGAATGGCTAAGCCCATCTATAATGAATTGTCCAAATTAACTCGGGGGGGTAAATTTGGGATAACATTTCCTCTATCACTAAATATGTAAAAGGTTCAGGTGACATGGTTATGGGATAACCAATATTTAATGTTGGAATTACATTTCCCAAACACATAAAGCCACATTGTTAACTAATACAACTAGACCAAACTTAACTTAATGTTGTGATTTCTCATGATAGGAAATTGCAAACACTCTCCTAAATTTTATTTTATGATACCAAATGGGTTCAAAATTTAGGTTTATAAATGTTGGCTAGGTTACGATCATAACCATTAGGGCCATAAGTGTTATGGTCGTAACCCTTATGGTTGTAACCCTCAAGGCTTGTTGGGTGAAAAAAATGCAGGTATGTTAGTAGTAACATTTCATGGGACAATAGTCCCTCATCTTTGATGGGGAGGTTCCCTTATTCAAACCAAAATTGAAACCCTAGAATATTTACAAATATACATTCTATTGAATCTATATGAGGATGTTGGCTCCATTAAGTAATTTTATAATTTTGAATACAGGGAAAAAGATTTAAAGGAGAGCATAGATGAATGAAGAATGGGAAGTGAGAATAACACTTTCAAATAAGAAGGAAAACATATCTTATTCTAATTCTTGCATGTCAGTATAACTCAAGAACACACACATCTACATATAATGAAATCCATTGTTGTAAACAAGATACAAATTGAATCAAAGTTCAATGATTCTTGGCACACAAGTGAGAACACAAAGTTTCAATATCCAGAATATGTAAATGATGCATAAGATTAAAAAAAGATAAGAGAAAAAGATAGACTGGAAAAGAAAGAAAGAGAGGGAAAGGTTCTTCTTCTGTATTCAAAATCAGTATTCTTTACATCAAATCTCCAACATCCAACCCCTTTACAATAGAAAAAAAGGCCTTATATAGGCAAGAGGGGAGGAATAACTACCAAAACTAACTAGTTGTTTAATTAAGTGACTAATCACTTAATTAGTCAAGTTACATTTAAAATGACTTTACATTAAATATTTCCTTTTACAAAAATAAAAGTCAATAATAAAATAGAACAACTAGTTATGTTGAGTACTTGAGGAAGGAAGGGAGGAAATAGAAGAAGCAAGAACTTTCAACTTTAATACATGCATTCGAAACTTGGTAACCGCGGTTGATATTTCTATCTCTTTAGGTACAATAGTGTTAGCTAGATTATTCATCCAAGCTCCCAGAGAATTCTCCATTTTAGAACTTATGCCTCCATACTAAGATAATCATTTTGCATCCTCCACTATCACATTATTGAGCTCAGATAGTTCCTCCATTTTATCTGTATTCACATACTCTATTTTGTACAAGTCCTCTTTGATTAAATTCTTGAATTCTTTTTGATTTGATCTATTGATTTCCGTTGGGATGAATTATCCTTGAAAATATTACAATGGAGAGCTCGGAAATTTGCAAATATTTCATATTGTAGGGATTCACCTTTTTGAATAACATTTTGTAGTTCAATAGAAGCTTCTTTGAGAACTCTCATTCTCCATTCTACACTGAGGGACCATGTACAAGATAGATTGTTCTTGGGATCATCAAAAATATTCTCAGAGAGGAGGATTTTCCCATTTGTAAGAGGCCATGATAGAGGTCTTGAATGAAATATGCCCAAATCTTTACTTCTTTGTCAATCCTTTCCACCCCTAAGATGATTTGCTTTTGGGTCAAGATGATGTTATCATAAGTTTTGCATGCTTCATCAATAAACTCTACTCTTTTGATGAGGATTTTTTCACCCAAGCTTCAGCTTGTTTTTCCTGAATTGCATGCTTGTGTATCTCAGCAATGGCTTTTGAATCAAAATCAGCAGTTGCAGCGGATGGTGGGAGTGAAGACAAGGGAGTTGGATCCAAAAAGATATTATCATATGAGAGGAAGAACTTAATGAAGCTAGATAGTGCCTGAACCTACTCCTCTAATCGCTCCTAAGGTTGTTTACCTTAACAAATTAGATTAATGAAGATACACATCCATTATTGAAACTATTTGGTAGAGGGAAGGCCCATTACCCTCGTAAGAAGTGTTATGATATCAAATAATTCTTCAATAAAATCAACTCTAACTTTGATGGTACTCTCTTCTTAGCCTTTAACCAGGACTTGGCAATCATGGACTGATATTTGTCAAAATATTCCTAGGCATCACGGTCATGGTTAGGACTGTGGAATAATCAAAGGTAGGAATACCTAGGGCAAAAGTAATGTGGTGTGCATCAATTTAAGCAATTAGCGCCTCGATGATCTTTCAATTCTTTGGTTTGTGGATCAAAACTAGAGGCACAAGCCAAGATGTTATTAAGACGTTGTGCAGAGTTAGCAAAACCTCATGCATGAGCTAGACCCCGCTTAGAATTCTTTAGGTGTGTGGGGTTAGGTTAATCTCTCATTCTAGCCCAAAACTCATTCAGGTCCATGTGTTTGATGTCACTATCTAAAATTTCAAGAATGGATGTTTCCATACAAGAAATGGGTTCATACCCAGCAAATTGAAACTTCATTTTGACCAAAATGGATACTCGCAGGGAAATCTTGGTTCTCAAAGGAAAAAACTTGATAAAATAGAGAAGGTGGGAACAAAACATGCAAATGATTTTGAAAGGGGGCCAAACAATGATGAAATAATTTATCAGTTGGATGGAAAGAAATGCGTCTAGAACACGATATCAATGCAATTTGAATTTTTGAATTTGACCTGAAATAGAAGGAGAAATGGGCAAAAAACCGCTTTTAGGGCACGATGAGCAACAAGATAGAATGACTTGGATTTGCAAATGTGAGGAAAGAATATGATTAAAAAAAGGTTTATATAGTGTGGAATGCCCTCAATTAAAACATGATTTTCCCCAATTTTCAATTAAGGCGGTGAATCGGTTCTCAAAAGACCCGAGGAACAATGCCAAGAGGGTCTTGAACTCCGATTTACCCGACGAAGTGGTTAAGGTAGAGAAATCAACTTGGAGGGGAACATGAGACACATGGGAACAAGTTCCCATGGTTTCCTTTGGGTCCGACTTATACGGTTCCCATGGTGAGAAACTCGGAGGGATCGGTGATGTGGAGAATAAGCATCCCAACGAAACAATGTCTAGTGTGCTCACAAAACCCTACATAATCAATTGGCAAAGTGGGGCGGACAAGTCGGTGATGCAAATCATGTGAGGAACGGGGTTGAACATACCACTAGGGCCCGAAACACCCGACTTAACCGACACAAAGTGGGGAGATCGGGAATCGATGAACAAAGGGAACTAGAGAACAAGGTCAAATGTACCACTAAGACCCAAAACACACGATTGGTGATGAAGCAAAGATAGTAGTAAATCGCGGAACATGAGGAACAACTAGAGCAGTTCCTCATATTCCTCGAAGACACGACTTAGTCGATTATCTCCCAAAAACTCAAAATTGGACTAACTCTTTTTCTCTAATGCATTAAATACTTGACTCAACAAAGGGCAAAGATGACCAAGAATGTAAAGATTTACCCATGACTAATTTTTTTCAAATTTTTGAACATTTCATTTGGTCCATGACAATAAGGTCATAACTCGCTCACGTGTAGGACCACGTTAGCTTGCTTATGTTGTCTGTCGTAACCTAAGTGGTTCAAAAGCAACTTAAGAAAAGGATTTGATGTAGTGAATGTGAATTTTGTGAGTACTTATTTACAACATGATGGAAATATGGAATTTGAGATTCATAGATGAGCAATTGTTGCCAATGTAAAATGCATTGCCAAAGTAAAAAGCATATGCACATTCATTTTTATTGGCTTTGAAAATATTTTTGTTGATAGCATACTTTCTTAAATTAATTGATGTGTCTATTTAATTATTATAATTTTAAATTTCTAGAAGATCTTAATATTTTAAGTTTAGAGTTGTCACACACATGGAATTCAAATTTAAAGTTGTAATTATCCTGTGATGGTCAAATAAACGTCAAATTCAATTTATGAATAATTATTACATAATAGTTGTTCTCTACAATGACAATAATGGGTGGGATCTAATTATGTGACTATATGAAGTTTTATTTTTGCATTAAATTTAACGTGTCTTTGACTATCACAAGGTAATTTTGACCATAAATTTCACATACGTTTGACTTTTACTTAAAAGTTTTTTTATTTGACTATGAAAAGTTAAACAAAAAATAGTAATATCTTGGTTATACGGTAGAATTTGGGTCCCTTTTATTTGAGAAGTTTTTAATCTTTGAGAAATATGTAAAAGAATATAACTAGCATAGTTCTCTTAGATAAATCTATGTAAAAAATGTCAATAGGTATCATTTTAGAGGCGTCTCTATTGGATTTGAGACATAAGCATAATAGACTTATCGAGAATGAAACTTCTAGATATTTTTATATAAGTTTATCTAAGATAGGTATGATTAATAAGAATGTCCTACACTTTGCTCGGTAAATCGACACTTTTCGTTGGCTTTAGGACCTGCCTCGCCGAGAATGATGACGTGGACACAACGTTTTTAGTGAACGAAACTAACAAGAAAGGCAACACACATTTGCTACACAATATCGTCCCAGTCAATCCCAACCTTTATTGACCAATTAAATAGTATGTAAGAAAAAGTAAGCTACCAAGTACAATCTGGGGAAGAAATTGTAATTGAGGTTGAAAATTGTTTTGTGTTAAATTTAATTGTTTATGGTTGTGAACGTCGTTATCTATGTTGAATCCGGGATTTAAACTCAATTTTTGAACGGGAAGTAGAAGTGGCGAAGGTGTTATTTGGACAGAAAAGGCAATTTGATAATGATCACCCAACAGTAAAAGCTACACATCTTCCTTATTTTGTTTTATAATGGTGGTAAGACTCCCTAAACTTTTTAATAAGGCACTTTCCTCTCCAAAAAAACTACGATCATGAAATAAGATCTTTCTTGTCCTCTAAAACTAACCAATATGAAACTCTTTCCTCGATTACAACATAGGGAAACGAGGATATATGACATACTAAGCGGGGTTTAAAATAAGTCCAGAAATCATTTTTGTGTTGTTGTATAGATTAAGATTTGGCTTTTATTCTCTTTATTTATTTGTGAACTAGATTGATTAATCTCTCTGTTGTTTTTATAGTTATTAAGTTGTAATTTTGCTAGAGGCATTCGTCATTTTCATATGAATTTCATGGACAAACAACAAGAAGCACAATGTATTCCTTCTAACCATGGGAATACATGTTGGGTATATCAATCTTCTATTAACATTTTGGGCCGCCAAATTTTGAGAAGGCTACGGGTTCTCATTAAAACCCGCATTTCACAAGTCTGGTACTACTTTTTTGTTTATTGACATTCATAAGTGTCCTTTGTTGCTTTATTTAATATTCATAACATATTTTTATGAAACTTACTTGTCGTGCTTTTGATCAATGTTATGTCTTATGCAATCTTGTAATGATCAATACAAAATTGTCACTCTTTTCAAATTTATTTGAATCTCTATGACAATGTATAATAGCAAAGGTAAATTGTTCACATTTTATACCTGGCAGGTTATATTTGGTAAAACACTATCAGTGCTTTAAGAGGTTGCTCATGTTCTCTGTAAGTTACAATTACGATACTCCATGAGGTGACATGTCGCTCATTCATTTAGTTAAACACTTGGCGAGAATTTAATAAACATTTACATTTTTCATTCCTATGTATAAAAGCTTTACACTTGCTTCAGCAGTATATGCCATTCATGGCCTTGTTTATTCATGTTTCTACTCTTAATCTATTCTTAATAAGGGTGACATGCCATAAAAAAGGAAGAAAACAACAAATAAATTATCCAATTAAATTGCTTGTGGAAGATTTCAGTTTAACTTGGACATTTAAAAACATTGAAATATGATAGTCAAACATTAGGCGCAATTCTTACTAAATACGCTACCATTTTCAGGGCGATCAATTCTAGAAGAATTGCGCTCAAACAAATGCGTTACAGGTAATATGAACGCATCCCCCACGAAGCTACAAAATCCTCCATCCTCACGAAACTTACACCAGACGGTCTTTCTGCTCTTCATAAGCGAGTGGATCATTAAAATATTTCATTATGAACAAAGGATATCAACGATTCAATGGGAAGCGAGCGCGATAATTTCGATTTAACAGGACCCTGTCATCTTCTCTGTCTCGACTGGTAAAAACATGGTCAATTTCAATCCGTCCCCAAAAGAAACATCCATTTCACAGTCTAATAAATTCAGGCTGGAAATATTTTGTGGTTTTGCAGGAGCGATGCTTCACACAGAAGATCCGTCGTGGGCGCTCTGGTGCAGGGAGTTTACGTTCTCGAAAGAGATCGTCAGGAGAAACGGCAAACCCCACTCGATGCCCTCGCGCCCAAATGGTGGACTTTCTTCAATTTCCATCCCGTAAACATTATGATCGACAAGGTCGACGGTTCGATCTTCGGCGCCGTCTTTGAGCGCCCACACGAAAAACAACAAAACCACGCAGAAACCTCGAAAATTCCTACAGCAGTCGTTGCACTAAGAGGATCGATTCTCAAGCCGGAGACACTGCGCGCAGATTTAAAACTGGATCTGATTCTTCTATCCAACGGCCTGCACAAAACCCCACGGTTCGATTTCGTCCTCTGCGCCGTCAGATCCACCATTGCCAAACACGGGCGCGATAACGTCTGGATTGCCGGGCACTCTTTGGGCGCCGCCTTTGCGATGATTGCCGGCCGGAAAATGTGCGAAGACGAGGGTTTACTCCTGGAAACACATCTGTTCAATCCTCCGTTCGCCTCTGCTCCGATCGAAAGAATAAAAAACGAGAAATTGAAATTGGGGGTTCATGTCGCGCACAGCTTCGTGACGGCGGGGTTTGCCGTCGCCGTCAAAGGAAGAGCGCGTGACGCCCTGGAGCGCGACGGCTTCTCAGGTCTGGTTAACTGGATGCCTAATCTGCATGTGAATCCGTCGGATGATATCTGTTCGGGTTATGTTGGGTATTTTGAAAAGAGGGAGAAAATGCAGAGAATGGGCATGGGAGTGGGAAAGATCGCCAACATTGCTGCTCATCATTCCATTAATGAGTCGATCATGTCTGCGTTTGGAAAGGAAACGAAGGCTTTGCATCTGATTCCGTCGGCGAGATTGACAGTAAGTTTGAGTCCGTCGCCTGATTTTAAGAGGGCTCATGGACTTCATCAATGGTGGTCGCCGGACCTCCAATTTCGGTGTACACAATTCACCCTTCCTGCCTCTAAATCGTGACGGATTTTATCGATGTTGGTTTTTTTTTCCATGGCAGTAATTTTCCATCCGGTTTATCTGGTTATGATTCATTTATAATTATGGGCGAAACTGTGTTATAACCCTTATAAATTTGAAGGGGTAGAGTTATAATTTTTTTAAAGAAAAACCCTTAATAATTGTTTTATTTTTTTTTCCCAATGCTCATTAACTTATTTGTATTCATAAACACATATATAATATAGAATATGTCATCCGGTCAATTTTATTAATGATTTTAATTGAAAATATTGATATTAGGTTATGTCTATCTCATTTATTAATTGAGAACATTGATATAACCAAGTAAAAATTGATTCTTTTCACAAGTTTATTTTTTAAAAACTAAATATAAATATGTCTCTTAAAATAAAGAAAAAACTCAAAAATAGATTATTCATGGTACCATTTGGAGAAAAGTTCAAAAGTGAAGGGTTGAAGGTTGGAAAAGATTTTCTCACCCTAAAATTGATAAACTATCTATAGCTCTACTTACAACTCCATCTTAACTAATTGTATTGATAAACACTCCCTCCAAATTTTTGTTAATCATAATTATTATTGTGAAACTTGTTGGGAATTGTAGACTACACAAGCATGTCAATCCAACTAGAAACTTCAATTGATCTAATGCAAAAAGGATGAAAGTAAAACATGAATCTCAATACAACGCAAAGAAGAAATAAACCACAAGAAATAGACACGAGTTTATCCTTGGAAAACCCTTTTGGGTAAAAACTTAGTAACATATATCTTTCTTATTGTATTTAGTATAACCAACAATATAACAAGATCTAAACAAGAGTTTATTCGCAAAACTTCTATATTCAAGATGCACAATCTTTTGTGCAACTACAATCTTAACCTACAATACCATACAATATTCAATACTTAAAGTGCTCAAGACTCTAACTCACGATTGCAGATGATGTCTCTTGTATGCATCTTTTCTCCTTCATCCCAAACCAGGTTGGTATTTATAGAAATATAAAAAACCCCAAAATAGTTCTCCTAAACGCTTTCAATTTTAGCTCTTAGGAATTAGTGTGCTCTAAAAAGCATGCATGCTTCAAAATAACCCAATGATTAAACTAACAAAGAATCCAAAGATTTACTCTAACCACTACTTAACCATCATTAACATGTTGCTCGACATCTTCGGTCCTTGAAAAATGTTTGACAACGCATAACAATCGTTATCCATATATGTCACTATCTAAATCTATCAATATCTAATGTTGTGCAAAACTTGTGTGCATCATAAAACAACTCCCATTACACACAATTCTCTTTTCACTTATGTACCTCCATAGTATATTTTATGATGGTCAAGTACCCATAAGCTTGCAAATATTCTTATAGATGGATTACACTTATCTTCACTCTTTGCATTGTGCCTTTGGATACATGCATTGTCAATGTAACCCAACCATTATGTAATAGTCACTATGTAATAAACCTTGTACAATTCCATACAAAGTTGAAACATTCCCAACTTTCTCCCAATTATTGAACTCTTTGCATGAACCGAACATGAAATCATTCCTCAACACATTCGGGTGATTTAGCCCACATTTTCCTTGCACCAAATAAACTTATCAACAAGCACTACCTTTGTCAAAGGATCCACAACATTCATATTGGTCTTCGCATTCTTTAATAGAACCTTCTCCTCTTCTATAATTTACCTTAAAAAATATATATTGCACGCCAATGTGCTTAGTGCAAGCATGATACTTGGGGTTCTTTTTTAGATAAATCAAACTTCGTGATTCACATTATATCTTCACCATTCCTTGGATGAACCCAATTTTGGAACACAACTTTGTGAATTGACACTACTTAATTTCTTGTTTGCATGAGTCATATCCTCTTCTTCAATGGTGGAAATAACAACACTTACTTTATGTTTTATCATCCAACTTACTACTCCACCAAACAAGTTGAAAACACACCCATTAGTGGACCTACACAAATGCATATCTCCACCCCAATAAAACTCCACAAAGCCACGTGAACTCAACACCTTACTTTTCATATGCTATTTCATGATATAAAATCACATGATCAATCATTCTACAAATATCAAAAATGCTTTTCTTGCATTCTAATGTTCTTGCTCAACATTTACCATATATCTGCCAATAACTCCTATTGCATGTGCAATTTCAGATCTTATGAAAGCCATTACGTACATCATGCATCCCACCATACTTTCATACAATACCCAAAGCATGTCCTCTAATTGCTCTTGATTTTTTAGACATTGTACAACCAAGAGTTTTCTAACTAAGGAAGGTGTGCTATTAGTTTACCATCATACATTTTAAAATTTTCTAATACCATTTCAACATACTTCCTCTAACTCAACCGGATTTTTCTTGTCCATTCGATCTCACATACATTTCATGCCATTAATAATTTTTACAACACTAATATCCTTCACGTCGAACTACATAAACAACCAAGACTTTACATGTTTGATCATTGCCTTGTAATTTATAATCAAAATCATAATCAACATAGAGAACTATGATGACAAAGTTATTTCCTTCTTTAAATTATATGCAATGATCGCCTCATGCGCATGAAACCAAGTTCATGCACTTGTCTATAAAACTTCCAATTCCACATCCTTGGTGATTGTTTTAGGATGTATAGGGATTTCGTAGGTGGCATAACAAATACTCTTTTCCTTTGACCTTGAAACCTTTAGGTTGTACCATGTAGATTTCTTCTTCAAGCTCTCCATTTAAGTGTAGACACCTAAATTTGACTATATAGTTTTAATACTAAAATTTTACTAATTATCTTCTTTCTCGTCATTTCATTATAATTAGTGGTTTCCCACTAATTATCTAACATTCCCCTTCATCTCGGTCAATTAACAACACTTCGTTAATTAACTAGTTTCATACTTCATCTTGGATGCTAATTAACGACACTTCATTAGTTATAATCCTCTTTTAATTAATTAATTAAGCCTTTCAATCTTTTATTTAATTAGTAACCCTCTTATTGGTTAAATCCCCTTTTAAACCATTCAAATTCTACTAATTTCCTTCTAAATCATCTCCAAATGGCTTCTTAAGCTTATTTTTGGTTTATTAATTAATCCTAGTCGATTAATTAAATAACCTCCAACTCCCATGAGTTGTTAATCTCTAATTAATCTCTTCTAATCATACTTATCGCTTTCTAATTCTACATTATATTTATCCCATATTCACTAGGTTTCAATCTTCTCACAAACTGGAAAGTTATATAAAGAACCTAGTATCTTTCCTACCAATCTTACACCAATTTACACCATGTCCTTGTAAGACATTTGCATATGATAATAGCATTTCAATCTTGGAAGGCTTATTGATCAAACAACCTTTTCCATATTCTACTTAGCTAAGAGTAGTAAGAGAATAACCAAAAATGGCAATTAAGCCATATTGGTGAGATCTCTTCCTCTTCCTTGGAGGAATCCTTTGATCGCATGTAGTTACGTTCGGCTCGCTAAAGGAAGTATCTACAATTACAAAGCACATCTAAATATCAAAGGATAGGTTTGCATTTCTCATTGGATTTAATGTTTGATGCACATTAGTTAAGCTTTTTCCTTTCATGCTTTATCATGATGTTTATGTTTGATTAACTAAGTTAGGAATCTACTTGGTGTTAGTTTCCTTTCATTAACTTAGATTAATTTAATCACATCATACAAAAAGAATATTATCTTAGCATCCATATGGTCTATCTCCATATTATATGCAACTACAAAAACTTAAAGAGATCTTATCAAATTCAATTTTGTAATAGAAAAGAATATCTTTCCAAAGTCAATTCCCTTATTCGAGAAAATCCTTTCACTACAAGGTAAACCTTATATTTCTCTAGTAGACCTTGCACATTATACTTCCTTCAGTACTCCCATTTATATCTTACCAAATTTATTCTAAGAGGTAAGTTTAAAACCAAATCCCAATCCCCACTAGTCCTTAGACAATCCATCTCCTCTTTCATGGATTTCTCTGTAAACATGATTTTCTTAGAAATAAATGCTTCGTGCACCATTTTTGGATCTTTACCATATGTTCTTGATAGTAGCAAATCAAAACAATAATCCTTTGGGACTATACCTTTATATAATGGTGTGTACTCATTCAGACCTTTTGTGCACATGTATGCAAGGTTCTTCTTCATATCCTGGTACCACTTCTTTATCAACAACATCATATTCGATTCAAGATCTTATTACTCCATGTCAACCTATACTTTGAATTATTATTCTTTTAACTATTTATTTTATATGTTTCATCGAACCTCATTTATGTGCATCCTTTTGATTAGGATCATTTTCAATTATTTGAAAAAATGATTATAGACCATACTCTCTATTTTTGGATTTCGCATTGTGTACCCTTTCACACCATTCCCATATCCCAAGAAAACACACTTATTAAAATTATAGTCTATCTTTGTCCTCTTTCCTTTGAAATATGAACATATGCATCACATCCAAAACTTTAATTCAATTAAGGGATGGTTTCTTACCATTCGAAGATTCTTGTGGAGTCATATTTTGCAATGCTAATATTAGTGACTAGTTTGCCAAGTAGAAATTATTAACCACTACTTAACCGAGAAATTTCTACTCAATTGTTTGTTAATGAACATACTCAAGGTTTTCTCCATCGTGTCCTATTGATCCACTCTATAATTCCATTCTATTGTGGCGTATATGGATTTGTCTTTTTCCTCTCACTTTCACACTCCTTGTAGAATTTCTTTAATAATATTGAACAAAAGTCACCTCCTTTATCAATACATAGCACCTTGATCTTTTTCTCTTCTAGTTCTCCACAAGGTTTATGAGCTCTTTGAATTTATTGAAAACTTCAAACTTCTTCTAAAAATAATATATATCTATTTTTGTCTTGAAAATTCATTTATGAATGACACATAGTACATGGATTCCCTAAGTTATGTAACCTTTATCAGTCCAAACATGTCATTATATATTACTTTTGATATCCCTTCGCATACATGATAATTATAGGAAAAATCACTATGATATGATTTTCATAAACACAATGAAATTCTAAGGAACCCTCATCAATTCCTTTTGCCATTCCTTTGGCTTACAATTTTCACAACCCCTTTTGGCCAATATGAACCAACCTATTATGTTATATCATTTTCTTGACCATTAGAGATATGTTGTTTTTCTCATGTACTTCATTGGCATCCGGAACAACAACGGTGTTATTACAAGCACCAATAATTGTACTTAAATCCATATTCAATAATATTCTAGTGCACAGTCCTCTAGAGAGTACCATTAATCCTTACACCATCTACAAACCATAATGTGTGAATAACACATGCACGCTAGCATCAAATATATTATTAACTAAAACTAGATTCCTCGTAAGGCCTATAATGTACGAAACCCTAAAGAAATTCTTGATCCTCCCATCTTTGAACCTTAGTTTAACTCTACCTTGGCACACAATCTAGTGAGTGGAGTCATCTCCAAAAATGCATTGCCACCATCATACCTCTCATACTTGCAAAACCAATTTCTATGAGAGGTCATATGGAAAGATGCACCAAATTCAACTAACCATGTTTTACTACATGACTACGCATTCAAAGTTTCCAAGTACACATCAACAACTCCATCAAAGGATTTTTCACTAGATGATGAACCAACAAGAGGTTTAATCCTATCCACATACACCTATAAGTCCTTATAGTGTCATAACTTGTTGTAGTTCCAATACTTCGTCAAAGAGGAATTATCCATAGTCTTTGATTTATCCATAAACTTTGTGTGTTTCTCCCTTGTCTTCCAATTTCCTTTTCCTTTGATTTCACATGCACTAGAAACATATCACCTTGGTGGTATTTAGTGGATTTGTGTCTTACCTCTTCTAACAATAAGGATAATACGGTCTCATCCATCTTGAGGTTGGTCAAAGTGCTAGTGATCGCCATCAATAGAGCATGCTAAGAGTCCGGTAACAAACATAGAAGTGTAATACCTTTATCCTCGTCATCTATCTTGATATTAACACACAATAACTAAATTTGCAATGTTTTTATGGTATTCACGTGCTTTGTAACTAATTCATCATACTTTATTCTCAAGGAATACATATTCTTTCAAAAAATAGTTTGTTTGCTAGAGATTTATCTGTTATAACTTTCCTATTTATCACATAAATCATTTTCTCTCTTTTCATCAAATACATTCAAGATAGCATTAAATATGAAAAACACAAATAGATAGAACTAATTTCTTTCCTATCAAATTCATCCCATTCCTCTTTCATTAACCTTTTAGGTCCTATTTGTGATACAATGACCCACTAATCTTTGTTAATCAAGATATGTTCCATATTGAGCTTCCGTGACTTAATTTTTTCCCATTAAACTTTTCAATCTCTATATGTCGATATTTGTCCAATATTCACACACCTCAATCAATATAAATTTTCAAATATTTATTCCCAAAGTATCTTCATATCTTAAACATCCGGAGAATCTCTAATACCGGATATGTTGGGAATCTATCAAGACTGCACAAGTTCACAAACCCAACTAGAAACTTAAATTGAGCTAATGTAAAAAGGATGAAAGACAAACATGAATATGACTAAAATACAAAGTATAAATAAAGCATAAGAAATAAACATGGGCTTATCTTAGTGAAATCCTTTTGAGTAAAAAACCTAGCAATAAATATATTTCTTATAGCACTTAGTAAAAACCAATAGTATAACAATATACGGACTAGAATCTATTCACATTACTTCATTATTTGATGCATATCCTTTGTGCAACTACAATACTAATTATAAATACCATATATTATTCAACACTTAACGTGCTCAATACACTAACTCACATACTTAGATGATTTCTCTTGCATGCATATCTCTTCTTCTTCATCCTGTTTTTGGTGGATATTTATAAAAATATACCAACCCTAAAATAGTTGTCCGAACCACTTTCAATGATTAGCTCATAGGAATAAACATGCATTAAAACACATGCATGCTTTAGAGAAACCCTATGATTAAACTAGAAGAGAATCAACCATTCCCTCTAACCACTACATATTCGTCATTAACATGTAGCTTGACATCTTTAGTCTCTTAAAAAATTATTTACAACACATAATAGTCGTTATCCATAGTTATCACTATCGAAAAGCTGTCACTATTGAATGTTGTACACAACTCTTGTGTATACCATACAATAACTCACCACACCTTTGGTTTCACACATAGTCCAACACACTTCTCACTACACTTCCATACCTCTAGGGCATATTCCATTATGCTCAAGTATTCATACACTTGTGTGTAATCTTAATGGTTGATAGGTTGTTAATCGCGTATGACCTCGAATCCACAACTGATCATGAGAGCTTCCTTTTGGCTAGGAGGAACTACCTGAAATGGAACACAAGACCACTAGAAAGAGTTAAATAGTATATGCAGTGAACTGCCTAGCGTGTGCTAGATCCGGGAAGTGTGATACTTCCTAGATGGTTGTCAATCCACTATTTAAAACAATTTAATGTTGGTAATGAAGTAAATCCTATTGTAGTTAAAATGATTTAGGTATCTCATTTAAAACACAATAAGAAAGATCTAATCTAACAGGCTAGGTTAAAATAAGATCCGAAGGTCAAGTAACTAGTTTTGGGTCTCTGCAGGTCTGACAGAGGTCTTAGGTAGGTCACAGGTGATTAAGGGTGATGTGAGAATAGGTGGGTAGGTTATTGTTCTAGGTTGTATTGGTAAATATAGAGACCGATGCCGGTTAAGGGTGACTGACGCCGGTTGGGGAGAACCAGTGCGATTTTGTGGAATCTGGGAATGTCACATAATGAGCTTTGGATCTCCCTTATGATTGCACAAAGGACTAGGCTGGTTGAAATGAGGTATTAAGTCATTTGGATGGGATTTGGTGAGGTTTTAATGGGGATATGGAGGGGTGAGTATTGAAGGAGGTCAATGGGTGGCTAGGAGAACAAAGGATGAAGATATAATGATTAAATGAATGAACCAGAGGAGTAAAATGTTCTACTTACTTGGAATCTGGTTTGGACGTGTGAGTGAGGAATGAAGGTGTTGATAAGAGGTTGAATGTTGCAGAGGATCACCAAACATTGGGGAGCTCTTGCATGGGCTGCATGTGCTCTCCTTCTTTCCTGATTGGATCAAATCTATGTTGGGTGGTTGTTGGATGAATGTTGGATGTCTGTGCAAGAGAAAATGCTTGATCTCCTTCCTTGCATGTGTGTTCTCACTAAAGCTTGTTCTCAAAAGATGTGATATCTCTCAGGAAAAATCTGCCACCTTTTGCCAACCTTGAAAATAAGGTTGTTTTGGGGATTAAAAGGTGACCGATGGTGGTTCCGGCTTAACTAAAGTGATGGTTAAGGGTAACCGGCATTGGTTAGGGTGGGATTTCCTAGGTTTACTAAACTAGGAGATCCCCTTGATTTTTGGGATCTTGTGTCGTTAACTCATGGATTAGACTGGAAGCTTCCTTTAAGCATGTGGGAATGTGGTTAGAGGGAATGTAGGCATTGATTTTTAGGGTTTGGGTAAGTCTTAGTTAGTTATGGCAACTTACTAAGAATAGGTCTTAGGGTGAGGTGGCTTGATGAGGTGTCTAGGTGAGGTGGATATGTGGGCATTATCCCAATTAGGAGATTTAAATAATAAATATGGTGAGGATAATGAATTAATTTAATTTAAATAATTAAATTAATATTATAGTGAGGTGAAGGGGGCCATGGCTAGGTGGATGTGTTCAAGGTGTTTATTTGTCGAGGGACCAAAGGGGAGTGTGACCTAATTTTGGTGTCTACATTTTCCCCTTTTTGTTGCGTAGCTTGTATTGGTAAGCGATCGCTGACAAAAATAAGATGTGGTTGCCCCATGTGTGGATGGAGGTGATCCCCTCAAACCAAGAACTGATGAGGCAGAAGGAAGAATCGGTGAGTGGTTTGATAAAAGGTAAATGTGATGAAAAGGAAGGTGGGTAACAGGGGAAAAAGGAGTAAGGTCTACTCGGGTAATCTAGATAATGGGTCAGGGTCAAAGGTAGTAACAGTCAAACACACACACACGTATAAACTACAACACACTACCAGAGTTGAAGAGTAGGCAAACTCTACATTGTCTAAGGTCGATAGGTTTATCCAAACAAGGTTGAAGTGATTCGGTATCAAGGTATAGGATATGGTTAGGAAACACAACGCATAGGTCAGGTGTAGGAACGTTTAGGTGTGTTCTGGTACACCAAAGGTAGGGTCAGGATAAACGGTCATGGACAAGAGGCAAGGTAAGGTCATTAGGTCAATCAACACAGGTAACAATGTCACAAGGTATAGTGAACACATGGGGTCAAAGGTCACTAGTGATGTTCCAGTCAAGTATCTAGGTCACGGCATGGGTAGGGCTGAGGTATGGGTAAAATAATGAGTCCCCAAAGGAGGATGAGATTAGGTAGTAAATAATGAGGTCGGAGGGTGAGGTAAATGGTTTTGGGTAAAGGTGGGGTGGGGTAAATGATCAGGGTAAAGGGTAGGTGTGGAAAAAAGGAGTGATGGGTAGGGTAATAGGGTAAAATTTAGGGCAATGTGCAAGAGAGGGTGACCGATGTCGGTCAAGGGTAACCGATGCCGGTAGAGTGTAACCAACCATGGTAAGGTAGGGCACATGACCGATGCCGGTGAAGGTAAAACCGACATCGGTTAGGTGGGTTTGTTATAAAAAAAAAAATCCATGTTTTTTGTTATTCATTTGTCATTTAGTGAATTGAGAAAATGACAGAGAGAGAGAGAGAAAAAGGGAAAAGTGTCCGAGATGGAATGGAGAGTTGAGTCGGTGAGCTGAACGGTGGGTGGGTGGTTGGTGAGAGGTGGGTCCATGGGATCGGTGTGTGTGATTTGATTGGTTGGAGTGTGGGTAGTGATTTGGTGATGGCAGAGGCCGAGAGAGGGATCGGGTGGGCCACCGTGCAGTGGCCAAATGTGCCACCATGATGACAGGCAACATGATGAGGTAAGCATCTAACTCTTGTAGTGTTTTGTTAGGTAGATTAGGTGATTTGGCCAATTGGGGTTTTTTTTTTTTGTTTTGGGTGGGGAAAATAAAATTTGTAAAATGGGAGGGTAAATTGGGTAAAATAGGAGTGGGGAGAGAGATAAGTTGGAGAAGAGGGGAAGGGATGAGGTGGAGGGGGAGGTGTAGGTGATTTTAGGTGGGTAGAAGTGTCAGGGTAGTAAATTTTTTTGAGAAGGGAGGGTTTGGGGGTCATGGGTTTTCACCGTGACAGTGACCTGACGTTCAGTCAAGTTTAGTTGATGTTCGGTAGGGTTAAACCGGTATCGTCATGAAATAGGTGACCGATGTCGGTTTAAGGGTGACCGGGGTTGGTTAGAGTAACTAGCACCAGTCGGGCTTTGGAGAGAAAGGGGCCAAAAGTGCCACAGGTTGGGTGAGTGAGATGGGTAGGGGTAAAATAGGGTGTGGGAAAATGATAGTGGGTGAGTATGGGTGTGATAAATGTAGATTAATGTGTTTGTTTGTATTGGATGTAGGGGAGAGATCAGCTACGCATGTGGGATAGGGTTCCACCCCTGCTCATGATAGTTCATGGTGCAGTGACCCCTGAGGAGCTGCGGCATGTGGAGGTGGTGGGCTTGAGTGGGGTCCGATGCACTACCGGCATGTAGTCCAGAAGCCGAGTTTGATGGTCACTCTCATCGATAGATGGGATTCCATGACCAACACATTCCACCTACCGACGGGTGAGATGACAGTCACCCTGGAGGATGTGTTCAAGATTCTGCGGCTACCCATATTGGGTACACAAGTCTATTCGATCTCCTCCGAGGCCTCAGAGGTTGATGTTGATGGTGTTTGGAGAGGGGATGGCCGAGATGACCTTCCATAGCGCCAACGTGTGCTATGGAGAGATGTACCTAGCCCATCCGGAGGAGATGAGGCTAGTAGTTCTATTGATGGAGGTAGTGTGCTACTTTTGCACTACCAGATGTAGAGGGTGGGTGGTTTCCCGATCATTGATGGGGGTATTACATGACATGATGATAGACCAGACCCACTTTTTTCCAGGTGCCAAGCATTCCTGTGTAGCTATACAGAGAGAGTTATGGGCATATGGGGGGTTTGCGCAGTTCACCTATGTTGTACCTTTTTACTTCACTACTTGGGCATATGAGCACATTGTCTGTGTGTGTCTAGTGGGCATGCCCTGGATGATGCCTTTCCGCCAGGCTATGTATGAGTGGGGTATAGGCGATGGGTGCATGTTATTGGAGAGTGGAGATTAGACAGGCCCACACATGATGTGGCCTATTTTAGTGACTATTGGAGGGTTTTGGGGTGGACATCATTTGGAGGCCCTATGTGGGCTTCCCATCATATAGGCATATGCGTGAGGAGCTAGCTGAGCTACAGCTACTGAGATGGATATAGGGTCACCGTGTCGGGGAGCACGAGATGATCCCTAGTTGACAGAGTGAGGTGGTAGTTTGGGCTACTATAGGACATACCTCCCCCTTCCACAGTATAGAGAGAGATGATGTGGAGAGGCCCTTACCTCTACCCAGCCAAAGTGCCCACACAGGTAGGAGGAGGAGAGGTAGTGGACCGGTGGATTGATGATGTCGGGGTCACAAGATAGATATAGATAGTGGTGGGTGGCTCATTTATGAGTAGTACCACCCAGGCCGGGGTAGTTGGATCTAGCCACCATCACGGTGCAGAGGGATGCCCTACAGGGGCAGGTGGTGACATTGATTACCCAGTTGGGTATGGTGTAGACACATAACTTGCAGCTCAGAGGTGGAGGTAGTAGAGTTACATGTATAGGTGGCAGTCTTCAGGCCCAGATGGCTAGGGGTGGGGATGGAGATGGAGATGGGGATGATGGTGGTGGCTGCCCTATAGGCACATAGGTGATAGGGTAGGGGCAGGCCATAGGCCACAACACACAAGCAGATTGGGGCTTTATAGGCCCAGATACATGCATAGGGGTAGGGGCCGATGGCACCACCACAGCACGGGACAGGTCCCAGTTCACAAGCAGGGGTGGGATAGGGTCCCGCAGGACAGGTATAGGGCCGAGGCCTATGGGGCCACCACAGACCGTGCCCATATCTAGGTTACGGGATGCCCTAGGTGAGGCCAGATACTACTAGGATCAGTTGATGGTGGTTGGGATAGAATTTTCTATCCTATGGAGAGTATAGGGCACAATAGGCCTCGAGTGAGAGGATGAGATCCCGCACTCATAGTGTAGAGAGCACAGGGGGCCATCGAGCTCCAAGGCTAGATCAGGGAGAGGCCACCAGCTCATGGAGACTAGCTCCAGGTGATGTGCCAAGTAGGGACCCAACCACCACCTATGATGGGTGGGGAGATGTTAGTAGGTCACCAGACAGGGGCGAGGAGGTAGAGGGTACAGGCGATACAGATATGGAGGATGTCCACCGAGATGCCTGATATATGGCTCCTGATTTTGATGTATTGTAGTCATTTTTGAGATATACCAGCCTACGTGCATGAAGATAGTGAGGATGTATGAGAGTTTTTGTATATTTTGAGCATATACCGCCTGCGTGCCAAAGAGATTTTGTATTGTTTTATTATTTTATTGTATATGAGACCGCCTATGCGTGTCGATGACATTTTGTATTGAGTATCGGCCTGTGTGCCGATGATTTTTTGAGATAGACATGATGGGATATCCATGTATATTGTATTGAGACACACATATTTATTTATATGATGAGATACATGAGATGCTTGATTTGGTGGTGTTTTATGAGAATTTTAATTTTTGTTGTGATATGGATGAAAACTAGGTGAGTTAGGCATGATGGAGTCAGGTTGGGTTTAGGCATTAGGCATGGAGGCATGGAGTTGGTTTAGGCATGGATCGAGTTAGGTTTGGTTTAGGCATGGATCGAGTCATGTAAGTTGGTTTAGGCATGGATCGAGTCTTAGGCATGGATCGAGTCAGTTTAGGCATGGATGAGTGAGTTGGTTTAGGCAGGCAGGTTTAGGCATGGATCGAGTCAGGTTTAGGCATGGTTGAGTCAGGTTTGTGGTCTAGGCATGATTGATTTTAAATTGGTTGGGGTTGTGATTCATTAATTTGTGCAATGAATAATGATATGGGTCATATTGAAGATGTTTTTATAATATATGCATGATGATGATAGAGAAATGGAAGTCGTAATAAATGTATGTTGTGATGAGGATAAAAATGTTAAGCAACTTGTTATTTGTTTGGTTTAATTTCCAAGTTTTAGATATAAAAAGGAAACTAAGTAGGGTAGAATGTAATTTGAGGAAAATGAAAGATGAATTGGTTAGGGTAGAGAGTGGCCGAGCTAACCTCCAAGGGCCCCATGCCCTCGGAGTGCTTGCCTACATAGTCCCGGTGAAAAGGGACCTCAAGCCGATGTAGTTCTCCCATAAGCTAGGGAAGAATATGAGGAGGTATGAAAATGAGTTGGTAGGTTTTAGGCATGATGGGTTTAGGTCTGTTAGGTGTGAGTGGGTTATAGGAAAAATGGTATAGGTGATGTCGATTGTGGTAAAAGAAGAAGATTACCCCTAAAGGTATGCGTCGAGGACCAAGTCCTGTATAAGGTAATCAAAAATGTAAATAAAGAGTTTAAAAGATAAGAGGGGGCAATAAAGCCACCTGATTGGTTAGGATCATACTGAGTAGGTCATACCTTGGAGAAGGTGATGAACGTAAGACCCTAAAGACATTGCATGATTGATTGTTCTAAGGGTGAAAGAGTAGTCACATGATCACCAAATGTCTTGGTTCCAAGAGGTCCCTTGAGGTAGTAGGAAAATGGGGGTGTAAATGGTGAGAGGGGTGAAAGGTGGGTAATTTTATATGATATGAGGTGGCATGCTCTTTGGGCAAGAGATCCGAGGTCACAATGGGCAAGTCCATGACTAAAAGTTTTCTATTTTGACTTGTATTTGAGATAGATTGATCGATGTGGGAAGTCTATATGGGATGAGGAAATGAACTCCTTGAGGTCTTCATGAAGTTGATGATCGATGGGAAAGATTCTCTCTTTTTTTTTTTTTTTTTTTTTTGAAAGAGCTTTACATAGTTGTCCTTCGAGGGAGTAGTCTATTTATAGCAGCGATTGCAGAGAGGAAGATGTCCTTTTGAGGGAGTCATATTTTTATTAGAAGTTTGACTCAAGGAGTTGGGTCCCATGTGAGGGCTTTGAAGTCATGGACAAGACCAAGGTGAAGAATAGGATTCTTGTTCAGAAAGTAGGGTGAAATGACCATGGGATCTCATCTAAAGGTAGATGAAAAGTATCCATGAGAATCATGTTATGTGCAAGCAATGCGTGGTACACATATTCAAGAGAAGATAACAAGTGATGGGACTCACATGATTCTTGTTTAATCATTGGTGAGGTGTAAGAAGTGGAGAGCGCTCAAGGGATGAGCATGGAAGGAGACAAAAAGTGATGTAGGACTAAAATTCAATAGTAGAATGGTCGAAGATGCAAGGCATTAAGGGGCTCAGGTTCGGGTTTACCATCGAGTGAAGATAAATGATAAGCACCTGATCCATAAGTATGGGTCACGATGTATGGTCCAAGCCAATTAGGAGAAAATTTTCCCCGTTTACTTTTTTCTTGCTTTGGTTACATGTTGATTTTCTTTTAGGACAAGGTCACCGACTTGGAAGGTTCGTTCATGGACACATTTGTCGTAGGCACGTTTGATACATTTTTGGTAAACTTGAAGGTGATCAAGAGCATTAAGATGACGTTCATCTAATAACTCAAGTTGTGCTAAATGGTCTGATGAAAGTCATCATCATTGAGCATGTCATGGAGAGAAATGTGGAGTGAGGGGATCTGGACTTTGAGAGGTAGAACAACCTCTATACCATAGACCAGAGAAAATGGTGTGGCAGCAGTGGAAGTATGGATACTAGTGTGGTATGCCCACAGGGAAAAAGGAATGTGTGTATGCCAATCCTTCCCAGTATCATTAACCACTTTCATGAGAATTTTGTTTAAGGTTTTGTTAGTGGATTCGGCTTGGCCATTGGTTTGTGGGTAATAAGGTGAGGAGAAACTTAGCTAAATGCCGAAGGCGTCGCAAAGTTTTTGTAATGTTTTGTTTTGAATTGTTTTTTCCATCGGTGATGAGGTGATGAGGAACACCAAAGTGAAAAATGATGTGGTGATTGATGAACTCACATATTTTCTTGGCTTTTGTGGAGATGAGTGGTATGGCCTCTACCCATTTTGTGTAGTATTTGGTAGTGGTGATGATCCATTGATGTCATTGGGAAGAATGGGGTTGATCTCTCGACAAGATCCAAACCCCATTGAGAGAAGGGCCAAAGGTCACGGTGAAACCTGTAAGGTGTGACTGGGTGTATGATGAAGGTTGGCGTGTTGTTGGCATTTTACACAATGTTTGACATAGTCACAACAATCATGGTTGAGGGTCGGCCAGTAATAGCCTAGGCAAAGAATACACTTAGCAACAGCAAGGCCACTGAAGTGACCTCCACATATGCCATCATGAACTTCCTTAATGGTATAAGGAATTTCAGAACTCATGAGGCATCGTAAGAGAATACCATCAAAGCCACGCTTATAGAGGAGGCCTCCCATGATGACGTAATGAGAGACCTTTTTAAGGAAGGCACGTTGTCCATTACGGGTGAGATCAAGAGGTAAGATGGAGAGAGAAAGGTAGTTGAGTATTGTTTATACCAAAGGTCACTCGGGTCGGGGGTAGTGGTTTTGATGGAGTAAACTTTCGAGGTAAATAAGAAGGTGATTGGAGTCATTGTATGGTGACAAATATTTTAGAATCGGTAGGTGAAGTGGGTATTTGAGAAGCCAAGCAAGCCATGGTATCTACAAATTTATTGGTTGAATGGGGATGGTTTGAAGGTCATAATGGTCAAAAGTGGTCAAAAGTATGTCCACATGATGTTTATACTTTTGAAGTATCTCATTATGACATTGGTATATACCATTGACTTGGTTTATAACCAATTGAGAATCACCAAAGATGTTGATTGATTTGACATCTAGGGCGTAGGTGGCTTGGAGACCTAGTACGAGTGCTTCGTATTTGGCAATATTGTTTGTACAATCAAAATCTAAGTTTGAAAGACAAAGGCATGGGTTCACCATCAAGAGGAATGAGGATAACACCAGCCCCACCTCCATGCGACACTTGGAACCATCGAAGAAGAGTGTCATTTGGTAAGGGGATTCATCCAAGGAAAGGGTAGCAATGGACTCATCTGGAAAGTCAAAATTAGAGGGTTGATCCCCGGAAATAGGTGCGTTGGCCAATTGGTCGGTGATAGCTTGGCCCTTGATGGACTTTTGATGAATGAATTGAGGTCGAGGTTAGCTAAGAGCATAAGCCATCGTGTGGCATGCTGATTTTGATAAGGTTTGGCATACATGAAGTGTAGGGGGTCGGTGTTGGTTACAACATAGGTTTTGTGGTTGAGTAGGTAATGGCAGAGTTTTGTGGCAATGAAAACTAAGGCTAAGAAAAATTTTTTGGGATGGGTGTATCGGGTTTCATAGTCCAAAAGAGTATGACTTATGTAATAAACCACCTGCTCCTGTGTTGTTCATCGCGATGAGCGAGCATGGCTCCCAAGGAATGATCGGTAGCTGAGATGTATAGGTAGAAAGGTTGATCATCTTTAGGTGGAATGAGTATGGGTGGTTGGAGAAGGTATTGTTTTAAGGCCTCAAAAGCTTTGTGGCAGTCATCATCCCATTTAAAGGAGACATCCTTCTTAAGTAGATGATGAAATGGTTGACACCGATCAGATAATTGTGAAATGAAATGGTGAATAGACTGCAACTTACCTTGCAGGCTGAGTTGTCTAAGGTTAGTGGGTGGAGGCATTTGAGAATGGCCTTGAATTTAGTAAGGTCAACTTCTATACCATGTAAGGAAATGATAAATCCCAGGAGCTTTCCTGAGAGAACCGCGAAGACACACTTCTTTGGCTGAAGGTGAACGCAATATTTAATGAGATGGTCAAAAATGGTTTTGAGGATGGCAAGGTGCTGAAGTGGCATTTAGATTTGGTGAGGAGGTCATCCATGTAATCTTCCAATATACGATGCATGATATCATGGAAGATATAAGTCATAGCCCACTGATATGTGGCACCAACATTTTTAAGGCCAAAAGGCATGACTCGGTAGTAGAAGGTCCCCAAGGGGTGATGAATGTGGTTTTGTGTTGATCCTCTAGGGAAAGCAGATTTGGTTATAACCCGAGAAGCCATCCATGAGTGATAGCATCTCGTGACCAGTGGTAAGGTCAACCAGTTGGTCAATGCCGGGTAGAGGGAAGTCATCTTTTGGGTAGGTGAGGTTGAGGTCATGGAAGTTTGTGTAAATGTGGAGTCCCCTTGTCACCTTAGTGATAGGGACAATGTTAGAAATCCAATGAGGATAATCAATGGGTAATATGAAGGAAAGAAAGAAGGTGTTGAAGTTCTTCTTTGATGAGAAGGGAAATGTGAGGGTGCATCTTCCTTAGCTTTTGTTTGATGGGTTTGGCATCGGGAATGGTTACGATATTGTGGACCACTATGGTGGGGTCAATACTAGGCATGCATGTCTGTGTAAGACCAAGTGAAAGCATGGTTATGATCTTTGAGAAAAGAAGTAATGGCTTCTGTTCAATAACATCTAAAGATTGACCGATCTTTAGAATGTGTGGGTCATCCTGAGTATGAATGTTGATCTTGATAGTCGATTCATTCAACATGGTTTGTGTCTCAGAGGGTAATGACCGATGAATATATGAGTCTTCTGCACCAAGGTAGGTGAGTATAGATTCATCATCCTGACATTGAATGATGTTAATGAAGGTGTATCATCATCGATCATTTCAGATATAGAAGGGAAGAGAGGAAGGGGCCTCGCCATCACGTTGATAAGTCAAAGGCCCCAAGGAAATGGTGTTTATGAAAAAAAAAAAGTTAGGAGGGATAGATTCAGGATCCATCGACTCCGTCGGCAAAGGTGGTGATGAAGGTGGAGTGGGTGAAGAAGGTGGAGAGGGTTGATGTCCTTGATGAGTTCAATGCGGGCTGTTTGGTAGGTGGTTCAGAAAATCCGATACCACTATGGTCGTTATGTTTTTGGGTGGTACATGGAATAATAAAGTATGGTGGCCTTGCTCATAAAATCCAAAACCAAAACCCTTCCATGCACATCGGTGTAGGAAGGTGTGGGAAAAATGTGATTGGTGAGAGACTGGAAGTCAGCAGAAAATGGGTGGGTTTGTGATGGTGGTTCGGGTGTGTAAGTGGTAGTATCAAGTCCCCATAGGTGAGACTAGTATGAAGATGAGGAGGACCATAAAGGAGGTGCATTCTCTATATGGTGATCATAATGAGGGTGTTGGTGAAGACTTCCATACTCTTGTGGAGTAAGGAATGTGTTGACACTATATAGGTGATATTCTCCCTAGAGTGAGGCATTGAAAAATGCCTTCCAAGGGATCAGTGGTTGGTATGTGGGTAGCTAGAATAGAATAGATGATGTGTCGGTGGTCGATGCGGAGGTGGAGCTAATGGATTGGGAGGCTGATGGGTGGCCGTGGAGGTTGTGGCAGTGGTAGGAATGGAGGAGGTATGTGCGGTTGAGGTAGTGACTATATTGGTAAGCGAGAGTGTAGGTGAAGCGGTAGTGGTTGTGGAGGTAGATGCCTTAATGGGTATGAGCACATCATTGGGTTGGTAAAGCATGTTGCATGTTTTAAAAGGTGATGGATCACTGGAATAGTATAGGTGTGTCCTTCATGTTCAAACTTTACACAATGATGCAAAGTGGAAGGAACACAACCCATGACATGAATCCTAGGGTCTGCCAAGCAATAAGTTATATTGAAATTCCCCCTCCAAGATGTAAAATAGCTCTAGAATAGTGTGGGGGCCCACGCAAATGTGGAGGATGATGGTGCCTAGTGTAGAGGTGATAGCATCATTGAATGAACGCAACATGACAGGATGTTTATGCATGTAATTATCAAGTATGCGCATTTGAGTGAATGCATGGGATGAAATGATATTAATGCTAGCACCCCCATCAATCATTACACATCATACATGTATATCATCGATGTGGACTAGAGATGAAGAGGGTTGGGTCTAGGTCATCTGTTTGGTGTGGTGCGATCTCTTCCTCTGAGAAGCTAAGGGAGGCTATTTGGTGAGTAGGGTGAGGTGTGGATAAAGGTGGAAATTTGGTGAGAGAGGCTACATGATGGGGTGTGATAATGGAGGCTACAGTGTAGGGTCATTGGGTAAAACCTCAATAGATTGAAGAACCTCCATGAGAGCTTGACGATGGGATTCCGAGGTTTGGATGAGGTCATATAAGGACATTTTGAGGGGAGATTGGTGTAATTGTTTGAGCATGGTGCGATGTGTGACCCCATTAGAAATAGGGTATGTGGGGCCGATGGATAGTGATTTTAGGTGTGGGTGTAGATGGTATGTTGGGTATAGGATTGGTTGGTGGGTCATTTGCCTTTTCCTTGCCTTTGTCCTTCTGAGCACGGGTAGTGACGTGGATCATGTTGATCTGAGGGGAGTTGGAAAATGGAGAAGGTGTAGGGTGAGTGGTGGTATAACATGACATGACGGAAAAAACCTACCGGAGGAGAAAACCTTGTGAGGTGAGCTGGGCACAATGACATTTAGGTAATGGTGTGGCAAGTTCTCTGATGTGAACCATGTTAATTTCAAATCTTGGGGGTGGCTCTAAGAGTTGTGGGGGTGGAGGTCGTGGTTGTTGAGTAGGAAGTGAGGGAAGGACTGTGGGAATGGGTTTGGTGAAGGAGTCCTCATCAAGAAGGTCGTCATCATCAAAGTTGGCTTTCAGGAGGACACAACTGGATAAGGATGGTTTTCAAAGCCTTATAGTTCTCCACATCGTGCCCTGGCACATGATGGTAGGCACAAATTTTAGTGTCATCAAACCCTTTTGGCTTGGGTTTGAGGGGGTCATAAGGTCTGAGTGGTGGTAATGTGATGACAGAAGTCTCAAGGAGGTTGGTTAAAATTTTGGCATAGGACCCTGCTAGTGGATCACAATGGGAAGTGAAAGTGGGTTTGGGTGTAGGTGTGGCTGATTGTTGAGGAACGGTCCTTAGGAGGGGGAGTGGGTTGAGCCATGGTTTTGGGTGCTAGAGTGGTCTTGGGTGTTGGTCGTGTTTGTTTGGGTAGGGGTATGGTAGATGAACGGGTAGGAGGGTGTATGGTTGTTTTGACTACCTTATTGGAGGGTAGCGGATTTTTTTTTTTGGGTTGCACCTTCTTGGGTAAAGGTGATATGGGTGTATGAGATCTAGAGGGAAAAGTGGATGGGGGAAGAGGGTGAGTTACCCAGGAGATAACGGAGGTGTTGTGAAGGTAGATGATGCGTGGGTCGTGTAGGGGTGTGAGGGATAGAGACTGAAGTGTAGTGGGTAGTGAAGAAGTTGTTGAGGGTATTGGAGGTATGGGTGGTAAAGATGCTGTAAGTGTAGGTGTAAGTCATGTCAGGCACTTGGGTAGGTTAGAGGTTTGTGAGGAAGGAGTGGGTTGTTGTGTTTTGGTTTATTGATGGGTGGAAGTTTCTTGGCCATGTTGGGGGGTTGAGGCCCTAAAATGGATGGAAAGGGTGAAGGTGATAGGTGTGATTGGTGCAATTGGGGTATTAGCTCTATGGGTTTGGTTCTTCTATTTGGGTGCCAAGTAGGTGTGGTATTGACTATGGAAAATGTAGCTAAATCTAGTTTGATAGGTGGATGAGTAAGGCTGGTGGTTGGGGTGACCCCTAAGGTAGTAATAGGTTTAGTCGAGGAAGATGTTGTAGGTGTGGGTTTGGATTTAGATGTATGTTGGGTTATGGGTAAGGGTGTGTGTTGAGCTATGATGGGTGTCATGGAAGAAGTTGTGGTAAAGGTGATTGTGTTTGGTTTGATTGGTCAAAATATTTTTGGGTAGATAGTGGAAGTATCAGCAAGTGACATCTGCATCTTGTGTTGAAACAGAAGCAAAAGACACCCCCACAATAAGGCTCTATCCACATAATCTAAGTGATCGGCCAAGCGTGAGAATGGACACATCTATAGGTGATGTTGATGAGGACCTAATGGAAATTCCCGTAAAATGTGTCTTAGAGATGGGGAATTTGTTGGCTTCGGCTTCCGTGGGTAAGAGAGTCGAAAGTAGGTCTGCAGGATCTTGGGTAGCTGATGGAGAATGTTCACCTAGAGGCAAAGGTATCTCTACTGGATCCATGATAGGTGGAGGAGAAAATGGGTGTTCCTCTATAGGTGGAGGAGATGATGGGTGCTCCTATGTGGGTGGAGGAGATAAACAAGTATCCTCCATGGACTGAAGAAGTACTATGGGTGATGGTCTCTAGGTGGAGAAGCCAAAGGTGAAATGGTCTCGATATTAGTGAAGGGCTCCTCCACGGGTGAGGAAGGAGGTGAAAGGTGTTCCTCTATGGGTGGAGGAATAGGTGAGGTGGGTTCCAATGCAGAAGGAGGATTTGAGCTAGAATTTCCTCTATGGAAGGAATATGAGGTAATTGGGAAGCAACAGTGTGTCACTAAAAATAGCGTGGACCTCGCGGGTATGGCTATCGTGAGTTGAGGTCTCACCGGTTTGATCAGATGAAGGGGCATGATTGGGAAAGGGTTTCTTGAAGATGTGTAGGTTTTGATTGGCAAGTGCATTAGGATTATCCATAGTTAACTCACCTTTCTTGAGCATTTCTTGGACAATATTTTTGAAAGTGATGCAATTTCCATCACTATGACCCTTTACTCGATGATAGTTATAGAAGTCGTGTTCTTTATACCATGTGGGTGTGGGGAGAAGGTCAAAACCAAAGTGTGTGTTTTATAGGTGGAAGGGTGATGGCCCCAGCTTTGATGAGCTTTTCTAAGACATAAGAGTAAGGCTCCCCAATTGGGGTGTATTTCCATTGTTCTCATCTAAATTGAAAATTCTAAATGGGTGAGAGATTAGATGAGGGGCTAGCTTGATTTGATGGATGAGCTGGGCCAGCCTTGAGTACCACTGCATTAGTGGTGCCCTTGGCCTTTGAATAATTGTTCTACGGTTTGGAAGAAGAAGAGGTATCATTCGACTTGAATGTTGAATTCTTATTGTGTAATTGGATTTTCTTCTCTTCGATGGCCCGAATCTCTAGCTTTTGTGCCATGGTGAATGCTTCGTCGAATGTTCAAGAAAGTTTGGACCTGTAGGGTTGGTGAGATATGTCTAGCACAAGCCCACGTGAAGAGCTCAATGAGTTCTATTTGTGGTAGTTGGAAGGTGAGTTGATTGATCAAGCTACGCCAACGAGTGACAAAATATGTGATAGATTCATCATCATACTGATGCGTGGAGTATAGGTCAGTCATGGTAACCTTCTTGACGATATTGATGGAGAAGTGATCTAAGAAGGCTTGGGCTACCTGATTAAATGAAAATATAGAGTGTCTAGGTAACCCACTATACCAATCTAACGCAGGTCCAGTCAGAGACATGGGAAAGGTCCTCAAGAGCAAAGCATCATTGTGGGTGATTAGGTAGCACCCATGTTTGAAAGACTACAAATGTTGTTACGGGTCTTCCTTGCTATTGAAATGGTTGAATTTAGGCATTTCCCAATGCATGGGGTATGGATGGATAGGAATGGATGGGTGGATAGGCTTGTTACAAATTTCATCATAGGTGAGAGTGTTGCATGGGAGCCAAAAACCGATGCCTCCAATGTCTGCATCTTGTCCATCATTAATTTGATTAGGTCGTTGGTAGGTTGTGATGGTTGGGTGCCTCCTGTAGCATAAGAGGGTTGATGTTGGGCATATGATGAGGGTGGCATTCTAGTATATGGTGGTGCCATGTAGGTAGATTGAGAAGGAGGTAGTGAAATAGGGGTACGTACCTGGAATGAATAATGGATGAAACAAGAGGCTACTGGTAGTACGTATATGGAGGTGGAAGGGTCATGGTAACTCTAGTGGCAATGGGGGCTAACGATTGTGGAATAGAAAGGACCACGTTTTGAAAGGGGGTAGGGGTCACCAACATGAGGAGGTGGTTGTGTAGCTATGGGTATATGTGAGACAATAGGGGCAGATGAAGTTGTGTTTTGGGTGGTTGTCGAAGGTATGGTGGATGTGGCAAGTGCAATGGATGTAGTAGATGTGGCAATCATAGTGGGTATAGGACCTAGCTGCGAAATGACTGGGGGTAAGGTAGATGCAGGCAACACGGGGTTAATGGGGCTGAATGTAGGAGTGGGAGTGAGTGTCGGGGGATAGATATGGGCATGCCATATATCAACTGACCCGAGGCATCTCAAGTGGATGAGTGGGAAAGATAAAACTACAAGGCGGCAGGGTTTTGGTCAAGGATTCGTGTGAACTCCTCATCTCTAGTAGTGATAGTGATAGGTTGGATAGGATCCATGGCGGGTGATAAAATGGAAGGTGGCAAAAGGGCTAGGTGGGAGTGGTTGACAACTGGCATGGAATACGAGGGCTAGCTTGTCGACACGTCAGTACCATGTGAACAAGTACTGATCAGGTTGGGCTGCCTTTCTGTAAATGACATAGAAATACAACAGGAATAGGAAGAATAGGTGGTAATAAGTGGATTAGGTACCAAATGTTAGCTAGAAAGTGGCACAGGATAACCGATGTTGGTTAGGGTAAACCGACGCTGGTTAGGGGTAACCGCACGGTCACTGTGGGAAATGGATAGTGAGTCAAAAACAAGGTGTAAGGCCAAATCTGATAGGTATGCCGAATACTGATGAGATTTACAAGGTCAATGGGAATGATAGTAGTGACAGGGACTCTGAATAGTTGAAGAAGGTGAATAAATGTCCTTTTGGATAGGTTAACCAAAAGGACCTGGAACCGACGCCGGTTGGGTATAACTGATGATGGTCGCCATCGCGGACATTGGATGACACATGGGTCACTATGAAATTGAAAAGCATTGATGATGAAAGAAAAGTGGTTGTGAGTTAAAATTGATGTGGAATCAAACCCGAATTCGAGAATGATGAGAATATGGTCCAAGCACACTCAGATGAAGTCTGAGAATACACCAACTATGATGAGGAGCGTGTAAGGAGAAACAAAGAAAAATGAAGAACGTGACCTCTCACCTCAAAATGCAAGCCAAGCAGAAACACTAAGAAAAATGTGATCCTAAGAGTTACTTTTCTATTATGTTTATTTAGCTTATGCTATTTAAGGACTGACTCATGAACTAAAATAGATTTTTTGGTGAGGATGGCTTCCTACAAAGAAGAGATCTAAAAGGTGAGGTTTTAGGTATGTTATGGCGGGGCGGGCTTCGCTCTGAAGTATGACTCGACAGAGCAATGAGTTGGGGAGTACCTGCCAATCCTCATATCAGTGTGATCATTGACAGTGTTCCTAGGAAAGATGTTGTTTAAGAATATGTATTTTTTTTGAATTTGTGCAATTTGGCAAGACTCAGAGAGAGAGAGAGAGAGAGTGCTTTCTAGAGATGTTAGTCAACCATCAGCTGGGCATGACTTAAATCGAATGTTTCCCTCAATTAATGTGAGCTAATGTCCAAATCGAATGAAATGAAGATTTTTAAGCCCAAATGAAATATGAAGTTGATGACACAAATAGATGAAGAGGAAGAGGGATGCTCTTTCACTAAAATGCAGAAAACAAGAAGAAATGGTTCTTTTTAAGTACACCAAAAGAAAGGTTTCTTTTAGAGAAAATAGAAAGAAAAAGAAGGTTACCAAGGAAGAAAATTAATGTGTATGCTTTTCAGAAGGGAAACAAACACACAAATTTTCCTAAGAATGAATAAAAATGCAAGGAACCCGGATGGGTCCCAGGTGTGCCAAAATGTTTCACCTGATTCTTAGACGTTTCTTTGAAAGTGAAAAAATAGATAGGGTAATGGGCATAGGAGGAATACCTATTGAAATGATGGTTGATAGGTTGTTGTTGTGCGCGTATGACCTCTGAATCCACAACTGATCATGAGAGCTTCCTTTTGGCTAGGAGGAACTACCTGAAATGGAACACAAGACCACCAAATAAAGAGTTAAACAGTATATGCAGTGAACTGCCTAGTGTGTGCTAGATCCGGGAAGTGTGATACTTCCTAGATGATTGTCAATCCACTATTTAAAACAATTTAATGCTGGTAATGAAGTAAATCCTATTGTAGTTAAAATGATTTAGGTATCTCATTTAAAACACAATAAGAAAGATCTAATCTAACAAGCTAGGTTAAAATAAGATCGAAGGTCAAGTAACTAGTTTTGGGTCTCTGCAAGTCTGACATAGGTCTTAGGCAGGTCACAGGTGATTAAGGGTGATGTGAGAATAGGTGGGTAGGTTATTGTTCTAGGTTGTATTGGTAAATATAGAGATCGATGTCGTTAAGGGTGACCAACGCCGGTTGGGGAGAACCGGTGCTCAGTTACTGTGGAATACTAGGAATGTCACAGAATGAGCTTTGGATCTCCCTTATGATTGCACAAAGGACTAGGTTGGTTGAAATGAGGTATTAAGTCATTTGGATGGGATTTGGTGAGGTTTTAATGGGGATATGGAGGGGTGAGTATTGAAGGAGGTCAATGGGTGGCTAGGAGAACAAAGGATGAAGATACAATGATTAAATGAATGAACCAGAGGAGTAAAATGTTCTACTTACTTGGAATCTAGTTTTAGACGTCTGTGAGTGAGGAATGAAGGTGTTGATAAGAGGTTGAATGTTGTAGAGGATCACCAAACATTGGGGAGCTCTTGCATGGGCTACATGTGCTCTCCTTCTTTCCTGATTGGATCAAATCATGTGTTGGGTGGTTGTTGGATGAATGTTGGATGTCTGTGCAAGAGAAAATGCTTGATCTCCTTCCTTGCATGCATGTTCTCGCTGAAGCTTGTTCTCAAAAGATGTGATATCTCTCTGGAATCTGCCAACCTTTTGCCAACCTCGAAAATAAGGTTGTTTTGGGGATTAAAAGGTGACCGATGGTGGTTCGAAAGCTTAATCAGGTGGTGGTTAAGGGTAAACTGGCATCGGTTAGGGGGATTTTAGGTTTACTAAACTAGGTAGATCCCTTGATTTTTGGGATCTCATGTGTTAGGGTGGGATTTCCTGGAAGCTTCTTTTAAGCATGGAATGTGGTTAGGGAATGTAGGCATTGATTTTTAGGTTTGGGTAAGTCTTAATTAGTTATGGAAACTTACTACGAATAGGTCTTAGGGTGAGGTAGCTTGATGAGGTGTCTAGGTGAGGTGGATATGTGGGCATTATCCCAATTAGGAGATTTAAATAATAAATATGGTGAGGATAATTAATTAATTTAATTTAAATAATTAAATTAATATTATAGTGAGGTGAAGGGGCCATGGCTAGGTGGATGTGTTCAAGGTGTTTATTTGTCGAGGGACCAAAGGGGAGTGTGACCTAATTTTTAAAATTATTTCTTATATTGACCTAAATAATAAGGAGACTATCTTAACTAATTGTATGTTTAACTCCTACCAATATTAATGATTCTAATAATAACTTAACACTGCAATGCACCCGCTTGAAATTTTTCTAATCTAATAACATCAAAGATCGATAGCTACTCCTAAAACTTAAAGGTTTAAAATATTAAAAAGCTATCAAACTAAAATTATTAATAGTGATATTTTTTTCTTACAACACATCCAAATCCCATTTAATACTCCACTACATGAATGGTTTTCACAATAATGAAACAAAAAAATCATGTCTTTCATATCTCCAAAAATGACTTACAAATACAATCCCTCTAACTATAACTATTACAATCTACCTTTTACTTGTTAAAAATGGAACTATCCTAAAAAGGAAAATAAGTGAAGTCGGTTTCTAATCAATTAATACATACTTGTTCATATTACAACTCTTAATATCATTCAAAATAATTTTTTTGACTAAAGAAATGTTTCTTCACATGATTTTTCAATTTCAATAAGTCCTTAGCTATCGTCATGTTAAATATTTTCAAATCTACTAGTGGCATTTTAATTTCCTATATCGATAACATGTTAGTGATACTTAAAACTAATTAGAGTTGGTTTGTGGGACTTCAAATTGTTATCTATTCTCCTTTATCGTTATATATTCCTGGTAAGTGGCCTTTGCCCTTCTTGCGGATTTGTTGTGGTTTTTATGTTGGGTTAGGTGATTAGGATTGTTGATGATAACATGAACCTAAGAAGATAACACAATCCCAACCCATTTTGCAAAACCCACCTGTAAGTTATTTTTCACTCTCCTTCCAGATCTGCAAATTTGGAAGGCTCTGCCTTAGAATGGACCCCTACCCCTTTTCTCCTCTATCCCCTGCTTTGCCAAGGTTAACCCCTTGCTATCAAAATCTGAGCTGAGAGAGTAAAAACCACAAAATGAAGAGAATCGGCCTGTTGTCTTCCACAATGCAATTTTCATACGTGTTGCGCTAAACACAGTCGCGCCCCTTTGGCGCACCATTTAGTCATGCTACATCAAAAACAGTCGTGCCAAGGCGCACTGTGAACTCGTGCAACAAGCCCTTTCCCGTGCCCTATAAAAACTGCAAAAATTCCTAAGGCGCGGCGTGAGCACACCTACAATAGCAACAACACTTCATGCTATGTAAACCCTTCCCACGCCGTGCAAGCTTAACCCCTTGGCGCACCTCACCTTGATGTTACATCTTTTGCATCGTGCCTTGGCGCACCATAATACTCGTAACACCAATCATATCTGTGCCCCACTAAAAGACTTCCAATGGCACAAGATATCCCTTGACACCAACATCTAAATGTTGTGTGTAGCCTTTATGCGCCCGCGTCCCTTCTGGCGCTACTTTCTCCCATGTAACACTTTCCCAAAGTGTGCCTTGCTTTTCTAAGTCCCTAACAGCCTGCAGTAAAGTTGTGCCTTGCGCCCAGAGGCTCATAAATTGCTAACTTTTCATTCTATAAGCTTTTATGGACGACTTAACGGCTAACATGGCCCTTCTGCGATGGACTTCCCTGATTCTTCTTGCAAATCAACAGCTAAACTCAGATCCACACATGTCTTCATCGAGTAAGAAGCCAACCAAGTCCAAGGGTAAAGCCAAGCTAACAAAGCAAGAAATGAAATATAAATACCAAAGGGTCAGGATGCCTGACTCTCTTGCAGAGTGTGATCTTGATATCAGAGATTCAGAACTCGGGCACATTGACATGGAGGACTTCGGGGCAGAACCAAGAAGGTCATAGGCAGCCCATGGATGGATAAATTGGTTGGTAGTGGTCTGCACTTTGTTGTAGGGCTCCCAGTGAGTGCAATCAACAATGAGTTTATGATGTTGGTGAGCTGTTGTTATAATAAGGACACAAGATGTGTCGAAAATGAGAAGGGTGAGGTGATAATCAACCTCATGGCCCGACATTTTGAGATCATATTGGGTATCCCTCACCACAGAAATTTTGTAGCAAAGTGAGCAGGAGGACTGTCTGAAGACATGGACTAAAAATGAAGATAAATGTATGTAATTAATGAATGAGGTGTACCTCAAGAATAAGAAGGTGACAAGCAGGTGGCCACAGGTCATTCATCGCAATGACTTTTCAGAGGAGTTGAGTGACACAATCACCTTCTTAAGCAGGGTGTTTGGACTACCTGATACCCACCGCTTTCAGAAGTGGATGCTTAGGTACTTGGAAACAATGAATAAAAATGTTCCCGATCAACATTTTGACTGGGGAGAGATTATCAACAGCACAATCTCGAGAGAAACTTCAACAAATTTCAACAACTGGGAGGTTCTATATGAACTCCTATGTAGTATATGTTGTTGCCTCAGAGAGGGACTACCCAGCATTGAATCGGTGTGGGATATGGCCCCAGGTCAGGATATATGAGTACTATCCAGAGTTAAGACTGGAGAACAACATAGCCCAATTCAGTAAAATCAACGATGTCTTCTTCTATGGCATCATCTGCCTCTTGAGGCCCAACATGACTTACGGTCAGATGACCAAAAGCATGATCACCACCACAAAGAAGTGGGGAGCGTTATTCATGCAATTCCCCACTTTCACCTATCTCAGAGCCGCTAACTTCTTGGGAGAGCCCACCAAATTGCCAAGGTATGCGGGACCCAAACTGATCCTGTTGGAGCTGTCTAGACAGCTCATCACATACCATGAGAAGTGTTTGAAAAGGAAGAAGGGTGGAACTCCATTCCCCCTCACGGTGGGTAGATACACCTGCACTTCACAGAGAAAATCCCAGAGATGTATGCAGAGATTGAATTACTCAATCTGAAGCATAATTTCCCAGCAAGGCCAACCTTCGATCCTCGTGGTTACCTTCCAAGAGCAAGGATTGATCCAATTCACATCCCTCAGATCGAGGATATCTACATCGACCTAAATCATGAAGTTGAGCTCAGAAAAGGATCACTCCCGACTGGCCCTAACAGAGATCATTCAATATGGTGTGGCTATCGTCCCAAAGGATTTCCAAGCAATTGATCAAGAAGTTGATCAAGTTTATCTAGACACGGATGGTGATAATTGGCCGTTTATCGAAATTGATAGGAACAAGGCCCCTCAGACTATAGAGGAAAGGGTCAAGGGCACTCTGTAGCGCACCAAGCATTGGTGCAAGAAAAATGGTATCATCTACCTTGGGGTAGACTTTACCATGTCTCCCTTGGGTAATGCACCAGCCTAGGCAGAACATTTTCCTGAGGGCAAAGGAAAGGATAAATTAGGAGAGGCAAGCACTGCTCAGAAAGAAGTTCTTGAGAGCCCTCCTTCCACCGCCAAGGAGCAAGTAGTGAACCTAGTATCCCCAGGAAAAGAAGAAGTGGCAAGTGCTCCAACGGACACATCCACTTAGGATGTTGTCATTTCTACAACTGGTGAGGTCCCAACTGTTCCCTCTCCCGCTCCTCTTTCCCCTCCTTGTGTCGCTCAAACAACCGCTCCTTTGGTTGTGTCTTCCTCTCTACCTTCCTCCTTCCCCTCTTCCTCTTCATCCATCTTCTCTTCCCTCACGGATATGTCCCCCAACATTTCTTCCCTCATCTCGCGGATCCCTTCGCACTGTGGCCTCCACTCTTGTAGTGACTCCCATTCCCATGAGCATTGGTGTGTCGGCGCCTTTCTCCATGCCGCCACCAAGTGTTTTGAAACACTTCCCCGTGTCCACTGCAGTCATTCTTCCTTCCACCCATGTTTCCTCTTCATCCTCTAGTCCCACTCCCCTTAGTCCAGAATGGATCTCCGAACACCTGAGCAACACAAGAGGAAAGTCCCTATTACACCTATGGACTTCTCCGTTATTCTGGATAAAGGGCCTAAGAAGCAAAAGGCTATAACCCGCTTCTCTCAAAGTGCTTCAGGCGAAAGGGTTATGGCGATCGCGTACCCTGATTCCATAAAGAAGAAAGAAGATCTGTCTCCTACAAATTTTACAGTGACTCAGGTCACAATGGGAACATCATTAGAGAGCCTGTAAGGAGAGGCCTTATCCGCAGTGGATTCCCTTTGCAAGAAGCTTCAAGAAGCAAAGGAAGAGAAGAGAATATTAAAAGAGCAAAACAAAAATCTTCTCCAAGCCCTGCAAAAGATGGGCAATGCCCCTCTTATGACTGCCGCCGACCCTCCCAAAGTTCTTAGTTAGGAGAAGATAAATGAGTATGCCAAGATCGGCGAGCAAGGTGTAACAGTTGTCCGCTTGAGAGAGCAAGATCCTCAAATATAGTGAGGAAGTGATTACAAAGTTCATAGAGCTTTATCAAAATATAGATCAAGAGAACAAGGAACTCCATGCAATAGTAGGACCTATCTCCGAAGAGTTGGACCATGCCAGGTTGCAACACGAGACATTCCAGAAGATGCTTGACTTCCCAATCAATGACTTGTTAAAATTCGATGTCTTTGATCACCCACGAGCACACAACAAATTCCTTGCTGCTTTAGATTATTGGGTTGACCAAATGGAGTTTGTCTTAGAAAAGATAGACAAAATCAAGGAGGAAGCCCTGGATGCCATGCATCAAATGGAGTAGATCATCTTAAGAATGTCTCCAAGGTTGCTCAGTGCAGCGTATGCCTTGAGGAAGGTAGATGATACTATTCATCTTTTCAAGGGAATCACGTCGCAAGGTTTAGTGTCAGAGGCCACTTTTGATGTAGAATCTATCAACAACCTTCTAGCCTGTCGTGACTTTGTTGGGTACCTGATGGAGGTAGGAAATGAATACTTCAAACTCCCTAAAAGACTCAGAGATGAACGAGAAACTTGCAAAGTCATCGGGGATCACACCAAGGGTCCCGCTCAGGATCAACTTCAGGTGATGGTCAGCAAGTTCATGGAGTATCGAGCTCAGTTTCACATCACCTCTCTTGAGTAGAAGCAAGACACTCCTTTCAAGCCAAGGGATGACGATGAATAGGATTCCTCCTTCTCGGATAAATCCCATTTTTGTAAAAGTATGTTGGCATTCGCGATGACATCATCCATGTTGCACCATGGGATGTTGCCATCCACAAAATTGCCCTAAAGTCAACATTTGACTTTTAAATATTTTGTAAATAGTGGTTGGCTTTCTCCTCCTCCTATAAATACTTGAACACTTGTTGTATTCAGGTGTGAGCAAAATTGTATGAAAATTATAAGTGAGGAGAGAAAGACTTCGAGCTTTCTTGTAACTAAACAAAATATTAATACAAAAAAATGAGACTTTGTGTTGAATTCCTGTGTTATGTGTTAGATCTTTCTGAAGTTAGATCTGCATACTTTTTCTGTTGGATTCACCTATACTTTTGTCATTTGTTTATCAGTATTGCTTTGTTTGTTTATGTGAGTAAGTTTGGCTCTATTTACTACCAGCCCAAAACATAAACCCTCTGACCTTTCTACTTTGGAATTCATTTCTTTTCTCCCTTCAGATCCATATTTCTTCTATTCCTTCCTTTATTCATTTCTGTTCTTTGTCGGAACTAACTCTATTGGGATGAGATCCCAAAACCCCCTAAAGGCAGAATACTGTAAGACTTGCATAGATTCCTGCTGGTAGAATAGCAATAACCTAGTTTCGCTTTGTTGTCTCAAAGAGGGGCTATGCCCTACACACTGTTGACTCGTCTATCCATAGATCTGCCCACCCAATGATTTTTGGACCAACAGTTTTTGGTGACTCTACTGGGGAAAGAACTAGATCTATGTGAGTGTTATGTTAGCTAAAAGACACCAACAATTTTTAAAGCTACTGGGGAGACTAAGAAAATAGATAAAACTGTAAAAATCACTACCTATTTGCAAATCTTAACTCTTTGTTTAAAAATCTATTTTTTTGCAAAAGTGATCCAAACTGAAAATTTTCTTAAGAGATCCATAGATCTGGACCAGTTAGAAACCTTTAGTTCACTAAGTTTTTATAAAAATCTCTATATTTTCATAGATCTGAGATTCTGATAGTTTTACAAATATTTTCAAACCCTTGCAAAAATCAAATCTAAGATCCGAAAATCAGCTTACTAAGTTAACCATCATTTTATCCTCGCTAATCTTTGTCATTAAACCGCAATCAGTTTTCAAAAGAGGGATAAAATTAAATATTTAGAAAAGTACATGCTGCTGATTTTTGTTAGAAAAATCAGAAAATCAGCAAGTACAAACAAAAAGAGTTTTTATAAATCTGCTCCAAATTATTGCCAATCTAAGCAGATACACTGGTGGGTGAGCCATTTACCCGTAGCAGGAGAGCTCGTGGAGAATTTGATCCTATTTTTGATCTACTTTGAGGCAAAATTTCAGTATTACGCCAAAGACATGTTTCTCGTCGCTGAGTTTAGTTGATCGGTCACCGAAGTGCCTCGCCTCCACGAAAGAACCGGTTTTCACAAGGGGCTTCCATGTCAATTTGCAGTGCCCTGTTACTAAGTAGAACCGCACTCCCGGCTTGCGTCCTCTTTCCAACTTTTCAAATGGCAGTACCATGGGGAAACGTTATGGGCCCTCTTGCATTGCCGCATCCAGTTCACGCACTCCCTCATGGAAATCGCAAGAATTTCCCAAGATTTGATGGGAGTGGAAATCAAAGCACGGATTCACATATATCTACGTTCATCATGTCATATAGATCCTAGATGTGACCCATGAAGACGTGTCGGTACGCCTCTTTCTAGAGACCTTGCAAGGACCTGCAACAGAGTGGTTCCAACACTTGCCAGCCGGATCTATCACCAGTTGGGCCACATTACGAACTGCATTTGAAGATAGGTATAAGCCTTCAGAAGACGCATTTGCATTATTGTCAAAGATTACTCACTTGAAGAAGGAGGCCAATGAAACCATGCATGATTTTATCACCCGTTTCAATTCGTTGATTAACCGTGTGCCACCTACCATGTTGCCAACACTAGAAAATCAAAAGTGTTTCTTTGTGAATGCCATGAGCTCAAGAGTAAGTTTCTTACTCTTACAAGAACAAATCACCACCTTGGTCCTCGCTCAAGTTGTGGCCATTCGGATAGAGGATAACTTGCTTATATTTGGTGAGTTAAAATGAGATCCGTCCAAACCTAAGGCTTTAACTCCTTCTCAAGGCACTTCATCGAGATCCAACATTCTAGAAGATGGCAAATGACTTACTCGCATTAAAGAAGCAATTAGCTCAAGCTTCGTCTACCACTCCATACCGGGATATCCCACGGAGGAAATTCACTCCCAACAACGCCCCACAAAGGCCGCATTTTCCTACTGCTACTCCAAGGTTAGCACTTGAGGCCCCTCCGGTTAATGCCTTGGTCGAGATCAAAGAAGATGAGAAAATTTACGAAGAACCTTCATCGCAAGGTGAAGATGATCAAGATGTCGGTGAACCGACTGGTGACTCTACAATCGGGTATATGGAATTTGAAGATGAGGAATCTGATGAAGAAGAGGGTACCAAGGGTATGCAAGCGGACAATCATATGTTGTTTTCACCCGCTCACAAGGAAAAGAAGTAGAAGTTGCTGCCAGGATACAAAAGGAGAAGATTGTGTCGAACACGCCTCCAACCATTGCTAAAAGAGGTAATCCTCTTCCTGCTCAACCTCCTATTAAACCTTTTACGAAGAAATATTTTCCTCCCATCTCTCCTCCAAATCAGCCTTCTTCTATTTCCATAAAGACCAGTAACCCTACCCTACCATCGTGAAATGAGGGACTCATTCCTTCGTCAACGCAACCCTTGGTCACATTCGACATAGTCGATCACACTAAAAAGACCAAGATTCAAATGTTTGAGGTTGAATATCTTCAGTCTAACCCTGAGCAGCTTGTAAGATTGACCGAATATATCCAAAGCCAAGTTGTTGTCCCCTCTCCTGTCTCCCCGAAAGGAATCCTTTCCACTCCTCCTGCATCTCACATAAATGTTGCCTTAACTTCTGCGTCAGGAAAAATTGAACCTTTTTATCTCTCCCTCCTAATCAATGGTCACAAACTAAGCAACTGCATAATTGATTCTAGGGCTTTTGATAATGTCATGCCGAGAAAAGGTCACTCATGCTTTAGGCCTCACCCTTACCAAGCCTTTCGGCAGATGTTACTCCATGGAAACCAAACAGGTTCCATTAATTGGTCAGATCAAAGATGCACAGTTCACATTTGCAGTGTTCCCAGAGAAAAGGGTAAAGATGACCATCCTCGTTGCTGATATCCCAAGCAACATATGGAATTCTACTAGGGAGAAGCTTTTGCAGAGAAGTTGGTGGAGAGATTCACATGGACTGGTCCAAAGCCAGAATTCCCGTCAAAGGAGTAATGCAGACTTTGGAGCCTGAATCACAAAAGAAGTACCTGGTCACCAATTCTGACAACCCCAAAGCCCAAATTCTCTTCGAATCATCAAGGATGGGGAACTACTTCTTATCCACTGAGTCTGATAAAATGGACGTTCTCGTCCAAGAGGAGGACCTTAACAAGATATGGACACTGTAGTTTGATGGCAGTTGTGTAACAAGTGGATGTGGCACTGGAGCTGTCCTGATATCTCTGAAGAGGAGATTTTTCCTCTTTCTTTCAAATTATAGTTTTTCAATACAAACAATACCGTTGAGTATGAATCTTTGTTACTCGGTATGCAAGCTACAAAGGAAAGAGGAATCAAGAATCTAAAAGCACAGGGTGATGCCGAACTGATCGTCAACCAGATAAAAGGGGTGTACCAAGTGAAGAATGACAGACTCAGGCACTACCGCAACGTAGTATGGGATAACATTGAGGAATTTGATGCTTTCTCAATAAAATCTGTTCCAAGAGCTCAAAATGACATGGCCGATTCATTGGCTGTCTCAGCGTCTCTTATGCTCCCTCACCCAAGGTTGAAAACAAACACATATACCATTGAGGTAGTCTTTCGCCCAAGCGTGCCAGACAATTCTCAACACTGACAGGTATTCAATGATGACAATCAGCTTGTTGCTTTTCTAGAAAAAGCTGATAATTTCAATGAGCTTCATTTTGAGGGATCTACTTCTGCATGCCGTGAATCTGTCACTGGTCAAGCAAACGAATCAAAAGAAGGCAATGGCATATGTCATCTCAAGGGAAATAAAATTCTAAAGGGTTTAGTCTCTCTGGAACGATTGTTTGACAAACATGATCGTTTTGTCAAGAAGAAGCGACAAGATGATCCTAACTCCTCTCTAGAGACCGAATCTATCAACCTGGGTACTGTAGAACATCCGCAGTTTGTGAACATCGGGAAATGTTGTACGCTCAGAAGAAAAGTAGAAATTTGTCAAGCTATTGAAGAAATATATGGACGTATTGGCATGGTCTTATGCCAATATAAAGTTTTTCAAGCCTAAGGGCATTCAACATGACATCCCGTTAAAGGACGATGTCAAACCCTTTCGCTAGAAATAGAGGCATTACAATCCCAAGATCTCGAGTACCATCCAAAGGAAATATAGAAAATGTTGGATGTGAGAATCATCTTTCCTATCCATCACAAAGCACTGGGTCACAAACATCGTGCCCATACGAAAGAAGAATGGCAAGATATGCATATGCATAGATTTTCACAATCTGAATCAGGTGTCCTTGAAGGACAATCACCCGCTGCCCGTAATGGATCAAGTTCTCGCAGCAAGAACCAATTCAGAGAGATGTTGTCCACACTTGATGATTTTTCGGGCTATAATCAAATTGAAGTCTTACCTGAAGACCAATTCAAAACAACATTCACTACTCCCTGGGGCACATTCGCCTATAGCAGGATGCCTTTTGGCTTGACCAATGTTGGTGCCACCTTTCAGCGAGCGATGGACTTCGTATTCAAAGGTATGATGGGAAAGGTCATCATAGTTTATTTGGATGACTTAACTGTGTTCTCAAAAAATTGAAGTGATCATTGTGATCATTTGGAGCAAGTATTGATTAGATGTCGAGAACACGGGATTTCCCTAAATCCAAAAAGTCTGTTTTCGGGGTCACTGAAGGAAAGTTGTTGGGACACATTATCAGCAAGGAAGGAATAAAGATAGACATCGAAAGGGTTAAGGCTATTCAGAGCCTTACCTTACCCACAAGCAAGACCGGTGTTCACTCTTTCTTCGGAAAGGTGAATTTTCTCAGACGCTTTATTCCCGACTTTGTTGAAAAGACTCGTCACATATCAAATATGATGAAAGGGTCGCAAACATTTCGGTGGAGCGAAGAAGGAAAGATGTCATTCGAGGATATAAAATCCTCTGTTGCTCATGCACCTATCCTGGTATGTCCCGACTTCTCCAAGGATTTTATCATGTACAGTTATGTGTCCGCGCATACTGTATCTGCCATCTTAATGTAGAAGAACTTTGAGGATGTTGAATCCCCAATCGCGTTCATGAGCTCCCCTCTCAAGCTTCATGAATTGAAGATGTCTCAGTTAGAAAAACATGCCTTCACAGTAGTCAAAGCAGTCAAGAACTTCCGGTACTACATCCTAAACTCTCATACGGTAGTGTTGGTTCCTGACACGATTAAGTCTATCCTAACTCAATAGGAGTTAGGAAGCTTACAAGGAATTGGATCGCAAAGGTCCAAGAGTATGATCTGGACATCAAACCAACCAAGTTGGTAAGGGGTAGAGGCCTATGTCAGCTCATGGCTGAAAATAAAGATTCAAGAGGTCCCTAAAGAGGAAGTTGATTGCATCGATGGAGCATAGGGTAAACTCAAGAAAGTTGATTCTCTACCTATGGTTCTATTTGTTGTGACCAGCGACGAGTGGTATTCCAACATCGCTTTCTTTCTCACTTATGGTGAGTGTCTAGCTCATCTAACTTCAAAGGAGAAATGGACAAGTAAAGCTCAGGGTAGCCAGATATGTCATATGGGATGATGGTTTATACAAACGCGGGATTGATGGCATCTTCTTGCAATGCGTTGACAAACCATAGCAGATCAAATTGCTTGAAAGTTTTCATGACTCGGCCTGTGGCGGTCACTTCTCCTCATCCGTAATAGCACATAAGATCATTCGGGCTAGGTACTACTGGCCAACACTATTTCAGGATACAACCACCTGGGTAGCAAAATGTGAGCTCTGCCAACAGTTTGTTGGCAAACCAAAATTGGCTGCTTTTCCCCTCAGCCCGTCATTATTGACAAACCATTCGGAGTAATGGGGAATTGAATTTATTAGAGCACTACATCCCCAATCAAGTGCCGGACATAGTTATGTCCTAACAATAATAGATTACTTCACCAAATGGGTGGAGGCCATACCTGTTAAGAATGCCACCTCTGAAGTTGTTTGCAACTTCATCAAAGAAAATATCATCGTGAGATTTGGCATCCCACACAAGATCATTGCTGATAATGCTTCCAACTTCTCCTCCTTGGGAAGTTATTGGTTTTTGCTATGGATACAAAATAACCTTGGCCCATGCCTCAGATTATTACCCCTAGGGAAATGGTCAGGCTGAATCCAGTAATAAAAACCTAGTGACTATCATACGGAAGCTAGTCGATGAGAATCAGCGGTCATGGCACAAGTCATTGTATGATGCTTTGTGGGCAGACCATATTACCCCAAAGAGGTCTCTCGGAATGTCACCTTTTCAAGTGTTATATGGAATTGACGCTGAGATCCCTATCTCCACAGAACTCCCTACTCTACGCTTGGCACGAGTGATCGAAGATGAAACTTTCCAGAATTCTCTTGAAAAGAGGATCATGTATCTAACAGAACTTGAAGAAAAAAGGGTAAGGGTGGTCGATAGGATCACCGAACATCAGAATCAAGTCAAAAGACTATTCGATAAAAAGGCCAAGTAGAAGGATTTCTAGGTGGGAGATCTTGTCCTTCTATGGGACAAGCGAAGAGAGCCAAAGGGCATGCACGGGAAATTCGACTCTCTTTGGAGAGGGCCTTTCAAGATCAAGCAGCTCAATGGAGAGAATAGCTTCTATCTCTCATATCTGGATGGAAATGAACTCTCGCTTTACTACAGCAGGAAACATCTCAAAATATTCAAGAAGTAGAGCTTGCTCTCTTCTTTGTATAGTTTGCTTTAGTTGTGTGTTTGTTTTGGTCATGTGTTTGTTTTCTATTGGTTGTGTGTTTTCCTTTCTTTTTCGTCACCCTTATTTTTGACTCTGTAACCCAATGGATAGGCACATGTAGATCTGGGATTCTCTACCCTTAAGCTTTGCTCAAAGATAGTCCCCAGAAAGAACCAATTTGTTATCCTGTAAAATTGACAAGGGCAATTTTGCAGGTAACCATACCAAAATTTCTGTTTTGGTCCCCCGTTGAGGTCCCTTAACGTTCGGAATGGCATAAAATCCCTTTTCGAGAAAATCTAGTTTTTAGAACTTGGTCATTTTCAACCTTTTTGGGTTGGGCGCAGTTTTCATTCACGTTACATCAACCAAAATTGTGCCCCTCTATTCTTTTGGCGCATTCTAGGGAGTGACAACACTCCAAATGTTGCGCCTCTCAAAGGTGCGCCAAGGTGCAAGCACCATCTTGTTATCACTTTCTAAAGTGCGTTGTGGGTGCTAAAAACGTAGTGTCAACACTCCCAAAGCTGTGCCAAGGTGTAAAATCCCTTCGTGTCGACATCCACTCAGTGCGCCATAGGAAAAAGTTGGTGGCGCATTTATTGCACCTTTTGCTATATATAGGCGCGTCGACCTGTCATTTTCACATTACAAAAATGTGAAAAGTCTTTTTCTCTGTGCATTGTCAGCATTCCTGTCAGCCCCGCGTGTTGCCATTTTTGTGTTTGTGGACCCCACATTGTCTCCTTTATCGTTATATATTCCTAGTAAGTGGCCCTTGCCCTTCTTGTGGATTTGTTGTGGTTTTTATGTTGGGTTAGGTGATTAGGATTGTTGATGATAACATGAACCTAAGAAGATAACACAATCCCAACCCATTTTGCAAAACCCACCTGTAAGTTGTTTTTCACTCTCCTTCCAGATCTACAAATCTGGAAGGCTCTGCCTCAGAATGGACCCCTACCCCTTTTCTCCTCTATCCCCTACTTTGCCAAGGTTAACCCCTTGCTATCAAAATCTGAGCTGAGAGAGTAAAAACCACAAAATGAAGAGAATCGGCCTGTTATCTTCCACAACGCAATTTTCATACGTGTTGCGCTAAACGCATCGCACCCCTTCGCGCACCATTCGGTCATGCCGCATCAAAAACAGCCTGCGCAAGGCGCACTTTGTGAACTCGTCGGCGTGCAAGCCCTTTCCCATGCCCTATAAAAAGCTGCGCAAACATTCCTAAGGCGCGGCGTGAGCACACCTAAAATAACAACAACACTTCATGCTATGTAAACTCTTCCCACGCCGCGCAAGCTTAACCCCTTGGCGCACCTCACCTTGATGTTACATATTTTGCATCGTGCCTTGGTGCACCATAATACTCTGTAACACCAATCATATTTGTGCCCCACTAAAATACTTCCAATGCATGCAGCGCAAGATATCCTCGACACCAACATCTAAATGTTGTGTGTAGCCTTTATGTGCCCGCGTCCCTTCTGGGCGCTACTTTCTCCCATGCAACACTTTCCCAAAGTGTGCCTTGCTTTTCTAAGTCCCTGCAGCCTGCAGTAAAGTTGTGCCTTGCGCTCGAGGCTCATAAATTGCTAACTTTTCATTCTGTAAGCTTTTATGGACGACTTAACGGCTAACATGGCCCTTCTGCGATGGACTTCCCTGATTCTTCTTGCAGATCAACAGCTAAACTCAGATCCACACATGTCTTCATCGAGTAAGAAGCCAACCAAGTCCAAGGGTAAAGCCAAGCTAACAGAGCAAGAAATGAAATATAAATACCAAAGGGTCAGGATGCCTGACTCTCTTGCAGAGTGTGATCTTGATATCAGAGATTCAGAACTCGGGCACATTGACATGGAGGACTTCTGGGCCAGAACCAAGAAGGTCATAGGCAGCCCATGGATGGATAAATTGGTTGGTAGTGGTCTGCACTTTGTTGTAGGGCTCCCAGTGAGTGCAATCAACAATGAGTTTATGATGTTGGTGGGCCGTTGTTACAATAAGGACACAAGATGTGTCGAAAATGAGAAGGGCGAGGTGATAATCAACCTCACGGCCTAAAATTTTGAGATCATGTTGGGTATCCCTCACCACAGACATTTTGTAGTAGTGAGCCAGGAGGACTGCATGAAGACATGGACTGAAAATGAAGACAAATGTATGTAGTTAATGAATGAGGTGTACCTCAAGAATAAGAAGGTGACAAGCAGGTGGCCCTAAGTCATTCATCGCAGTGACTTTTCAGAGGAGCTGAGTGACACAATCACCTTCCTAAGCAGGGTGTTTGGGCTACCTGATACCCACTACTTTCAGAAGTGGATGCTTAGGTACTTGGAAACAATGAATAAAAATGTTCCCGATCAGCGTTTTGACTGGGGAGAGATTATCAGCAGCACAATCTCAAAGTAGCTTCAACAAATTTCAACAACTGGGAGGTTCTATATGAACTCCTATGTAGTATATGTTGTTGCCTCAGAGAGGGACTACCCAAGCATTGAATCGGTGTGGGATATGGCCCCAGGTCAGGATATACGAGTACTATCCAGAGTTAAGACTAGAGAACATCATAGCCCAATTCAAGTAAAATCAACGATGTCTTCTTCTATGGCGTCATCCGCTCTTGAGGCCCAACATGACTTGCGGTCAGATGACCAAAAGTGTGATCACCACCACAGAGAAGTGGGGAGCGTTATTCACGTAATTCCCCACTTTCACCTATCTCAGAGCCGCTAACTTCTTGGGAGAGCCCACTAGATTTCCAAGGTATGCGGGGCCCAAATTGATCCTGTTAGAGCTGTCTAGACAGCTCATCACATACCATGAGAAGTGTTTGAAAAGGAAGAAGGGTGGAACTCCATTCCCCCTCATGGTGGGTAGATACACCTGCACTTCACAGAGCAAATCCCCGAGAGATGTATGCAGAGCTTGAATTGCTCAATCTGAAGCATAATTTCCCAGCAAGGCCAACCTTCGATCCTCATGGTTTCCTTCCAAGAGCAAGGATCGATCCAATTCACATCCCTTAGATTGAGGATATCTACATCGACCTAAATCACGAAGTTGAGCTCAGACGAAAGGATCACTCCCGACTGGCCCTGACAGAGATCATTCAATATGGTGTGGCTATCGTCCCAAAGGATTTCCAAGCAACTGATCAAGAAGTTGATCAAGTTTATCTAGACATGGATGGGGACAATTGGCCGTTTGCCAAAATTGATAGGAACAAGGCCCCTCAGACTATAGAGGAAAGGGTCAAGGGCACTCTGCAGTGCACCGAGCATTGGTGCAAGAAAAATGGTATCATCTACCTTGGGGTAGACTTTACCACGTCTCCCTTGGGTAATGCACCATCTAGGCCAAAACATTTTCCTGAGGGAAAAGGAAAGGATAAAGTAGGAGAGGCAAGCACTGCTCAGAAAGAAGTTCCTGAGAGCCCTCCTTCCACCGCCGAGGAGCAAGTAGTGAACTGGTATCCCCAAGAAAAGAAGAAGTGGCCAGTGCTCCAATGGACACATCCACTCAGGATGTTGTCATTGCTACAACTGGTGAGGTCCCAACCGTTCCCTCTCCCGCTCCTCCTTCCCCTCCTCATGTCGCTCAAACAACTGCTCCTTTGGTTGTGTCTTCCTCTCTACCTTCCTCCTTCCCCTCTTCCTCTTCATCCATCTTCTCTTCCCTCATGGATCTGTCCCCCAGCATTTCTTCCCTCATCTCACAGATCCCTTCCGCCCCATGGCCTCCTCTCTTGTAGTGACTCCTATTCCCATGAGCGTTGGTGTGTCGGCCCCTTTCTCCATGCCGCCACCAAGTGTTTTGACACACTTCCCCGTGTCCACTGCAGTCATTCTTCCTTCCACCCCTGTTTCCTCTTCGTCCTCTGGTCCCACTCCCCTAAGTCCAAAATGGATCTCCAAACACCTGAGCCAACACAAGAGGAAAGTCCCTATTACACCTATGGACTTCTCCGTTATTCCGGCTAAAGGGCCTAAGAAGCAAAAGGCTATAACCCGCTTCTCTCAAAGCGCTTCAGGCGAAAGGGTTATGGAGATCGCATACCCTGATCCCACAAAGAAGAAATAAGATCTATCTCCTATAGATTTTACAGTGACTCAGGTCACAATGGGAACATCATCAGAGAGCCTGCAAGGAGAGGCCTTATCCGCAGTGGATGCCCTTTGCAAGAAGCTTCAAGAAGCAAAGGAAGAGAAGAGAATATTAAAAGAGAAAAACAAACATCTTCTCCAAGCCCTGCAAAAGATGGGCAATGCCCCTCCTATGACTGCCGCCGACCCTCCCAAAGTTCTTAGTCAGGAGAAGATAAATGAGTATGCCAAGATCGGTGAGCAAGGTGCAAAGCAATGTCCGCCTGGAGAGAGCAGATCCTCAAAGATAGTGAGGAAGTGATTACAAAGTTCACAGAGCTCTATCAAAATATAGATCAAGAGAACAAGGAACTCCAGGCAATAGCAGGACCTATCTCCGAAGAGTTGGACCATGCCAGGTTACAACACGAGACATTCCAGAAGATGCTCGACTACCCAGTCGATGACTTGTTGAAATTCGGCGTCTTTGATCACCCGCATGAGCACCCAACAAAGTCCTTGCTACTTTAGACTATCGGGTTGACCAAATGGAGTTTGTCTTAGAAAAGATAGACAAAATCAAGGAGGAAGCCCTGGATGCCATGCATCAAATGGAGCAGATCGTCTTAAGAATGTCTCTAGGGTTGCTCAGTGTAGCATACGCCTTGAGGAAGGTAGATGATACTATTCAGCTTTTCAAGGGAATCACGTCGCAAGGTTTAGCGTCAGAGGCCACTTTTGATGTAGAATCTATCAACAACCTTCTGGCCTGTCGCGACTTCGTTGGGTACCTAATGGAGGCAGGCAACGAATACTTCAAACTCCTTGAAAGACTCAGAGATGAATGAGAAACTTGTGAAGTCATCGGGATCACACCAAGGGTCCCACTCAGGATCAACTTCAAGTGATGGTCAGCAAGTTCATGGAGTATCGAGCTCAGTTTCACATCACCTCTCCTGAGCAAAAGTAAGACACTCCTTTCAAGCCAAGGGATGACGATGAATAGGCTCCTTCCTCCTGGGATAAATCCCATTTTTGTAAAAGTATTTAAAAGTATGTTGGCATTCGCGATGACATCATCCATGTTGCACCATGGGATGTTTCCATCCACAAAATTGCCCTAAAGTCAACATTTGACTTTTAAATATTTTGTAAATAGTGGTTGGCTCCTTTTTGTCTTCTTTCTCCTCCTCCTTCTATAAATACTTGAACACTTGTTGTATTCAGTGTGAGAAAATTTGTATGAAAAATAGAAGTGAGGAGAGAAAGACTTTGAGCTTTCTTGTAACAGAACAAAATATTAATACAAAAAATTGAGACTTTGTGCTGAATTCCTGTGTTATGTGTTAGATCTTTCTTAAGTTAGATATGCATACTTATTCTATTGGATTCACCTATACTTTTGTCATTTGTTTATCAGTATTGCTTTGTTTGTTTATGTGAGTAAGTTTGGCTCTGTTTACTACCGGCCCAAAACATAAACCCTCTGACCTTTCTACTTTGGAATTCATTTCTTTTCTCCCTTCAGATCCATCTTTCTTCTATTCCTTCCTTCATTCCTTTTTGTTCTTTGTCGGAACTAACTCTACTGGGATGAGATCCCAAAACCCCCTGAAGGCAGAATATTGTAAGACTTGCATAGATTCCTGCTGGTAGAATAGCAATAAACCAGTTTCGCTTTGTTGTCTCAAAGAGGGGCTATGCCTTGCACACTGTTGGCTTATCTATCCATAGATCTGCCCACCTGACAGATTTTCAGACCAACAGAGTGAACCTAGGGCAAAAGCGCATGTGTAGATGTCAATGTATGTAGGGTACCTACATGTTAGTATGAGGTACGAGCTACCGAATGATGTTTTTGTTGTTGACGCCTTTGTTGTAATTGTTGTTTTTGATTGCTTGCTTCTCATATAGACAAACATGCAAAGGAGAAGATGATAATGTAGACAAATACACATTTATATATGTGTAAAAACACATGTATATAATAAAAATATTGTGAATGGAAGTCTGAAAAAGTAAAAGGAACATGTGCACCTGATCCATGATGAGAGAAAGGGGTGTAGAAAGATATCTTGAATCGCGAGTTTTTTTGGTGATCTCACCACCACCCCGGCCGAAGAAGTGTATCGAGAAAGTTGCATTATTATCCACCTATAATTGCTTCCCGATAATGTATGAAGAGATCTCTCTGTCTTGTCTTGGTTTTTGGGTGATCCGACGCCATTGGGTCAAGTAGTGTAGAGAGGAAATTCATTGTATCCTCTAACTCAGAATCGCTCCCCGAGAATGCTAAGGACAACCATGTCCTATGGTGAGACTTTAGCCATAACATATAGATAACATTTCCCAAAGACACTAACCTGGATCGCCTAAGGGATATTACAAAATTAAAGAAAGAGCAAAGGCTTTTGAGTCGTTATGAGCCTACTTTTTCTAATTTGAGCTATTTTCTAATTTTTTTAAAAGAGCATATCTAGTGAAGGATGCTATTTCACCCCAAAGTTATTAGGAATTTTGCGCTAATATTAGGATTTGTATGGTCTTGATCAAAATTTGTATTATCATGGTAAAATTTGTATAGTCATGGTCAAATCCATCCATTTGTGGGTGATACACATAACTAAATTGCAATGTCATGTTCAAATTATTCCACAACATGTGCAAAAAGTAGCCCACAAACTTGGTATCCCTATCGGATCTACAATGGTGCACAAAAATCTATGTAGCCTCGTAGCTTCCCTGAAAATCAAGTTAGTAATACGCGTCTCATCATCAATTTTCTTACAAGCAATAAAATGAGCCATTTTTGAGAATCCATCCATGAAAAAAGGTATAATCATGACCCTTATGCATTCTAGAACTCGAAAAGCAAAATTTATACTACTATTTCAAGGTCTTCTCTATCCTAAAGTGACCTAACATTCGTTTTGCAATGCTTCTCCTCGATCAATTTTTCTCACATTGATCCTTGTGGTGAAAACAATTGTGTGCCTTTGAATAACAATCCCTCGTGTAAGAAATAATCCAACCATGGAGTGTGGTCAACATTCACTTGTTCTACACATGCCCATTGTGCTTCTACATTTAATCTTCATCTTTTGTGTAGATCTCCTTCATTGTTTTGAACCCTACTATATTCACTTGCATATCAATCAATAAAACACATCTCATACTCGGTGCATTTACAACTCTATTCGATTTCTCACTTTTGTGCTTTAAGGTGGCTTTAAGACAAATGAGTAACTTTGCAAGAATAAATTCTTTGAAAAGGACACACCAAGTATAATATAGTTCGACAAGTGGTTTAGTGTTATGCAAGTGCCAAGCTTTCAACGAAATAATCAATGCAATAAGTAAATGTTAGATGCTCTTTTTATAAATGTTGGTAATATAATTTTGATACGAAGATGCTCTTGAAATAGATGAATTCTTGCTCTATGTATAGTTTAATTCTCTATATCTTTGATTATCTTAAATGCACTAGTGCATTTCTATATTTATAGACTTTTTGAATTAAAATTAGGACTCTATTAACGTGTATGCTAACACAACACGAATAAAAAAATCTCATTAAAAAGACTAAAATCTTAAGGAAAATACCATGACCATAATACGATTTTTTTATAATTGATCAAAACTATACTAATTTTTTAAAAAATACCAAATATTGAGGAAGCAAGAAAAAACACTGAAAGAAAGAAAATAGAGAATAAAAAATTGAAGACATTTTAGATAGATCACAAAAGTGTCTAATACACCTAACACAAACTCTAAGACACTTGAGAGAAAGGAAAAAAAAATAGAAGAAAAAGAAATAAACTATTACAAAATAACAAATATTCCAATAACACTTAATTAGGACCACTAATCTCCAAATACACCTAAAACATTTGCTTTGCGGCCAATTTTAAGTGTCAAAGTTAGGCAGTGTGGCCTACTCTTACTACCTTTTTATTATTATTGAAAGGTAATGTACCTACTTTCGGTGGCTTGTTTTTAAATATCATACGTATCTTAATTAAAACCAAAAATATTATACAACTCTAATCATATTGGCTGCAAGATGCTAAACTAAAAATATTTTATTTATGGATAGCCAGTTCTACAAGAATTGTTTTACGCGCCTGTCAATTTCAAGGCCGCCCTTTCCAATGCCGTCCACGTGGATGTATTCTCTTCACCTCCGTGGGAAATATTGTCACCTTCTAACTTTATATTTTTTAATTTTATTTGTTGTGCACTGCTACTTGCCCACACAAACAAAAACAATATTGCCTACGTACTTTTAAATTTTGGAAACGTATATTTTACTTATTTTTCTGAATAGTGACGCGGTTTCAGACATTAAAATTACAAAATAATTGTAGGTTTTTCTTTATTTGGAGAGTGTACAGGAAAGCATTAGCTTACTGCTGGGAAATTTCCTGCACAGCAAACTGTAATTAAAAGGAATGTTTGGCATCCAAAATGGTTGCAGAATGATTTGACGGCGGCCATGGATAGGATTATCTTGATTTGTTTGTTAATCTGCTTTCTGCACAACGCAGGAGCGTATCAGATCTCGCCAGCCACGGCACCGCTACAGGGAAATTGCCCGTTAAATGTGAGCTACTTGGCTTCTCATCCATGGATCGTCCAAAAATGCAAAGAAGGAACACACTGCTGTGAGGCCCTCGTTGATTTAATGAGAATCATGCTTTTCTCATGGATGCATCACACTAACTCATTTCTTTTGACGGACGTTGATACTTCTAGGGTTTGTATGGACGCCATACAGCGGCAAATGGAATCGCAGGGAGTAAGCGCGGATAAAAATGTGTTCCAGGGCTGCAACTTGCAGCCTTCAGATTTCATCAACGCCCCCAGGCACTGTCACCGGATTCAGAACAGATTGGGTTTTGAGGATTTCGTCAATGCCACAGAAATCAGGAGTTCCTGCGACGGTTCCAGCTCTCGATTTCTCTGTCACGCCTGTATCAGGGCCATGGTGGAGGTTCTCCGTCATTTGATGGAGAAAGACGGGACGGAGAAAAATAACTGCGAGCTGTTCGTGATCGTGTATGTCGGCGGCGACATTAATGCCTACGAAGACCTGGGCCCCGACGCGGCTTACTGTATTCTCAGCGCGCAGAACTTGCCGGAGATGGAAGCCATGGTCGGAGGATCGAACCCCGGCGAGGCTCGAGGAAGGAAAAGAGGGACCAGTACAGTAACGAAAGCGGCAATAGGGCTGGGGATTTTGCTTCCTGTGGCGGCCATTTTTATTTTCTTCGGCGTGTATACTGCAGGAAGGCGTAAAATGTGCGGCGTAGGGTTCCAGCGGCTGGTGCTGAATCGCAGAGGGTCGCAGCTGCTGCGAGAGAGGATCGACCTCACGACTGGCCTGCTCTTTTTCCGTTACTCCGATCTCAAAGACTCGACGGGAAATTTCGCGGCGAGTAACGTGATAGGCGAAGGCGGATTCGGGACGGTGTTCAGGGGCACCCTTCCCGACGGATCCCTGATCGCCGTCAAGAGATTTAACGATTCGACGACGAAAGGCGACGTGGAGTTCACTCACGAGGTCCACGTCATCAGCAGCGTGAAACACCACAACTTGCTACCTCTCAGGGGTTACTGCATCCACGCCAAGTCAGACGGGCACCAACATTTTCTGGTCTACGATTTTATGCCCAACGGCACCCTGTCGGATTATCTTTTCCGGCGCGGCGGAAACGAGAGCAAGCCCGTGCTGACGTGGCCCCAGCGGCGGAGGATCGCCGTGGGGATCGCCCGGGCCTGGCTTATTTGCACGGCGACGCCAAGCCGGCGATAATTCACAGAGACGTGAAAGCCGCCAACGTGTTGCTCGACGCCGACCTCAATGCCCTCGTGGCGGACTTCGGTTTGGCCAGGTTTAAAGAGGAGGACCCCACCAAGACGCATTACACCACACGAGCGGTGGGTACGCTGGGTTACGTGGCGCCTGAGTACGGGCTGTACGGTCATCTGACGGACAAGAGCGACGTTTACAGCTTCGGGATTTTGGTCCTGGAGCTGATGAGCGGGCGGAGGGCGTTGGATATGAGCGACGCCGAAAATATGGTGATTGCCGACTGGGCGTATGAGCTGGCGCTGAAGGGGCGGGCGGAGGAGGTGATCGACGAGAGATTACGCGACGAAGCGGAGATTGAGGTGATGGAAAGGGTGGTTTTACTGGCGCTGCAGTGCGCGCACGCGAAGGCGGCGGGCAGGCCGTCGATTCAGGGAGCTTTGTCGGCGTTGGAATCCATTGATCGTCCAGGTCATCGTCCACCTCTGCCAGATGTGATTTCTTTCTCCAGCAATGCCAGCGGAAGTGGCAGTGCCAGTGCCAGCTCAGGTAACAAGTTGGCAGTGTGGGATTGGGTTGTGTCTGCGGAGGAGTCATATGGAAGCGGCGCGGTGGCGGTTTCCGGTGTGTCTACAGAATCTTACCAGACAGGGAGATGATGTGTATATGGGTCTGTGTAATATAAAAGAAGTTATAAAAGTTGGGAGAAGTTAAAATTATTCAGACCTGTTTTGGTGAGTTCAATTTGGCGGTACTGAAAATGAAGAACAATTTAATTTTAAGAAACGGTCCGTTCGACGTGAAATGTTCCACAAACGAGATGGTTGAATAATGTATGTGCCTTTACGTGTCAAAATAAATTTTTAAATTTGTATTAAATATGATTTTTCTTTAATACGATTTTATGAATTTATCAATTGATATGGAGTTGTGTTTCTTTACACCGTAAGTGACCAGCATCACGAACAAAAACTTGGGTCACATAATTCACGTGTTGTGTGTGCGTTTCCTATTAGAAAAAGGGTAAGCAATTTATGGCAGCCTTTTCATATGCCAAACAAATCTTTTGTTTTGCCCAACACACAAAGCATGCCACCAACTTGGCAACGTCGTCCAATGAACAACTTTCACTCATGGTAGTTGTAAGTCAATAGAGCTGGCATAGGTATGATAAGAGACGAATGACAAACACAATCATTTTTCATGTAGGTGAGCTCCTCTCATGGCCGCCACTTGCCATAAAACAATAGGCACAAACCCACCATTTGCCAAATGCTAGTTGTCTCACAAATTTGAGGCTTGCTCCTTCGAGTCTTCGGACGCAAGTCGCCGCATTTGTTCAATCTCTCCACCATTCATCTTTGGGCAACCAATTGTAATGCCCCACCTTTTCCCACAGTCGGTGAGGGTGTGGACCCCCTCGCAAAGTGAAGTGGCTTGTCACTAAAGGTTATTCATGTTAGATGCCTTATTGTATTGCACCCCCTTTTATCATCACATCAATCTCATTCCGGTGTGTATTGTTGAGATCCCTTTATTTCGCATATTTGAAAAATAGAATAAAATAAATTATGGTCTTGTGGAATGTGTTGATGAAGTAAATGGAGGTCGGTGTGTTTGAATGGAAATAAATAAATTAGACAAAAAACCGAAAATCGAAATATTAAAATAATAAAATGAATTAAGATAAAATCAATCAAAATTAAGTCAAAATAAAAAATATACAGATGATTAAAATAATATTAATGAAACGCCCTTTTAGACAAGGTGGATTAGGGCAAAATGGTTATTTGCTTGTTTTAGGTTTATTGTCTCTCTCTTTTGCCGCCATGAGAATGAAACATACAAGTTCGATGGAGGGTTCTTCCTTAGGGATCCACAAGGTGTTTACATCATGATATAGACTTGTATGCGGTGGAGAGCTCACAAGTCACTACTACAAGGTCGAGTTGGGAGTTTTGAGGAACAACACTACTCGTAATGGGATCTTAGAGGAGCCAAGCCATACATTGGCCAAATCCATAAAGGAGTCCAATAAAAAAATGAGCCAAACCTTGAAATTCCCTATGAGGTAGACTCGGTGTTGAAACTTGTTGCATTGGTGTTGTCATTGATGTCATATGGCATTGATGGCAAAGGAGTGTTGGTGAAGTGAAGATCAAGGGGCATGAAGGTTGATTGGTAGTGCCTTCTCAATGAGGTTTGGTGTTCACAAAGTGGTCTCATGGTGTTTTCTTGAACATTCATGATGGTTTCAAGGTGTTACATGCTTGGTCAGTGAGGTTGGTGCCCACTTGAGGTATGGAGATGCTTGGTATACTGCGCCTGAGGGGTCAACGGGTGCGAATTGGTGTTTCAAGGATGTGTAAGGGCTTCTATGGTGATCAGTAAGTCATGTGTTGAAAGTCAGGGTTGGGACTAGCCCATTTAGGACTATTTCTAGAGCCTAATGAGGTGCATGAAGGAAAATCATGTCATGGAAAGGCTATTCAAGCATGGGAGGAGTCTAGGAACATTGTCTAGAGCATTTATGTGCATCCACATGTCATATTTCATCTCTTGGAGGCCAATTTGAGGTCTGCACTAAAATTGTCCTTGAGAACTAACGGTGAAGGCATAGACACGTGAGATTGGTCATGATTAGTACAGGTTCATTTATGAGCAATCAAGTTATGGAGCATGTAGAGGAAGGTGTTCTAGTGCTTCATGTCAAGTTTCACAAAAATTGAAGAGAATTGGTGAAGATATTCAAGTTTTACCAAAATCGGGTTAAGGAAGATGGGCTAAAAAAGCAGCTTGTGACCTGTCTTATTAGCATTCAAAGAAAAGTGACAATCCTTCTTGAGATAAATCATAAGATTTTGTTTTGAAGAGCATTCGATATACAACTTTTGCAAAAAAATTGAGATCAAATGGTTGAAGGAAAATAAAGTTCTCTTCATTTTTCTATCATTGTCCAAACCCTAGGTTTGGAGCAATAGGCATGAAATGAGATTTTTGTCTTCAAATCAATTGAGCAAGCTAATATAACCACTCGGGGTGGTCGAAGACTCCTTTTAGGTCAATTTGGTGGTATTTTTGCTATTCAAACATGACTCAGACTTGTCTGAAGTTTCCTTTGTTTTGCAAGTTTTTGTGTATACAGTCATGTTTTGAAGAATCCAAGATGAGCATCTAGGTGTGAAAGCTTTTATGTGATGCCTACTTGATGATCTCAAAGAGTTTTAGGCATGCTCCTTGTTTATTTGGTGTGAACTCATTCCATCTTCCCCTCCTACCGCTAAAGGGCAGTTATGTCAAACTAGTTATGAGGTTTGGAAGGTGTTTTGGTGCACAAACTTTGTTATTGTGGTGAAGAATGAATATGAAAACTTGCTACAGTGGAAATGTGACTTGATGGAGCTCATAGTTTCTTTGGTGAGATAGTTTAAAGTCCTAATCTCTTTGGTTCTCAACTATCCTAATTGCTTAGCTAAGAAGGCTAAGAATCTGAGTTGCACTTGTGAATGTCTCTTCATAACCCATGCTCACAAGTAGTTGGAGATGGTGAATAGATCTCTTTTGAGACATTGGTGACATTGGTTGTTCATATGAGTGAAGCCATGTTAGTAAGGAGTCTCCAAATCATGACTATTCTCTAATGCTTTAAGAACCAATACACACAATCCTAGTTATGCTTTGTTTTCATGACCATACTCCTTGAGTTGGTGAGTGCAAATTGAGATGGTAAGTGACACAATGATATGAACTTCTTAGAAAGTTACCTTAGAAGCCCTGGATGGTGGTACACACAAGCAAACTTATTCATTTTTGAAGACTAGGTGCGGGTTTTCTGAATATATCTTGAATATCATGCAAGTTTGAGATCTTGGCGATGGAGTGAAGCAAGATAGAAACCTAGTGAGTAGCATATCATCTATACCTTCCTTGAAATGTGTTGTTCAAACCATAAATGACAATGCCACTATACTATTTTTGCTAAATCTTTGTAATAGTCTCATTTTCTTGGCAAACTTGTGCATACTTTGTCTTAAGGGTGTCTTTGTGAAGAGGTCAGTGGTGCTTTACTTCTTCTTGCTTGTTCAATAGGTTCTACAAGTCAAAGATCATGCTCACTAAGATGTGAAAGCAGTTGAATATTTGTCCTTTGTGGTTTTCCAAGCCCATGATTGACATTGATCAAGGTCTTCATAACTGGATGTTGAAGTCTTTGAAGGAAAGTTGAATGAATAACACCATGCCCTGTTTAGATAAGCCTCAAGCTCTTATGTGTGAAGTATACCTTATGCATATCTAAAACTCATGTTGTATAACCTAGAATGAAATCATAAGTTTATCTTTCTTCAAGTTCAAAGACCTGTGATGACTAAGGGCTAGCACTCAATGTGCTCCAATGAGGTTTGTAAGGTAAATGACGAAGAATGGAAGATGAAATGAAGTTATAAACACTAGTAGAAATGTTTGTAGCATTCCTTCATGATGAAAACCCTTGGTGCATCCTTGAGTTAGCTACAAGACAAGATGTATTCGGTGAAGAACATGAAAAATCCCGATCAAAGCGTTACAAAAACAATAAACAGAGATATGAGTGGAATATTATCGGTCATGGCGAGAATGTCGGGGAGTTCAGACCCTCCATTTCTCATCATTGGACCACATAGAAACTTGAAAGATCCCGTAGATTATGAGGGTATAATGAAGCCTACCAGATCCAATAATGACTCCTATAGGCATATTTTTGTGTAAAATGAATTCATCTCCTTGTATGAGTTAGGTGAAGAGTTATGTTGAATTTGAAGTGCAAAAGACATATGTGAGAGCATACTCGTGTATATAGGTTCCTTGGTAGGCTTGTAAAATGTTTTCTTATGTATGTTGAATACAGATAAATGTATAAAAGAGATAGGTGATCTTGTGTGAAGAAAGTGAGATGAAATCAACATAGAGAGCAATAGGAGTATGAGAGTATCATCCTCATGAAGAAGAGAGCATGATTGATGTGAAAAAAATCCTTGAAGATTTGATATCGGATGTGTGAATTAAAGAGTAGATAAGTGATTGAAAAAATAAAGAGAGTGAAGAATTGATGAAGATAGAGCCTGTGATCATGTGTGAGAGCTAGTTGAGGAAGGAGGGATGATGTATGAAGATGAATGGTTGGTGATCATGCTTTGAAGAAGGTTAAGAACATGAAACATAGGTGGATCAAGGTGAGCAAGAAATGCCTTCATGACTGAAATATTGCAACAGTTGAACACATGAAAAGTAGGTGCTTGTTAGTGTGATTCAAGGTGTGAAACATGACAAGAGGGTCCGTGTGTGTGTGGAATAATTTTTGTATGACACTTCCTTACATTTGATTAGGTGATTAGAAGAGAGGTGAATTAGGAGAAGAAAAGAGAAGAAGTTGAGCTAAAGAAGTGATCACAATTTGTTGTGAAAGACAACACAAGAAAAGTGATCAAAACATTGTGAAGAAGTCTAAGTGGATACTTAGCAAGAGGGAGTTGAAGCTTCCTTGTGTAGACATTAAATCACACACTTTGGGTATCTATCTAGTCCTGATCACATAGTACTATTCATATGATCCCTAAGAGGAAAAGTACTAATTGATCCATGTCTTTAGCCATCTTTACTTCCTTTCTATTTCCTCTTTTGGTCTTACACTTCGTGCCTAGTCTATATTTTCATACTTCGACATTTCTCACTCTAGACACCAATGCCCAACTAGGATGCCAACGCCAAACACTCGCGTCCCCCTCCGGGTGCCCTCGACCTCTTTATTTTTCTCACACCTTTTTGGTCCTTTCTAGCCATTTGGCCATCTTATTTTCTTAGTGTTAGGCCTTTTTGGGGTTGATTACGAAATTCATACAAGAGAATATTATAAATATAAAATTGTGTGACCATAATAAAGGACCAAGCACCGAGCATTAGCTATCACCACCTAAGGTTGCATTCAAAAAGCATTCTAAGAGCATTCAAGCATCCATCTAGCTCCACATAAAAGGACAAGGGACTGTCATTTCTATATAAACTTCATAGGAGGGGAAGTACATTCTTTCATGCACATATCTATCTACAACTTTTACATCTATCTATTACTCACTATCAAGTGCAACATGCACAAGAGCCACCTAGGGCAAAATTTTGACACACACACACACACACACACACACACACACAAAACTACATTGGTTTTGAGATGTAGTGCAATGCTCGGTCGTAAGTTCACTTCGTTGAAAGCCGAGGATATTCGACCCCTCATTTAGCATCTTTCCTTTAAGGATTTGACATGGTTTGAGGGTTTTACAAGTGTTTCTTCTTTATTGCAAGTTTTAGGCGAACAACAACAAATTCTAGCAAAGTAAATGTGACACACAACGAACATCTTGCAACCATGCAAGATTATTTTCCTCGATTTACGAGCGAGACATACACACACCTAGAATAGGTCTTGGTGTGCCCCTGACCCTCCATAGGCTCTCTAGTCCAGGCACTTTCGACGCTCCTGCATTTTTCTTGGTCTAATTGTGACACTTTGAGTTCCTATTCCAATAATTTTCCAACTTGGCATACCTTCAAGATTATGAATCAGCTTAGTTCTTTATCCCTTCATTTGTAACTAGGGTTTTATACTTTCTAGCTTATCTTGCTTGGGTCAAATTTGTACTTAATTGTTTATATTCAACGTTGTTACATATTTAGAATTAGGCATTTATTTATTCAATATTTTCTTAATCATTTGGTGAACCCATCACTCGAACATTCCTAGGGTCCTCATACTTCTACTTTTCTCATTCTTCTAGGATCCTCTCATCATGGCTATCTCTATCCATGATTTCTTGCTAGCCAATCCTGAGTGCCGCGCTAAAATCATTAATCTTTTGGCTATTACTCATATTCCTGCCACTACTCATCCAGATGTTGTTTATCAAACATTTTTCAATGCATTTTCTCAACAGATTACTTTTCCATCGGCTATAGCTGAAAATATTGTTGTATATGATAATGATCCTCCTCTATATATACAAGTTTGTATCAACAACTTAGGTGTCAAGCACGTTTTAGTTGATACTGGATCTGAGCTCAATCTTTGTCCTTTATCATTCATTTAGGCTATAGGCCTTTCTGTAGCTAATCTTAACCCAACATCTCTTTTTGTCTCGAGCATATGATTATATTATGCATCCATGCCTAGGAACTATCACCTTGCCACTCACAATCAGGCCAAAAACTATTCTAGTTCCATTTTTGTCATTGATCTCCCACTTTCATAAAATTTCTTACTTGGTAGGCCATGGCTTCATTGAATGCAAGAAGTGTCTTCTACAATTCACCGATGTGTTAGATTCTTACATGAGGGATTTGAATATGAGATTCCCATTGATCGTACACCATTCCAATATTGTAACATGGATCCTAACACTGCATTACCTATTCCGCTTTTGATATTGTGCATTCTGCTACAATTCCATGACCTAAACATTATCCAAATAACTTACCTCCACTCGAAGGAATTGTTTGCACATTAGGTATGACAAACGGACATGCCCCCAATAAAGTACCATAGTAGTAGTACCACCTTCATGGTCTCATCCTAAACTACCTACAGTGTGATTGCTCCTTTAACATGCACTCTTTTCATAAACAATGGTTTTTGTTTTCACATTCCATTAGATCCCACTTTCTCTGACACTATTTGCACCCTCAATGGCTTGAATCGGATTCAGTTAACAATTGATCATATCTTACCTCGACCCCATTCCACAGATATATATCATGGGCATGCTTGCATTCATCGATTCTTATGATCTCCGAGTATTTCATCTTTCTGTCTTCATTGCATGCACTTCGCATATTTCACCACTCAATCTTGGAAAATCTTGGCTTGATTATATCGGTGGTACATTAGATCCTAACCATATTGACATCTCATTCCCCATGCCTTTTGGTCGTGTTTTCATTTATAATGACTCATTTCTTGACTATTCACATAACCTTACTCGTTGGTATGCACATGAATTTCCGTTACCACCCTTCACTGATGAAGAATATGCAACAAGCATGTATACTTTATGCCGCTACGGCTCTTTTCGGGATCAACCACATACTATAGGTTACCAAGTCTCAGATGCTTCTCCATTCGGTTTTGACCATGACAATGACAATCTCTTAGATGATGTTACTTAATCACTCTCAACATCACACACTTGGGGGGCACCACACTTCTTTTCCCCCTCTCTTCTATCACTACCGGGTGTCTTACATACTATACACATCGCATGTAGTCTCTATGTCTTACACATCTTGATACCTTTATATAAATCGTTACCCGATGACACACTCTCGTGTTGTGGTTCACATTTGACTATTGAGGGATACTACATACATGAATTTCACACACTAGAAACTACACACTTCACACAATGTGCATTCATGACATCTCTTTCTCACAACATCTATCACGTAATCTACGCATTCATGACATATCTTTTTTACATCTACCTTTATACGTTGCGCTCATTACCCTATGACGCACTCTAGTTCCATGGTTCATACTCGATTGCTAAGGTTATTACTCTAAAATGAACCTCACACCATCTCGCTATCTCACCTTATACGCTATATTCTTTATCACTCACATCTTTCTAACACACACGTTCAAACCATTTCCCGATGACACACTCTTGTTCTATGGTTCATTCTTGAGCTCTTTAAAGGGGCGTGTAGAAATTAACCTCATCTCATGCATACACATCCACTCGGTGGGCATGCGGCTCATATCATGCTCACATTGGATTCCATTTTGTCTCATCCATATCATATTGAATATATTTTTCGCATTTACTCGTCTTCTTATGCTTACATATACACTATATTACACATGCTAGACATATATCTTGTATGTCATTATATTTCTATATACACATGCATGTTCACTTGCCTTCTAGTCATGGATGCAGATTTTATACATATCGATACACACAACATAGATGCTTGGCGCAATACCTCTTACCAGTCCTACATTGGCTCCTAGGAGCATCCACTTTCGTATATTACAGGTGCTATTGTTTCATTTTTCATAGCACATTTCAGATTATACACATTTTGACATACTTTTATCTCTATAACATACTAACGGGTACTTCATGTGTAAAATTTTCTTAGTAGTTCTATATGCCACCATGGTTGTTTGTTATTTTACTTGTTATTGTCTTCTATTACTTGTCACTTTGTTTTCCATTGCTTCATGAGCTTTACCATATGCCTTTCTTGTTCTCTAATTTTTGTATGCTTGTGACCACTTTGGCATCGTTTTCTTGGGAAATCGTGAATGATGTACCATGTTTGAAACCCACTTTTCATGATCTATTCTATATGCAATTTTATATGTTTGCATTGCCTTCTTGCTTGCTAACTTATACATTGATTTTTACATGCGTGTTTGTCTTGTTTGTACAAACAATTTTTTTCCTAGCCACTTTTTTTGTGTGTGCCTTGGTTCCTACTAAACACATTCCCCCCCTATAGGGAATCGATTCTGATTCGGTCGGTCTTCTTGGGTCTACATACTCCTCACAATGTCGCATACACCCCAAATGAGGGGGAATCTATCGGGTGAATCAATCACCCCATTTAACAGATTCTGATCGTTGTTGAAGATGATTCAAGACACAGTCAACACATTCTTCAATGTTAGCAATGACCCAGAACTTGACTTAGGTCCTTAGCACATCATAGACACCGGTGCATAGCCCGAGAAAATAGCCCATGGGCGCCCCTAACCCTTCCTAGATGCCTATGACTAGGGGTAAGTTACGCATATTTTATTAGTTCAGTTCAATGAGTTCACACAATGGCTTTTGCAAGGCACATAGCCCTTCAAAACTCAAAGCATACACGCACTACAAGGCACATAGTCCTTCAAAACTCAGCATGCATGCACTACATTGTATTTTCTACTTTTTGTTGGATCGAATTGTTTGAAACATACCAATTTTTACACACCACTGCAATGGTGTTTAGACTTCCGAAAGTAGTTAAAATTTGGATAATAATACCAAAACTTTCTCCATACACTACTTCCGTTCTTGGCGTGAGATCACCCAAAAAAATTTCACTCAACAGAATCGGCGTGAGATCTCCCAAAATATTGTTCTTCTACACCATCTTCAAAATCCTTTCTACACTCTTTACTCATCACAGATTAGGTGCACGTGTTCCTTTTTCATTTTTGTGCACACTTTTTACTTGTTTTGATTATATACACATATTTGACTACTTGTTTGTTCTTCCCTTTTACAAGTCCATCCTTATGGGAAACAATAGTCACATCAATCACATAATAATCAACATCAACAACATGTAAAATGTGACATCTACACATACGATCTCACCCTATGATTAACTAAAATTGAATATTCGGTGTAATCTAATGTTATAAGAGCAATAAATAGCCAAATAAATGAAATACTAAAATACTGAAATAATACCCAAGCAATCTAAGAAATGAAATGTAAAAACCTAATGTAAAAGAGGGTTAAGAAGGCCTTAGCTGATTTGATGATGTCGCGGGACTATGTCATAGTGGAGACCGAATGAACAGGAGGAGGAAACCTTTGCACATGAGCTTGATAAAATATGGATATGAATTGTCTGGATAGACTAGGATGCCCGGAGAGGGATAGGGGTACCTGTGGGCACCCTAGTCTAAGTTTTGGGTGCCCTAGTACGTGTAAATGCTCCAGAACCTCCTATGAGGTGATGCAATATGTTCACCGATGTTTACTTCTGTCACGTGAATGTCGATGTATGGTCTCTAATGTTGATGTAGACTCGCAATGAAGAATCACACTGTAAAACTCAGGCACAAAGCATCACAACCCTAAAAAGAAAGATTCATATGAAGGGTTCGTAATGTCCTCAGCTATCAAATTGATGGACTTATCATTGAGCATTTTACTACATCTCAAACCCAATGTAGTTCTAGGTGTGTGTATGTGTAATTGTGCCCTAGGTTGCTCTTGTGCCCTAGGTTGCTCTTGTGCTAGTCACACTTTTTGAAGCAACGAGTAAATAACTAGATGTAGAATGTAATAAGTGTGTAATGAAAACAATAGACTCCCCTCTTATGAAGTGTGATGCAGATTAACTGAGTCTTATGTGCCTTTTGGTGAAACTATTTGAATTCAAATGTAGCTATAGATGCCTTTGATGGATGCAACCTTAGGTGGAGATAGATAGTGCTTAGTGCTTGGTCCTTCATTATGGTCACATACTTTATATTTATATGATTCTCTTGCTTAATTTTGTAATTAAACTCGAAAATTTCAACCACTAAAAATATAAGAAGCTTAAATGACTAGAAAGTGCCCAAAAAGTGAGAGGAAAGTGTAAGAGGATCAAGGTACCCGAGAGGGGACCGGGGTGCTCAGGGCACCCGGTCAAAAATAGGGAAAATGTAATATGAAAGTACAGACTGGGAAAGTACGGGTGCAAGATCAAAAGTAACAACAACAAGAAAAATAAGATGGCCAAAGACATGGGTTAATTAGTACTCTTTTCACTCAAGAACCATATGAATAGTAATATGAGACTGGGATTAAATAATTACCCAAAGTGTGTGATTTTGTGTCTACATTTTCCCCTAATTTATGTTGGTGAGTGGAAATCTTGGTAACATAAAGTAGATAGATATGCATACGTGATATCCATATAGAGTGATTTAGAATGTGTGCCGAAGGACTAGACAGAGCATGGAGTGATAAAAACATAGAGCGTTGAGACTAAAGATGCAAAAGTGAAAAAAGTGATGAGAGTGAACCTAGGGAGAAAGCGCGTGTGTAGATGCCAATGTGTGTGGTGTACCTACATGGTTAGTGTTGTGTGTGTGATGTACCTATTATGTGTTTGATGTTGACTACTTGCTTCCCATACAAATAGACCTACAAAAGAGAAGACAATCAAGTAGTCAAATATGCATGTATATGTGTAATGTGTAAAAATACATGTATATATGTAAAAAGCATGTAAAGAAAGTACAAAAATGAAAAAGGAACATGTGCACTTGATTTGTGATAAGATAAAAAGGGTGTAGAAAGGATCATGTCGATGTCATGCAAGTTTTTTGGGCGATCTCACACCACTTGTCAGAAGAATTGTAGGGGGAGTCGATTTATCCTCCAACCTATAATCGCTTCCTAAGATCGAAGATATCTCTGTACTATCTAGTTTTTAGGCAATCTGAAGACACCTTTGGCTGAAGTAGTGTAGAGAGGAAGGTCTATTTTATCATCTAACCAGAATGCTCCCAGTAATGCTAAGGACAATGTACCCTGTAAAATCCACTATGTATGGAGTTCGTCAGAGATTGGTTTGAACTCCCTCAATTTGTAACCCATTATGTCAAGGGAAAAATGTGAAAATTGAACTATATCGGTATCGTGTGTAAAACCAAATGATGCCCCCCTCTTTGGGGGTGCATGTAATGTTGCGGAGAGGAGAATATGGCTCAAAATAGGGCTAACCAAAGATATCGAAATTATGCCCGCTGGGGAGGGGATGTGCTTGGTAGAAACCAAGGGACAAAAAAACAAGTGGCTAGGAAACAAGTGTTAGTACAATCAATCATGGATATATAAAACAAACATAAGCTACCAAGACAATGTGTAAGCCACACAAACAAATAATATGTAAGCTAGTACAGACAAAAAAGATAATGTAAACACCCAAGAAGACAATGTAAACTACATAAAGTAGGTTAAACATGTGACATCACTCATGATGTCGTAAGACACTCAAGGCCGCAATGGCCATAAACAAATGAATATGCACATAAGACAAATGGTAAGACCCGCAAACAAGAACAAGCAATAGCAAACAATGTAACAAACAAGTATGGAAGAAAATATCCTTACATGACAAATGTTGCACATGAAACACCCATTAGCATGTTAGAAAGATAAAAACATATGTCAAAGCATGTATAAACCAATAAAGTAGTGTGCTACTACGAAGAAAAATGAAATAATAGTGCTATAGTGTACGAAGGCGGATGCCCCTAGGGACCATTGTGGGACTATTAGTCAAGCATTCCCGATGCGTGTAGTATCCCTGTATGGTCTGCGATCACAACTAGAAAGCAAGTGAATGTGCATGTGTGTATGATAATGATAATGACATACAATATATCTATCTAGCATGTGTAATAAAGCGTACATGTAAAATAAAGTGCAAACAAGAGTAAATGCAACCATAAAATGCAGTATGTTGTGGATGGATGGAATGGAACACGAGTGAATGATGGGAGCCACGTGTCCCCCGAGTGAATGGAATTGTATGTAGTGAGGTTCATTTAGTATGCCCCCTTAGCAATAAAGAATGAACCATAAACGAGAGTGCGTCATTGGGAAATGGTCGAACTATGTGTTGTGTGTAGCACGCTGTGATGAGTGGGTAGTGAAAATATGCAACCTAAAGATGAATTGTGTGTGACACTATATCCTAAGTGTATATCATGATAAGATGAATAGAAAGAAGTGGTGATTTAGCCTAGAATGTATACCACTAAATGATGCAAGTGAAAGTGATGATGTAGCCTATCACGAGATGATGCTAGAAGAAGTGACCATGTAGCCTAAAGCGTATATCACTTAATCTAGGTATGTTGCATGAGAAAATATTGAATGATGAACATGTAAGGGTGATGAGGTCCATTTGTGATGTATACCCTCAACAGTCCAATATGGACCGCGAGACTAGAGTGCATCATCGGGTAATGAGTGCAGTGCGTATGAGTAGATGTGTAGGATGTATAGTACATAATGCATAGTGCGTAGTGTGTAGTGTGTAGTGCATAGTGCGTAGTGCGTAGTGCGTAGTGCGTAGTGTGTAGTGTGTAGTGTGTAGTGTGTAGTGTGTGAGGTTCATGTGTATAGGATTCCCTCAAAAGTTAAGTGTGAACTGAAGCACAAGAGTGTGTCATCAGGTAATGGTCAATGTAAATGTGTATGTTAATATGTATGTGTAAGTATGTGGAAAAAGTGATGAGAGAATAATATGTCACTTGATGTTAGGGGGAATATAGATGTTGTGACCCTCATGTGTGCGTATTATGAAGAATAAAATCATGTAATGTCATCTAGAAGGTCACGATATCGTGGTCAAATTCAAATGGGTAAGCATTAAATACTTGGTAACCAATATCGGGTTGATCATGTAATGAACCATTGAGGTGTAAATTGTACATACCCATGGCATATTCCTCATTAGTAAAGGGTGGTAAGGGAGACCCATGTGCATACCATTGAGTGAGATTTTGCGTATAGCCAAGAAAGGAACTATTGCATATGAAGACATGACCAAAAGGCATGGGGAATGAGATGTTTATATGATCAGGGTCTAAAGTACCCCCAATGTAATCAAGCCATGATTGTCCTAATGTAAGTGGTGAGGAGTGAGGATCATGTGCAAGAAATATTATGAGGTGAAATAAATGTAGGTCATAAGTGGCAGTGATATGAACAAACCCATGATAAAGATGAGAAGTGTGCGATGGAGGGTAGATATCCTCAAAAGAAAACCCTAGGTGATTCAAGCCCTCATGTATACATACAAAGTGTCATCACAAGTAGGATCAAATGGAATGTGTTCCCAATAATAATTATTCATGAAAAGTGTGCATGTGAAAGGAGGTCAGAGTGATGGAGGTGACACATGAGGAGGTGGAGGAGCTAAAGTGACATCTGATGTAGAGATAGGCTCACGATAAACAATCATAGCAGTGGTAGTAGCAGGGGAGGTGTAGATATAGCTGGTGTAAATTCTATCATGAAAATGACACCTTCAAGTGGTGGTAAATGTGGTATCTCATCAATGGGTTGCGGGTCATCAGTAGTGTCAGTTCATGGAATATGAAGTGTAGTGTTTGGGTCATGGTCACAATATTTGTATGGATGACGGTCACGAAGAATAGTATACTCGACATTCTCATGTATAAATTTAACACAATGATGTACTATGGAGGAAACAACTTGCATGGCATGGAGCCATGGCCTACCAAGTAAATAGTTATATGAAACCAAAAATTCAATGAAAAAGAAGACCTGTTGAGAGTTTTTGGCCCTACAAAGTGATAGGTAGAACAATGTGACCTAGGCATGGATGAACCGAACCATCATATGCACAAAGGGAAAGAGATGATGGACTAACATGGGCAGCAGAAAGACCAATATTTTCAAGGAATGACATAGGGAAAATGTTAAGCTCATATCCATTATCAATTAGAGTGTGTTGTAGTCACAAAATCACACGCTTACTATTACATTTTTACCGTCGGGTATGCTATTTTATATATGGATCTTTCACAATTAAAGTATTCACTAGTGACTCATCCCTAGGTATTGTTGTCAGTTGGTCAGGTGTCATACTTATTTATCTAGTTTAGTCATCACTTGTCTATACAAATTTGGGTATCTTTTAACATGTCTTAGGTTTTATAGTTTGGTCGGTTGTCATCTCTAGATCTATCTTTGGGTACTAGGGTTGTCTTGGGCACCCCGAGGCACCCTAGTCTCGTGATTTTAGGTGCTGTGTCATCGTGATTTATGGTCTTGATTTTTTCAAGGTCGGTCCTAACGGCTACCCGTGCATTCCCTAGGTCATAGTCAGCAGTTTCGGGTCACTAGTGTCGAAATTTGAGCAAGAAATCCCTATATAAACAAATCATACTCACTACATTATGGGTGGACATCTCACTATTAAGGACAACTATCTATTAAGGTAAGGACTGCATTTAGGCTTCTTCTACATCCGCATCACACACTACATAAGGGAAAGGGTTACATTCTTTTGATTCCATCCACCATTTGCATCTTACATCTAGTTATTACCCCTTATTAGCACATCATTGACGCTTAGGGAACCCTAGGTACAACATTGCACACACAAACACATAGAACTACATTGGGTCCTAAATGTAGTGCAATGCTTAGTCATAAGGCCACTAGTTTGGAAGTTGAGGTCAATCCGACCTATTCATATGCATTCTTCCTTTTAGAAATTGATGCTTTGGATAGGGTTTTGTAGGTAGATCTTTATAAAATTATAGTGACACACATGCGACAAGAGTGAAGATAACACAAAGATACATTGACACTACCAGTTTCAGTTTTGAGCACTTCCATAGTCTGTAACACCCATAACACAGAAGCGGGGCACCCCAAAGCACCCTAGTACCACTCTAGGTGCCTCAGTATAGTCAAGTAGTCGGCTTCTACCCTTCCTAAAGTCACTTTGTCATAGCACCTTGATCTGCACACCAATATGTCACAATCTAGTGCACAATGAGGTAAGTTATTTATAGGTTAGTAACATACCCTTCTATTTCCTTCTTATTTTGATATATATACTATAAATATAAAATTCAAATCCTTGCATTCTTATTACATCATTCTGTTTCTATTTAGATTAACTAACTTTTAGTGCAAAATTGTAGCACCCCAAATAAGTCGCGATCGATCTGCTTTTCTAAGGTAGATTCATTTGGTGTGATTTACATAACATTGATTTTTCCCAAAGTGTGGGACTTTGCAAATGGGAAAAATCTCCAGATTAAAGGTTGGTTCCTATTCCTTTATTTAGGTGCATACGTGGAAACTTGCAGAGGACCTATTCCTAAACCTAATCTAAGTTTTACCAAGGAGACAGGGATAAAAGGAATACAAGAAATCAAAACTAAGCTATAAGGTGATGCACCGAAGGAATGATGAACATTAGTTTTTCTGATAGACACAAACCAACAAAATACATACAATAATCAAGCACAAATAACCAAATTTATAATGAAAGACCAGATGAGAGCAAAGGAGACAAGAAAGGATCTAAAATCGATCACAAACATGTTTTATTGCTCTCTGATTGATACAATGCATTACAAATGACTAGAAGGTAGGAAATGTATTTGAAATTTAAATGGAAGGTCTGAACTCCATGAATTCCTTTGCCAGAAGAAAAGGGGAGCTTGTAAAAACAAAAGAATGTCCAACCCTTTACAATGAGTCTCGACCTTGCTTTTATAGATTCAACATAGAGGGGAGAAAGAGAGAGAAGTGGGAAAAAAGTCTGAAGCTCAACCACCACTATTAATTCCTCCCATAAAATTTTCTCCCAAATCTATCTTGACTGTATCAATTTCTTATTCGGCGCCTTGAAGAAGGAGGAAATGAGATCAGATTGAAATCCGATCTGGTTGTTGGGGCAAAAATAGATCCTGCATTGATGGCCCTAAAGATGTTTCTCCATTTTTCTCCCACCTAACCTCCCCAAACTTAAAGTCTCAGATCTCCATGGCGTAGACGAGGTTGAGATCTTTCCAATGGTGTCATATTTGTAATATTTTGAGCCCTAAGTCGAAAGATATGCCCCTTTGAAGTTTGTATCGGATCTCAGTACAAAAGGGCAGGAAAACCAGTTTGAAAAAGGGTTCCATTTTCTATATGGGACATGTGGAGGGCTGGTGCTAGTTCAAGGGTGGCCTATATATTTTGTTCTTGGAATGGCACGGGGCTGACATGTGGCTTCCTCTACCGACCTGCTTAATTTCTATGTTTTTGGCTAAGTCCTTTGCTCGGTGGGGTCATATTTCTTGACCGGGGACACGCAGCGGTCTGGCGCTCGTCTGGAAACCTTCTCTTTATTTGACCCTTGAGTTAGCATCATTTGGGCACTTGGCACTCTCCACTAGCCTATCACAATACATTGACTATTCAACCCAACTCTATCCCCTTTTTGAAATTGGACGCATGGAGGCTCCGCGCTCACTTGGAAACCCGCTTAGGATTTTGCCTCTAGAGGAGCGTCGGGTTGACACGTGGAAACCTCCGCGGGCTCTTAGAATTTTCAACGACCCCTCTTACCTTTTCGGACCCTGGGCTACGTGGTGAACTGACACTTATTTGAGCCTCCGCCTTTGGATGCCCTTGGAAATGTGCTAAACTGATGCGTGGTGGCTTCCGTGGCGCTTCTATACTTAGCCTCTTTTTGATCCCCACCATGTCTCGCCTTTTGACCTTTATTGACCATTTGCTACATGGAGGGCTGGCGCAAGTTTGAGCTTCCTTTTTGGATTCAACTTTAGAGAAGCACTATGCCGACACGTGGCTCTCTCCGCTACCTCCTCCATACTTAGCCAATTTTTGGACTCGTTCAATGTTTTTGAGCCGAAAGACTTGGGTCTTCGCCGTTTCTTCTTTTCTTGCTCCTGGCTTCTCTATGACACTGCTCCTCCTTCTCTGACCCTGCTATTCTATTTTTGAGCCCACATGTAACCTGTTAAATAGATTTAAGACATAGATCCACTCGATAGAGTCGTTTCTTCTCTTTCTTCTTACATAGGGTTGTTTGGTCTTTCGCAGGCCCCACCACTCCATTGTTGAGTCCTTTTACGACCTGTTTGCAATATTTGACCATGTTTTCTCTGTTTCTCCTGTGTGGGGTTGTGGCTGATCCAATACTTTTCCGGGAAAAAATATGGATAACACTAACTATAGCATAATAAATCCCACTTTCCTATTTTTATTTAATCATTTTGGTGAACCCTACGTTTCAAACATTTGCTTTTGGATCCTCTTTTTATACTCTAGATAGTTATTATATTCCCACTTTTTCTTTCATTATGTGTCATTTTAGCGTTAACCTTATTTATTATGAGGCTACTATTGTTGAACTTACATCTTTATGTGGTTCTCCTATGACATTACCCAAAGCCACTCAAAAATCCTCTTAGAAGGTCAAACACGTGTGCCTACTAATCTTATTGATTCTCCCATAGGTATATGCCTTGTTGATGACCCTATTGCTTTTACTCGTTATACGCCATGCCATCCGATTACATGTGATCCTTTTTATTCTTCTTTTGATATGCCACCCGATGTTTTAGATCCATATATCATTGATTATTTATCGAGACATTGATTCACAACCTAGTCTACATCCTACCTATCCTATGGCCATCCTTTTACCTTGCTCCACTATGTCATATTGCTTCTCACCGCATTTCTACGACTTGTCATCCTATTCCATCAAGCACATTCTTATTACCTTGATGATCCTATTGATATTACTCTTCCGACTGACATTGACCATACTTCTTTGTCTCTTGTTCCTAAGGAGTCTCCTTCTTTCTACACTACTGAGAGTGCCTCACCTCCTCCATCTTCTTCTTCTCCTGTGATTGCTTCTCCCATAGTGCATGAGTCTCCACCTTCCACTATTTCTTCTCCTTCTACTCCTCCTTTATCTAAACTTCCTTCTTCCACTCCACCCTTCTTACCGCATGTTCCTTATAACACCGTTAGTGAAACTTCACCTTCATCATCTCCCTGTACCTCATTCTACACACATTCCCCATGCATCTTTAGCAACGGAACCTACTACCTCACCTCTTGATATCCCCATGATCACACACAATGGAAAACTTCAACCTCTTAATACATTGTTGCCATCTTCTTCTATTCCATCACAAGAAATTCTCTCTCTCATGAATGTTGAGGCCAACTTTAGTCTCGAGTTCATACCCTCACCTTAGAAAGCCAAGCTAACTATGCATCTATAGACAAGAATTTTTGCATGGTAATCGGTTCCCAAAAAAATCCATAAGTTGGCCTTTCCTAAAGATTCCACCATGCCCACATTTACATGCTTTGATGGTACCGGTGACCCTCATGCTCATATTGCACATTATCGTACTCTTATGACCTCTTATTCCAATGATAGACTCTTGCTTAAATCCTTCCAGTATAGCCTAGTCAATGACGCACTCCAATGGTATAACCATATTCCTTCCGATTCTATTAGCAATTTATTTGACATAGAGGACACCTTCCTTTGTAGGTTTATTATCAATAATGGTCATATGGTCACTTATAATCACATCCCTACTCTACATCAGGGCTCTTCCGAACCTATTCAGGATTACATCTTATGCTTTAATGCTGATATGCACCAATTTATCTTTCATCCAACTGACTTGGAAAAACACTTCATTTTCTATCGTGGTCTTATTCCTCCTTTACAACAATGCTTATAGTATGATACTTGTGAGTCCTTTATACTTTTGTGTTACAAATTTATTGACCTTGAACAAGACCTTGTTGCATCCACTCTAAAGAGATCCTTCCCATGTTTCTCTGATTCCTATGTCCTTTATTGTTGTACCTACACCTCTAATTTTCCATCCTCAACAACCTACACCCATGGCTAAAAACCAAACCAACCATAATTCTCTTACTCCACCTCCTAGTAACATTCCAAAACAACCCCCATCTCAACGAAGCACGAATGAAACAATATCATCCTCCTCCTTCACCCCCTAAACATGTCTCTCCACCTCCGTGACCAATTTCTACTACTACTACTTCACCTCAATATCACGAGCCTTTATGTTTTTCAACTAATGCTCGACCTCATGATGTCCTGCGTATATTACTTGGTGAGCGAATAATTTTGCTTCCTTCTAACCAAAACCACCCTCCACACCATCTAAAATGTGAACATGATCAATATTACTGTAATTATCATTGTATTAGTGGCCATCGTGACAATGATTGTCTTGCTTTACGTGAGAAGTTATAATAATTAGAGGATACTAGTGTCATATCTTTTACATCTTGTGAGCAATCATTTTCCCCTCCACCATGACAATGTAGGCATACACCCACTAAGCCTTCTCTCTCTAGTACTCACTTTCTTCATCATTCACCACCATCACATGCACGCTATCCACCACCTCCATTACTTCCACCTTCATATTCATTGTCTCCGCCTCACTCACACTATCTATCACATGCATCCCATGGGTTTCCACTAGTCTCTACATATCCAATGGTCACTCCATATGATCCACACTTCGGTCCATACACTCACCTCCATCCACTCCATATGCATCTACCTCCACCTATCATTTTGGTCATATGTAGGTGATTAGTATCACCTTACCCCGATGATGCACTTGTGTTCTTACGGTTCTTACATGACGATTGAGGGATTAGTTTAAGAGCCATTCATCATGCACTTCTTTGTTCATCTAACACACCCCAATTGTTTCCTGATGACACACTCTTTCTTACGTGGCTCATACTTGACTGCTGAGGGGTCTTATTCCATGAGCCTCTTCATCCACACACTAGAGGGCATTGTTACTACTCCCCCTCCTATTTTCATCACTTTATCCTATTACATTACATTTTCACATGTTCATTACGATACATTTTATCTACTTTACATTCATTCTATTATCATTATTCCATTACCTACACGCTACATATTTTATTCATCCAATATTTCATCCATCACATTGCATTAGTTATTCACAGCTTCACGATACCATACATATTTTATCTACCACTTCTACTACATCATCATATACATTTATATTCATCACATATAACACAACATACATGCTTAAATAATCAAACATACATCCATACCATATTCATTACACCACGATAGCAACATAACGCAAATATCACTCTATATATAAAAAAATAGGTATCCATACATATATCGTTCATACAATCATCATCACAAAAACATGTTTCATCATTGGGGGCAAGGCCCCCTACATCATATAAAATCATCACTATCACACCTCATCATCACTATCACTCTCATGTACTATGAGAGCCCTCGAGCCTGGATGCGTTTACGCCAACATGACGCCGCATTTCATGGCCCCGAAACTTCTCCACCTACCTCCGTAGTTTACCTAGCTCCATACTGTTCCGAAAACTCATGCTGCAAATCCACAACATGCGAACATGTCCTAGGCTAAGGGATCACCACCTAACACGTCATGTACATGCCAAGTCTCTTCCCGTGCCTCATCCCTTTCACTAAGAAGCACCATACATGTCGCGCTACTATGGTTCTTGGCTCAAAAAAATGGGAATCTTTGCCCATAATGTCATCCACGCGCTCAAGAATCCTTCCACTTAGCACATCGCTAGGCACGTTTCACATCAACGTGTGAATCAAGGTGTCTACCATCAATGACCAATAGGCATCTCTTGCATACATCACATACAAACTCATGCTACTCAACCATGTAGAAAACCACATCAACAATTTATCAACCACAACTTTAAATGTACAAAAATACTTACGATCTGCCATAGATGCTACCATAGGGTCAAGGATACCTCTCACACCCACTTCTCCTACTAGTAACTCCATAGCACCCAAAAATAATTGGTATAACAACACCCACCATGCTCGATAATCCTCCATGCACCCCGTGTCGTCACCATCCACGATCGCTATTCAGCTGGGTCTACCACATCTATCCTTAGTGGTATCAATTGCTCCGTTGTAGGCCCCTGGTCTCACACTTTCCCTCCTAGGGGCTCTCACAACTCCTAACCATATATATGGCTTTAGATTCAGATTATGTGCCATGCAAAACTTCTACGATACTCTCTCCACTGAGAAAGCTCTGTTATACCCTGGAAAGAAGTCCTCTAACCACATAGTCGTGCAATGCATCGTATCTCTGTCACATCCTCCATAATCTTGATATGGCCTCAATATCATTGACTTGGGTCCATCCTGTCTATCAATTCCCGAAACTATATGTATCCATCTTCCTATCACGAACATCCACCCAACATCAAGCAACTATCTCCGGTCAAGCCCACTCCCCTCGTGGCCCTACAACTAGTCTCAATATAGCTATATTCTCATATTCCCATACATGTAGCAGTGTGGTGGCCCCTATACCCCCACCATGCTCATCGTGTGTAAACTGATACAAGTCCCTCTACATGAGGGCCAACACACACCGCACCCACGCATATCTCATCACATCCTCCTCTATCCACTAGCATATGTCATACATCTTATACAAGATGCCGACACTCCCTACCTCCACTGTTATACATGATGTTATCACTAGTGTAATGAACTCTTGTAAACGTGGAACCTCGACTATACTATCACATCCAAAATGATATGGGCCTCTGTAGGAACCTGAGCCCCTGCAAAATATCATCTAGATGAGCGCATCTGCTGCTCCATATCCACTACCACCATCACATGTACTCTCTCCCCAACCACTAGCAACTACAATATGTGATATACATCCTCGAGTGTCATTGTCATTTCTCTCGTATGCAACCGAAATGTGCATGTATCTATACACCATCTCTCACACAATGCGTTCAACATCGACATATTATGGGGCACATCCCCCATCCATAGTATATTTCATAGACCGACATGGTACAACACATCCAATTCCTCATCCGGAAAACCTAATTCTAGTAGTGTAATCAAGTTCCAACCACCGCAGAACTCCCTCGAGTGGATATCCTTCTGCATAACACAAAACATAAAAAAATGCAACGATTAGAACACTTTACATGATCAAAAACTACTACTAAATATGTTAGCAAAACACTCCTTATCAATATCTAAAAATCCACATTCTCTCGGACTAGGGTGCCCAACAACAGATCGAGGCAGCCCTGAGCAGAAACTAACACCCAGATTTGGGCACTCCAGTCCCAAGGGTCACTAACATCCTCACCACTTTTTTCCGGTTCCCAAACATTGAGAAAGTTAAAAATCCAAAATCACAATAAATCCACTCAATGTGACCTATTACATCCTACATTTTAGCAAAAATAGCACACTTACCAACTCCGTCAGTAGTACACGACACCACATGATTGCCACTCTCTCAAACTAGGTAGGACATAGTGGTCTCACTTGAGGCATCTCTACTCACTCTGTCTGCACTCCGACACTCATGCCAGAAACAAATTAAGTGGTATGTTACCTTTTCACTTTACTATTTATAATCACCCTACAACTACCAACTTTACTATGGTCTCCCTTTCGTGCTTATTACCAAAACTAATACACATTACAACATTTTGGTCATATCTCTTGCATTTTTACTCCGATTTACACCTCATTTATGGAATTATTTTTAGAATTCCACCTACCATCATACTACACATGTTTTGCATGCATTATACACCTTATTGCTATTCTATATTCCTTACAACCACATTTCAACCTTTTGTCGTTACTTTCGGCTTAGAGTCCATTTCATTGATTACTTCCTCTTTCATCGAAAGGGGGGGCATATCATTAGGGCACTCCTATAATCTAGTGTATATCACCACAAATTCCAACATCAGTAAATCCAACACCTCACAAATTACACCATGATGTTTCACCATCAATCTCCCATAATGACCTAATATGGGGAAAACAATAATTCAAACACTTTCACATATTGTAAATTATCAATACCCCTAATGACCTAACTTGGGGGAAACAAATGACTAAAAATCATTTTACACGACATCCTATCCATTTCAAAGAACTTTCCCTAATAACCTAACATGGGGGAAATTAGCAAAAAACCTCTCCATGAGTAACCAATCAATCAACCAATCAAAATCAACGCTTTCATATTAGACCATTCAAACCCACGAGCAGTCTCCCACATGACCTAACTTGGGAATTAAATTCAACACTTCATTCCCAAATTACTTAACTTGGGATTTTATTTTATATTCTGCATTCGCTTCCAGATGACCAAACTTGGAAGTCATCTCATTCTATATCACATTCATTTCCGGATGACCCAACTTGGAAGCCATCTCAATCTCTAGTGCGTTTGCTTCCAGATGACCTAACATGGAAGCCTTTACATTGTAGTGATACCCGTGGAGTGGGGAAAGAGTTCCTTTCCCTTATCACTCCCATATGGGTCAATTGTTTAATCAAAATCATTTGAATTCAAAAGCACCACTTTTCGATCCGAGTCTATCTACAACAAACTAGATCTTGAGGATGTAGTTAATGCTTGGAGGATAACACACTTTTCTTCCTACACTCTTCGTATGGTGGAAGGACGCCCAAATTTTTCAATTTTATCTATATACAAGCGTTCGGGTTAGGAACCGATCACTCCCTACCCACCTATCCATTATATATCCATGTTTTAAATCATCCTAATCATCATCATTGCGACATTTACATTTTTACGTTGCATGGATCAACTTGCTGATCCATGGTTCGACACACTTTTATTTCTATCGGCATTATTTTACTACACATCCGCACATTCTTCTACAACATGGGCTTCTCTAATTTTTCTCAAGTATGCACCTCTATCTTTTTATATTTCCGAGCTTTCTACTCACCAACATAAAGTGGGGGAAAATGTAGTCACAAAATCACACACTTACTATTACATTTATACTATTGGGTATGTTATTTTATATATGGATCTTGCGCAATTAAAGTATTCACTAGTGACTCAACCCTAGGTTTTTGGTTAGTTGGTTAGGTGCCATAGTTATTTGTCAAGTTCGGTTGTCACTTGTCTCTGCAGATTTTGGTATCTTTTAACATGTCTTAGGTGTCGTAATTTGGTCAGTTGTCATCTCTAGATTTATGTTAGGGCACCTAGGGTTGTCATGGGGTGCCCTGGGGCACCCCAATCCGTGATTTTAGGTTCTCGTGTCATTATGATTTGTGGTCTTGATTTCTTTGTTCAAGGTCGGTCCTAACGGTTACCCCGTGCATTCCCATAGGTCATAGTCAGCAATTTTGGGTCACTAGTGTCAAAATTTGAGCAAGAGATCCCTATATAAACAAAGCATACTCACTACATTATGGGCGACATCTCACTATCAAGGGCAGCTATCTACTAAGGCAAGGGACTACATTTGGGATTCTTCTACATCTGCATCACACACTACATAGGGGAAAGGGTTGTATTCTTTCCATTCCATCCACCATTTGCATCTTACATCTAGTTATTTCCCCTACTACCGTGTCATTGATGCTAGGGAACCCTAGGCACAAAATTACACACACAAGCACATAGAACTACATTGGGTCCAAAATGTAGTGCAATGCTCAGTCGTAAGGCCACTAGTTTTGATTGAGGTCGGTCGACCTATTCGTGTGTATTCTTATTTTTTAGGAATTTATGCTTTGGATAGGGTTTTATAGGTAGATCTTCATATAACAATTACAGGGACATAGATGACATTATAGTGACACCCGTGTGACAGAGTGAAGAAGATAACATAGAGATACAACAACACTACCAGTTTTAGTTTTCGATCACTTCCATAGTCTACAACGCCCAAAACATAGACAGAGTGCCTTGGGGTGCCCTAAAGTACCACTCGAAGCACCTTAGTAAAGTCAAGGAGTCAAATTCTACCCTTCTTGAAGTCACTTTTTCATAGCTTTTCCAGTCTGCATACCGGTCTACCATAGTCGAGTGCACAATAAGGTAAGTTATTTATAGGTTAGTAACATACCCTTCTATTTAATTCTTATTTTGATACATATACTACAAATATAAAAGTCAAATTCTTTCATTCTTATTACAACATTTTGTTTCTATTTAGATTAACTAAGTATAGCATAATAAATCCCACTTTCCTATTTTTAGTTAATCATGCATTTGACACCTACATTATAAATGTAAATCTTGATATGCAAGGGTGGATCATTATCGAAGACAACAAGTTTAGCAGTGGGATTAGATGGAAAAGTAAATATGTTGAGAAAATGCATCGAAAAATGTATTATACACCGAATCTATATGTATATCAAAAAATGTGAGTAGTAGCAAGGAGATGCTTGACCCTATGCCTTAAGTCAAGGTTGACAAGAAAAAATTCATTGATTGAGATACTAATGTTGAGGAAGCAAGGAGGAATCGAACGTTGGATTCACCAAAATGGTTAACTATAATTTAATATTTGAGTGTAATCTAATGCTATAGGATCAATAAATAGCTTAATAAATGAAATCATAAAATATTGAAACAATACCCAAGAAATCTAAGCAATGAAATGTAAATCCCTAATGTGCAAAGAGGGTTAAGAAGGCCTTAGTTTATTTGATGATGTCACGAGACTACGTCGTAGTGGAGACCGAGATAAACATGAGGAAAAAAACTTCACACAAGAGCTTGAGAAATGTAGATTTGGGTGTCTTGCTCACAGACTCGGGGTGCTTAGAGAGGGATATGGATACCTTAGGGTGCCCTAGTTTGAATTATCGGTGCCCCGGTATGGATAAATGCTCTAGGAACCTCCTCTGAGGTGTTGCAATATGTTTTCCCTTATTCTCTTCCTTTCGTGTCAATGTCACCGTATGGTCGCCAATATCATTGTAGACATGCAATGAAGAATCACCTGTAAAACCCTAGACAAAGCATCAAAACCCTAGAACCGAAAGATGCATATGAAAGGGTCAGACTATCCTCAGCTTCCAAATTGATGGAATTATCACTGATCATTGCACTACATCTCAAACCAATGTAGTTTTAGGTGTGTATTTGTAATTGTGCCCTAGGTTGCTCTTGTTCTAGTTACACTTTGTGAAGTAATGAGAAAATAACTAGATGTAGAATGTAATAAGTGTGTGCATGGAAATAATAGACTCCCTCCTATGAAGTGTAATGTAAATGAACTAATCTTGTGTGCCTTGTAGCTATAGGCTCCTTTGATGGATGTAACCTTAGGTGGAGATAACTAGTGCTTAGTTCTTGGTCCTTCATTATGGTCATACAAATTTATACTTATATGATTCTCTTTCTTTAATTTCATAATTAATCTTGAAAAGGCCGACCACCAAAAATATAAGAAGCTCAAATGGCTAGAAAGAGCCCAAAAAGTGAGAGGAAAGTGCAAAGAGGATCAGGGAGCCCAAAGGGGACCAAGGTGCCCCAGTCAGAAATAGGGAAAACACAATATGAAAGTAGAGACTGGGAAAGTATGGGTGTAAGATCAAAAGTAGCAACAAAAAGTAAAGTAAGATGTCCAACAACATGGGTTAAATAGTACTATTTTCACTCAAGAACCATATGAATAGTAGAGTATGAGACTGGGAATAAATAATTACCGAAAGTGCGTTATTTTGTGTCTACACCCTAGGTTCATCATCATCATTATTCACTTCCTCTTCTTCACTTCCACGCTTCACTTTTTATCACTCCAAGATTTTCCATGTTTCTCCACATGATTTTCATCATTGATCTACAGGGTTATCAGTACACATTTATTATCTAATTTATGTTGTCAAGCATTTTCTCAATAACATAAAGTGGGGGAAAATGTAGACACTAAATCACACACTTTGGGTATTTATCTAGTCATTGATCATTTACTACTATTCATATGATTCCTAAATGAGAAAAGTATTAATTGATCTTTGTCGTTGGCCATCTTTTCTTTCTTTCTATTTCCTTTTTGGTCTTATACTCCTTGCCCAATCTATCTTCTCATACTTCAACATTTCTCACTCTAGACAAAAGTGCTCAACCAGGGATGCTAGGCGCCCCGTCCCCTCTAAATTCCCCCGACCTATTTTTATTTTTCTCACACCTTTTCGGTCATTACTAGCCATTTAGGAATATTATTTTCTTGGTCATCAGCCTTTTTGGAGTTAATTACGAAATTCAAGCAAGTGAATCATGTAAATATAAAGTTATGTGACCATAATAAAGGACCAAGCACTAAGCATTAACTACCATCACCTAAGGTTGCATTCAAAGAGAATTCTAAGAGCATTCAAGCATCCATCTAGCTCCACACAAGGGATAAGGGACTTCTATTTCTGCATACACTTTATAGGAGGGGAATTTCATTCTTTCATGGACACATCTATCTACATCTAGCTATTACTTGCTATCAAGTGTGACATGCACAAAAGCACCTAGGGAAAATTTCGACACACACACACACATAGAACTACATTTTCTCTAATATGTAGTGCAAATCTCGGTTATAAGTTCACTTTATTGACAACCGAGGATAGTCCAACCCCTCATTTTGCATCTTTCTATTGCTATGCTAAACTTGTTATGCTATTGAAATGAAACTAATACCTAGTAGCTTCAAAGCAAAGTAAATCTAACTATAAACATCAAGATAAGAGCTTAAAGGAAATAACTATTCTAATGCATAAACATGAATGAACATCTAATGTTAAACCATTCCTACTCTTTTAATGTATGATTGTTATCAAATTATGAACCTATTTAGATCTGAAGCAATCAATTTTATGTGTTTTCTCTAGATGATGAAAGAATCTCACTAAAATGGAAACAAAGTCATGTTTATATTTTGCTTTACTACTCAAATATGAGAGAATGGATGCAAAGATGAAGTAGTTATTCCAACAATGGAGAAGGATCTTATCATAAGCTTATAGATTTCACTAGAAAAAGTGTGGTGTTTGTAAAGGTGTAAGGTGTGAAGGATGTAGGAGGGTCTTTTATATAACTTTCCAATTTGGGAGAAGCTTGCAAACTAGTGCATTTAGGAATAAAGAATAAAGTATATTTATAAGAGATAAGCTTGATTAGAGGAATTAACAAGTGATTAACAACTCATGGGAGTTGGAGATGATTTAATTAATCAACTAGGATTAATTAATAGGCTAGGATAAGCTTAGAAATCTATTTAGAGATGATTTAGAGGGAAATAGGTATGATTTGGAGGATTTGAGAGAGGGATTTAACCAATAAGAGGGTTTATTGATTAAATAAAAGGTTAAAAAGCTTAATTAACTAATAATAGTTAATTAATTGATTGGAAGATGATTATAACTAACGAAGTGTCGTTAATTGGCATCCAAAGTGGGGTAAAGACTAGTTAATTAACGAAGTGTTGTTAATTGATCAAAATGGAGGGAAACGTTAGTTAATTAGTGGGAAATCACTAATTATAACAAAAATGATGGGAAAGAGGGTAATTAGTGTAATTTTAGTATTAAAACTACGTAAGCGGATTTTAGGTGTCTATATTTGCCCCTCTTTGGGGTGGCGTAAGTGATGCCACTTCAAAGATAATAGATAATTACATACAAGTAAATTTTGAAGGGATAAAAGAAAAATTAGTAGAATGAAGGATGCCCTCGAGTGTCGATGGGGTGATGAAAGAGGTCAATCAATGATCAAAAAGAAGAATGTGAAAGAAGGGTCAACACAAACCTGGTAGGTGAGTGTGCAAATATGAATAAGTAGGAAAGAAAATTCGGTGTTTCAATGGATAGAAGAAATAAGGGGGAAGGGGTGGATAAAAATAATCCATATTGCCCCAAGTGATATTGAAGAAAAATTTGGGATAGAAGAAAATGATATGACGAAGAATGGAGATGAAGAGAATGGAAATAGATTTCATCCATCTTAGCTTAAGACCAAATTTATTTCATCATTTTTCTTTATGATCTACGTCACCGGCCCTTTATTATATATAAACATACAACAAAGTGTAAAATAACATGAAAATTTATAATTGTTGATCAAGAATTTCCGTGCTTGTTACCTGTCCAAGTCAATGAACCAAACTAAACACAAAAACCTTGGAAAAACTCAAATAAAGTCGATACCTGATTGATTGGACAAGATTCGAAGATATAAATGAAAAAAATGTTGATGAAGCCAAGACGGGCACACACGAGCAATCCTATGGAGTAGATCCAAGAACCCTGTAATGCACAAATGCTTAATAGAAAAAGACAACGTTAGAAGATAAAAGAGTGAACTACCCAAAAATGGGTGGGAAGTGATGAGCTTCCTCGGTGGATGTCAGTTCACGTTCTCAATTAAGGATAAAGGCATACATGATAAAATATGTAAGCAAATGTTTAGATTTTTTGATTTTAAGTTGCAGACAGAATGTAAAAATAGCAAAAGAAACAAAAAGAAAGCAGGAAACTATAAAAACCAAACTAAAATTGTGTTACCTGAATTTTATACTTTTCTGTAGGATGGTCATCGAGGCGCGATCGCATGTCGATGGTTTGATCGGCATCGATTCAAATGGAATCGGTGTCGATGGGACAAATCGGCATCGATGGAAATTAATTAATGGAGGTCGGCCAATCGATTCTGGTCTAATAAGATCGACCAAAAGGAAATTACAAAAATCCACGGAGGGGAATACCTAGAAAATGCTTGATTGATGATTGATGATTAATGAAGGGAGTTGTGGAGACCCGCAAGAGTTGTAGACACGTGGACAAAGTTCTGCCTTGGCTGAAGGGAAAATTAGGGATACCAGGAAGTTTGAGGAACTTAACAAAGTTTCCTGGAGTTACGCCAACATAGTAATAATACACCTCTTAGGGATTAAAATGCATAGAACTCTCTCTCTCTTCTCTCTGATAATATCTTTAATTGCTCAAACAAAATAATCTCAGGTGACCAGCTCTTCTGAATCTAACCAGAGAAGAAATCTAGTCGTATATTTATAGTTAGTGTCGACCGAGATAAAATCAGCGCTGTTACGAAGAATCGGCGTCGACTGAAGATTGATCGGCACTGATCAGGGAACCGTCTCCCAAAGAGGCAAATAAATGAGTTGTGGGGATAAGAAACTTATCCCTCCAACTCAAATACAGGTAAAAACCCACTGCACATGTTTAAGAGAGGAGAAAAAGGTGGGATGGATGAAGAATAATGATACGGGAGATTGGGAAATGATATGGGATGAATAAGTAGTTGGAATAATGGTAAAAAAGGTAGAATTACATGGTTAATGTTTAATTATCCATGGGTGAAATATAATGGGGTGGAATAAACTTAGGATAGGTATTTTAATTAGATAATTAATTAATATCCTAAGAGAGAAGTAGTGATATAAAAGTGCACTCGGGTTTGCCCGAGAATAGAATAGGTAAGTGAACACGGGGGACACTAAATTGTGTAACCAATTTTAGGTGTCTACATTTGCCCCTTTTTGTTGAGTAACTTGCGATAAGCAATGCTGCGAGACAAAAACAAGGAGTTGGAAGAAGGGAAGAATACTGATGATGTGCTCCCCCTCAAACTAGGGATGGGGTGGCCCCAAAAGAGCCAACCGATCCCGAGTTTGAAAGAGATAGATGAGAAAGAGTAGAATGGATGATGCCCCAGTGAGATGCCTAGAGTAAATCTGACCATTGATGACACACATAAAAAAAAAAAAAGGCAGTGACCTAAGGAACTCACATTGGTAGGGTAGACTAGATGGTCTTCGTATGAGACAGTGTTAGTGGCTACAGACTTGTGAGTTAAAGGTGACTATAAAATAGTAACAACCAAAGAGTGACACATTGGTAGGGACAACTAGATGGTCTTGAACGAGATGACGTTAGTACCTACAGACCGCTATCTTTAGGTTGCAACAAACGCGAGTTACCCATGTACAGGGAGAAACTCAAAATGGGTGATAACACCAAAAATATGTGCCAAAAGGTGAAAATAAGGTCATAACAACGATCAGATAAACAAGCCAAACATCAATGCTTAGGAAAAAAGGATGAAATGATGAACTCGAAAGGAGGGCCGTCGAGATGTGACCCACAATAGGAATCAAAATATGGCCACAACAGTGGTCTTTTGCAATAGACACGCTGGCAGACTAGGCATGACAAGTGTGCTATGGGTGGCACACATGAGAGACTCAGTGAAGTCACAAGACAAAGGTGCCCCAGGTGAGAGCACAGGAGAAGGCAACCGCATGCTATAGGTGACACATGCACAAGACAGGATAATAGATGAGGATGAAGCACATCCTGGTGGGATGAGATGAAAAATATATCAGACCTAACAGTTGGTGCCATTTCTTCTAATTGGCATCGATACATCGATTCGAACATAAGAAATGACGTGCGACTAGAAAAAATGGCACCGACCGCTCCCAAAATCTATAAATAGGGGAAAGGCCAATGTCAACGATTCATTTACATTATGACGATTGATTTGGGAAAAGTCAAAAGTTGAATTTGAGTGAGATGGAAGCTTCCGGGAGTGGCCAGAAGAGGAAGAGGACATGGCCAGGGGTAAGTGGTCCTCCCTTAGCTTTGTTTATACATTTTTGTTGTCTTGTAGTATGCTAGGATGTTAGATTAGAGGATTTTGTAGAAAAGTAGGAGGCAAAAGAGCTTATTTGGCGCTCTGCCTCCTAGTCACGTTGATTTTCCAAATCGGCATCGACTAGGATGAAATTAGTGTAGATTTAGCTCAACCGACATCAATTGAAAAATTGACGGCCCGATTGAGTGTGTCGTTGCCGATCGAAAGAAACGTCACCGATTGGAAAAGATGAGACACTTGGAAGCTTTGAGAGAGTTTTGATGAAGTTTAATGATTTTGATTTTGATAGATGTGAATCTAATAAATATTTTTGATGTTGTGGATGTAGGCACGAGAGGTCCTACACATGCGGGATGCTATTCCTGAGCTACTTGAGACTATACTTGCCAGACATGATGGATGATGACTGGTGCCACTTGGAGTTAGTCAGACTAGGGGGTTTCTGTTATTATCAACGGGTACCCTGAGACGTAGAGCTTATGCGAGCATTGATGCATCAGTGGGATAGCCAGACATGCACCTTTTGGTTCCGGATGGGTGAGATGACTATCACCCATGAGGACATTTATAGGATACTCAGGTTGCTGATCACAGGGGACCTGATAGAGCCTACTCCATGGGATCAGCAGTGGAGGGCCCTGGTATGATTATATGGAGACAGGGTGGATGCCTCAGAGTTAGTGTCTAGGGCTGTGAGGATAGCCTCACAGTATCGACAGGATGAGCCGAGGAGTAGACTGATAGCACTGATTCAGATGGCAATATCATATTATGTGCTACCAGATTCCGGAGGTGGATGGTTCCCACTGCTCCTTCTTGACTGCGTCTGTGACATTTTAGAGTTCAAGGCAGGTATTTGCATTTGCTGACGCGCTACTAGCATAGATATATCATGAGCTATGGATGTATACCACAGGTAGGCAGACTGGGATAGATGTTAGTTTTGTACTCCATTGTTGGGCATATGAGCATATATAGTGATTAGACCAGCTAGACTTCCGTGGATGCCAGGAGCATAGGGAGCCCTTGAGTATGGGTTTCTGAGATGGCAAGCAGACATGGCCCACAGAGATACAGGGAGATTGATAGAGTGGTATGCCCTAGAGATTTAGGACTCTGACACCACCACAAACTATATGGAGGCCATACAGGGTCTACCCGACATGGGCCGGACAGGATGCCCACTTAGTGGAGCTGAGACGCAATAGAGTGATCAGGGGCCATAGGCCAGAGGTTTTAGAGTGAGTCTCGTTTATATGGGTGATGAGATAGTTTGGATTGATACAGATTATTCTGACTGTATATGTGACATACAGATGGGATGGCAAGGAGATAGATTTTCCGACACTGGTCCCAACAGATCCACTCAGGGAGGCCCCACCTCCCATGATGATGATGATGATGTAGGTGTGGACCAGGGTTATGAGGATTGGTATCATGATGAGCTACCACAACACATCATAGCCTCTGTAGATTCAGATGAGGAGGATATGGCTGTTGAGCTAGAGAGATTGCAGGAGGAGCATGCCTCCTTGGTAGAGACACACTAGACTGCTCTCGAGGAGATCAGGACTCTCAGGTAGGAGAGGGATGTAGCGATATAGGAGAGAGAGCACCACTCATCAGGAGTGAGATATAGCTATCCTGTAGAGGGACATATATCATAGACATGAGAGGCCCTCAGGGCCAAGTATGGTGATACAGGCACCACATCAGAGTTAGGGGCACAGGGTGTTGTAGCAGGAGGGCCACCAGTAGCAACACCGATGAGAGCACTGGCATGGTGAGTTTGAGTACCTATCAGGCTCTCCTTTCCGAGGTGAGATACTATGAGGATGCTTTGGCACAACATGCCCCATATGTGCCTCGTTACGGGGTGAGGAGGAGGACAACGACAACTACTGCGGTAGTGCATCGGAGGGTGTGAGCACTAGGGGAGATCGAGGAGGTCACAGGGCCATGACTGCGGGAACCTCTAGTTCTATAGGTGATGGTCAGGAGGGAGATCCCATATGGAGATTCATGCCAGAGGAGGGAGGTGGAGAGACTGATCTCCATGCCTCTGATTTTACTATATAGAGATGATGTTTGTAGAGATATACCGATGTAGCCTCGATTTGAAGGCATTTTTGATACGATGTATATGGCTCGATTTGAAGCCATACATTTTTTGTACAAACATTTTGAGATGGATATATATATATACATCTTTTGAGCCCAAAAATGTGTTATGTGATTGGACTTATGCTTTTAATTTTGATAGATACAGATAGATGTTATAGATGTGATAGATAGATTATAGATGATAGATGGATTATAGATGTGATTTAGTTTTGATTTGACATAGATGAATGATTGATTAAATTAACATGTTAAGATGTCAATTTAATTGGATGAACAACAAATAAACATGGGTAATGTCTATTTGATTTGATAAAAAGAAAGTGATGTAATGATCTTATCCCTTAGAAATAAAAAGCACTACACCTAGATAGGAGAATGAACGATAAGTTAGACCCCTAACCAACCATAACTAGAGACCTTGATGGTAAACCAAAAGATGATGCACATAAGGCCATAGACACGAGATAAAATGAACCTGACACTATTTAGTCACAAACCGGATCTAGGAGGTAGATGGAACGAGAGATAAGTATGTATCTCGTCAAAACACACGAAGGACTGAATACATGCTCATATGGGAAAAAATAGGGTTTCCATATGATCGAAAAGGTCTTATACCCCAGCTTCATGATTTTTTTTTTTTTGATTTTTTTGATAGAAAAGAAAACTGATCAATGCGGGAAGTTTGCTAGATATGGAAAGACTGATCGATACGGGAAGTCTTTCAGAGATGCTAAAAAGTGAACAAACTGGTCGATATGGGAAGTTTGTTGCTGCCAAGGCTGATCAATACGAGAATCTTGGAAATGCCATGAAACAAATAGTCATCCTTCAAGGGAGCGGTCTGTATTTTGATTTTGATGGTAGCCATCCTTCGAGGGAATGGTCTACATTTTTGATTTATTTGATAAGGCATAGATAGCTGTCTTCGAGGGATCATTCTATCTTTTGGGATTAGGATAACATCTCCTTCTCTCTTTTTTTTGAGCTTTGGAAGAAGCTGAGTTTAGACCAGGTAGATCAGATAGAGGGGAAGAAAATGTATACAAGCATGTACTCATGCCCCAAGTGGATTCGATTAAGATAGACACCTAGGATAGATGAAGTAGTGATTAAGGTGTTCCTACCATGAGGAGGAATAAATCCGTAAGGAAAATGCCATGAGTAGAGCCACGGTACTCACATTTAAGGTATAGAAAGAAATAACATGGAGAACCACATAGTTCCAAATCACTACGAAATGCATGACTGGTTGTAAATGGATGAAAGATCTATTTTGCGACTAAGATCGTGTAAGATAAAGTTTAACAATAGAAGGGCCTTAGATGCAATGCATTAAGAGGTTCCACTTCAGGTATACCATCCATGGAAGATAGGTGATAAGCCCCGAGACCCATACTTATGAGTGATAACGTATGGTCCAATCCAGTTAGGAGAAAACTTACCACGTTGACTTCATTCCAGTGTAGTGACATTTTGGTTTTCTTTAAGAACAAGATCACCAATTTTGAAGTCACACTATGCTGCAAGTGCTTGTTATAAGCACATTTGACATGCTCAAGATAGACTTGATGATGCTCAAGAGCATTGAGACGACGTTCATCTAACAACTCAAGCTATGCTAGATGGTTTTGATGATAGTCTTCATCAGAGACCAACTCTCTGAGAGAGACGCGAAGAGAAGGAATCTAGACTTCCAAAGGAAGGACAACCTCAGACCCATAGATGAGAGAGAAGGGAGTAGCACTGGTAGGGGTATAAATGCTAGTCTAATAAGCCCAAAGAGCAAAAGGGATGTGTAAATGCCAATCCCTACTAGCTCGACTAGTTACTTTCGCGAGGATATTATGCAAAGTTTTATTAGAAGCTTCGGCTTGGCCATTAGCTTGGGGATAGTATGGAGAAGAAAAGTTGAGCTTAATATTGAAAGCATCACAAAGTTTCTTCAAATATTTGTTTTTGAAAGACTTTCCATTGTCGTAACGAGTTTATGAGGAACACCAAAGTGACAAATGATGTGTTGATAGAAAAAATCAACAATAGGTTTAGCTTTGGTTGATGAAAGAGGAATAGCCTCCACCCATTTAGTGAAGTATTCCATGGTAGTAATGATAGAGTGATGATGCTGCGAAGAGTGAGGATTGATGAGACCAATGAGATCAAGACCCCATTGTGAAAAAGGCCACAAATCCATTGCAGGTTATAAAGCCTGACTAGGGATATGTGTAAGATTAGCGTGTTGTTGACACTTGACACATTTCTTGACATACTCACAGCAGTCTTGATTAATAAAAGCCAATAGTAACCTAAACGTAGGATGCGCTTAGCCATGACCAAACCACCAAAGTGTCCACCACAGATACCATTATGGACCTCCTGAATGGCTTTAGATGACTTGGAGGTTTTGAGGCATCGAAGCAAAATACCATCAAAGCCACGTTTGTAAAGGATTCCACCCAGAATAGTATAGCGGTTTGTGCGTTGGATGAAAGATCTTCTACCATTGGCAGTCAAATCTGGAGGAAGAATTGAGTAAGATAGATAATCGAAAATGTGCTGATACCACTCATCTTGAGTATCAGTCGTGATGGTGTTGATTGAAGGTAGCTTCTTGAGATGAGATGGTCGGTCTAACACGCTGAACAACCACGTAAAGTCGTGAATCCTCAGTGAATGGAGGAATAAGTGAGGCTAAAGAAGCCATCATATCTGCAAACCGGTTTGCAGTGCGAGGAATAGCCTGGATAGTAAATTTATTGAAAGATTGAAGTTGAAAGAGGACAATATCGTGATATTTTTGAAGGATATCATTTTTGACACTGATAGACACCAGTGATTTGATTAACGATGAGCTCAGAGTCACCAAAGATGTCGATATGGCGAGCATCGAAGATTAATGGTGTTTTGAAGACCTAAGACGAGGGCTTCATATTTAGCCATATTATTGGTACATTCAAAGTTAAGCTTGTGTGCGATGGGGATAGGTGTACCCCAAGGAGGAATCATAACGAAACCTGCTCCTCCCCCTTGCTGACACTTGGACCCATCAAAGAAGAGTTTAACTTTAAATGGAGACAGACCAAAATCAATTTGTTGGATGGATTCATCTGGGAATTGAGCAAGAGGGACTTGATTGTCCGGAAGAGGGGCATCAGCTAATTGATCAGCAATAACCTGGCCCTTGATGGATTTTTGTGAGATGAACTCGAGGTCAAATTCTGTCATGAGCATGAGCCAATGAGTGATGCGATCATTGTGATATGGTTTTGCATGCATTTTCTTGAGTGGATTGACACTCGTAACAATGTAAGTTTTATGATTAAGGAGATAATGACAAAGCTTAGAAGTTGTGAAGAAGAGAGCACAACACAACTTTTTAGCTTTAGAATAGTGAGTTTCATACTTGTGAAGAGTGTGGCTGATATAATAGACAACTTATTCCTTACCATTAGCATCTCGATGTGAGATCATGGCTCCTAGAGCATGGTCAATGACATAGAAATATAAAGATAGAATGGCTCCCCCTCACGTGGAGGTGTGAGCACAGGTGGAGAAAGAAGATAAGCCTTGAGATCATCAAAGGATTTTTGACAATGCTCATCCCATTCAAAATGAATATTTTTACGGAGGAGGTGATGAAAAGGTTGACAACGGTTTGAAAGCTGTGAGATAAAGCGATGCACTGATTGAAGGTGTCCTTGAAGACCATGAAGCTATTTTAAGTTGGAAGGAGGAGGCATCTCGATGATAGCCTTTATTTTTGTGGGATCGACCTCAATACCCCTGATAGAAATGATAAACCCTAAGAGTTTACCAGTGAGAACACCAAATACACATTTAGATGGATTTAGGCGAAGACAGAAATGAATGAGTCTCTCAAAGAGAGGCACAAGGATGAGAAGATGATCCTGACGGTGTTTGGATTTACCGAGGATGTCATCGACGTAATCTTCTATAGTTTTGTGTAAGAGGTCATGGAAGATGTAGGTCATCGCACGTTGATAAGTTGCCCTCTGCATTCTTAAGACCGAAGGGCATGATGTGATAACAGAAAGTTCCCAAGGGGTTATGAAGGAAGTCTTATGTTGATCCTCTAGTGCGATGAGAATTTGATTATACCTAGAGAAACCATCCATAAGAGAAAGCATCTCGTGGCCTGTAGTTAAGTCCATGAGTTGGTCGATATTAGGTAGAGGGAAATCATCTTTCGGGCAAGTGAGATTGAGATCCCGAAAGTCGGTGTAGATTCAAATTTTCCTAGTGGCTTTGGTTACTGGTACTATATTTGAAACCCATTGTGGATAGTCAATGGGTTGGATGAAGTTGGCTGAAAGCAAGCACTGCAACTCTTCTTTAATGAGGAGAGCTACATGAGGATGCATCTTATGTAGTTTTTTTTAACTGGTTTGATGTCTTGGAAGAATGATGATATTGTGGACCATGATGTTAGGATCGAGGCCTGACATATCTTCATATGACCAAGCAAAAGCTTGGTGATAGTCGGAAAGAAAGGTGGTGAAGTCTCCTAACTCTTGTGGGTTAAGAGATTGGCTGACCTTAATGATGTGAGGGTCTTCAGAAGTCCCTATATTAAGGTTGATGTGGCTTCATTGAGAAGCATAGATGTGTCAGAAGGAATGGTTTTAGGAAGATAAGAATCCTCTGCCCCCAGATAAGTAAGGACAAAATCATCATCAGAATAGTGGATAGTATTGATGGTAGGAGAATCATCTCCGACTATTTCGGGGTAGACTAATGGTATGGAAGTGACCTTGCCATTAGTTTTATAGGTCAGTGGACCTAAGGAAATGGAATTGACTAAAAAAAATTTAGACGGGATGGAAACGGTGTCATCTACATCAAGCGATGCTTCAGACATGACGGGAGAAGATGGTTCCTCAATGGAAAGAGGCTTAGAGAGAATGGTGATAGTGGCTTTCGAGGGAGGTTTGAATCCTAAACCAAATTTTTGATGTGGTTTAAGAGTTGGAATGGATGTGAGGTCATGCACACCCTGTTCATACTTTCCCAGGCCAAAGCCCTTCCACGCGCATCGATATAGGTAAGTCTTTGCAAATGCGGGATTATGTAGATGATCAAACCCTGTAGAATAAGGTTTGGCCCTAGGAGGAGAGTCTGGATGAAAGTGAGGTGTATCAAGACCACCGTAGATGAATTTGGTCTGTCGATTGGGTAGACCAATGGTGATAATGCGTTGAGACCTGGTTGATATTCAGGTTGTTTTTCTGGCCTACCATACTCGTTAGGTTTGAGATGGGCATCGAAAGAGAGAAGGGGAAGCTCCCCTAGCGAGAAACGTTGTAATGTATCTTCCAAATTTTGTAGATTTGGTAGTTTTGTTATAGGTATGGAAGAAGACGAAGCCTCGTCAAGAGAATCAGCGTTCTCCTTCAGAGGGACAGGCCCTATGGTCATGTCACACTTGTGCGGATGGAAAAGGGTCACCTAGATGAGTATAGATTTTTCCCTCATACTGATATTTTATGCATTGATGGAGGGTTGATGGGACACAATGCATTGTGTGGATCCAGGAGTGTCAAGGATCATATTGTAGTGGAACTTTCCTTTGACAATGTAAAAAAGCTCGTGAAGAAGTTTCTTGCCTACCCAAATGGGTAGGACCACAGTTCCTAAGGTAACCACCAGCTGATCGTTAAATGATCGAAGAGTGAAAGGTGGAGGTGATACTACGTTCTTTGGCAACTTAAGTTGCTCAAAGGTGTGGGAGGAGATGACGTTGAGTGCAGCACCACTGTCGATCATAGTACGTTTTAACATAGTGCTATTGATTTGAACTGTGATAAAGAGAGGAGCCTCCAAATCCTCAGAAGAAAGGGGAGGAATTTCAGAATCCTCAAAGGAGATGGTAGTTGAATATCTATTCAACCCAACGACCATCTCGAAAGGCTGAGGCTCATCTAAATTCACCATGATGTGGCACAAACTGTCAATCAGAGCCTGGTGATGATGAGGAGATGACTGAATGAGGTCAAAAAGAGACATTTTGATAGGAGCATGGGTGAGTTGTTTCATAACACTCTCCTCAAATGACATGGGAATCTAAGCCTGAGGTGAAGCATGAATAGAGACCGAGGTCTCGGGGCCGATGAGGAAGGAGGAGCTCCTTCGGGGGTAGCGAAAATAATGACTCGTGGTCGAGAAGTAGCAGGAGATGATGGATTATCATACCGTTGTGTTCTAGTGGTGATACAAATTATTTGATTTGAGAGGGTGGGAGGTCATCCGAGCCGACCAAAGTGATATCAATAGAATTGGGAGCCTGAATAGGCCATTCAAGCTCAGACGTAGTTGGGATAACAGGAGACACTTGTTCCTCTTCTTCTTCCAATAGAAGATCACTTTCTTCCAAGAGGCTATTAATGACAGATTGAAGGGCTTTACATCCCTCGGTGTCATGACCTGGAGTGTGATGGTAAGCACAAATCACATCAGAGTTAAACCATGAAGGTTTTACTCCTTTGGGATTATAAGGCTTGATTGGAGGAAGTGATATAAATGAGGACTGGATGAGTTGGTGAAGAATTTCAATATAAAATCCTATAGGCGAAGATGTGGATGGAGGTGAAGGAAGCACTTCTTTAATCTTAGCAGACTGCTGAGGTAAAAGATCCTGCATATCCTGGGTCGACAGTCTTTTTAGGGACTATTTTACTTTTTTGAACACTGGGAGAAGTAGCCTTAGGTGCTTGAGATGGAAGCAAGTGAGGAAAGATTGATTTCAGTGAAGGAGGAGCTCCTAAGATAGATTTTGGGGATGACGAAGACATGACAGGTGTTGTAATCTTCGGAGATGAAGAAGGTTGTTTGACCGAAATAGATGATGATTTAAATAAGACTAATTTAGATGGGGGAAGAGTTCCCAAAATAGATTTGATAGGCGGCACAAAAGGTGCCTTGGTTTTTGGTGACGAAGATGATGGTTTTGATAAAAGAGGTGATGCCTTTCCAGTAGGTAAATCCACTTTACGAGGCATAGATGAAGAAGATGGTTTTATAGAAGAAGACGCCTTTTCAGTGGATAAATTCACTTTTTTATGAGGCGTAGTGAGGGATTTTTGAGGGAGGACACCAAGAGTTTTGATGGTCCGAAATATTGGTTTTCCCTTTTCAGGGATGGTGACAACTTCACCGCATAAGGTGATTGTAACCTTTTCAGAGGAAGTGGAGGAGATGATACCGATGATGTGACTTTAGACTTAAATTTCAACTATTTATGTCTAAGTTTGGGAGTCGGAAGTATGGGTGTCGATGCTATCTCTTTAGATGTTTCCTTAATAGGAAAGGAAGCACCAAAGGTGAAAGAGGTAGATAATGAAGAAGCAACTTCTTGTGAGGAGAGTACTTTAGATGTAGTAATCGTGGGTGCAACTACTGTAGGAAAAGAGATAGGAAGAGTCAAGATCGAAGACACTTCGAAGGCATAGAAGTTGGTACTACTATGGGTATGTTGACCAAAGGCATGGTTGCTGCAAAAATGGGAGCAACAGAAGTAGAAGTGTCCATAGTGGAAACTTGAAGAGATGTTAATGACTCAAGCACCGAAAGAATGCCTGACGACGAGACAGATGGAGATGACACTGTCTCTGGTATAGATGGAAGATCAGATAGAGAGATAGAGGGAGATGAATTTGTCTCCAACAATAGAGGAAGACTCGAAGATGGACCATCCGAGGATGGTGGAATCTCGGAGGTTGAAGGAGTGGAAAGAAGTTCTGATTCAGTCGACATGTTTGTAGATGGCTCAGAATTAGAAGAAGAACTATATCGTAGAAATGAAGTTGATAGTATGCATGTTTGTTTTTTAGATACCGAAGCGTCATTATTTGGGGAATGATTTGGAAAAGGTTGTTTAAAGATGTCAAGTGCCTGATTTGGGGGAGTGTTTGGGTTATCCAGAATAAGCTCGCCTCTATCAATGAATTTTTGGATGAGTTTTTTGAAGGTCTGACATCGTTCAATGTCATGGCCTTTGTTTCTATGATAACGAAAAAAATCATTTTCACAATACCAGAATGGTCATTCTTTGTTCTTGTCAAAATTTATAATAGGAGGAAGTTCGATCATGTGAACTTCCAACATTTTGTCTAAGATAGAAGCATATATGACTCCCCCAACAAAGTAAAAGACCGAGATGGCAGAGGTCCTCTTCGAGGAGATTGAGAGTCTCTCCGAGGTATTTGATTGGAAGTGTTATCAGATCATGATGTTTTTAAGACAATAGCATTTGTGGACCCCTGATTCTTGTCTTTGTTAGAAGAAGAAGGGTTTGATTTTGTAAACCGAGAAAAATCTGGTTTAGACTTAGAGCGAAGTTTTAACTTTCCTTGTTCGATGGTGCGAGACTCAAGTTTACGTGCCATCGTAAAGGCTTCTTCAAATGTATGAAAGGTTTGAATCCTTAAAGTGGAAGAAATATGATTGGTGCAAGATCAAGTAAACAACTTGATTTGTTGAGATTGAGGGAGGGAGAAGGACAACTGATTTATTATTCCTCTCCATCGAGCGAAAAAGTTTGCAATAGACTCGTCGTCAAATTGATGAATGTTATAAAGGTTCGTGATCGAGATCTTATGTGTGATATTTATTGAGAAGTGCTCAACAAACATCTGGGCTAATTGAGAGAAAGAAAATAGAGAATGTTGGGGTATGTTATTATACCAGTCTAAAGTGGGCCCTGCTAAAGACATAGGAAAGGTATGGAGCATAAGCTCCTGATCTTGGATTATAAGGTAGCAAGCGTGTTTAAATGCTCGTAGGTGTTGTTGAGGGTCCTCCCGACTATGAAATTTTGAGAACTTAGGAAGTTCCCATTGGGGAGGATAAGACCTAAAAGCCATTGATGGATGAATTGGTTCGTTACATATTTCTTCAAAAGAGTATGAAGGGTGAGCCCCTTTGGTGGAGACTTCTAGGTCTGTGATTTTTTTGAAAAGAAGTTGGATGACATCTGATTGAGGAGGGGGCATGTTGGTATGTCCCGTATAAGAAGTGAATGGTATGTTCTATTGAGGCGTTAATGGGGGATTCAACTTGATTAACAGGATGATAAGAGGAATAGCCAGGCATTCTAGGTGATGCCACGGTGAGGTATCTGGTGTGAAGGAGCTTGAGTATAAACAGGTTGTGAGATGACAAGTGGTTGAGAGAAAGACTGCTAAATGAATAATGGAGCCTATGATTGGTGGGTTCCTACACTTGCCAACTGAATCGGAATGGATTGAGGAATGTGGGTGTTGATTTGATTTGATATGGTTTGTGACGTGGGAAACATCCTTTGAATGAGGCTTTTGACTGCCGGATTAGTTATTAAGGGTGTCGATGCCAAGGGATGGGTAAAATCCATTATCACTGGAGCCGTGGAAGAAAGACCCACTGGAGGATGAGAAAGAGGAATGGACTGACTCATGTAAGAGGGGTTGGCTCAAAGGGAGATACTGACTTTGAGATGTAATAGATGGCATAGAAGAATTGACAACAACTTGTGGGAGTGTGGATGCACTCGTCATAGCTGAAGAAGAGGGCCTCTCAAAAGTAGGCTGTGGGGTAGATGAGGTAGCTGCTATACTAGGGATAGGTAGTGTCATTTGAGAACCAATCGACATGGTTGGTGGAAGAGAAAAAGGAGGCATAGATGCGCCACCTTCTTTCATGGTTCGAGGTGAGAAGAAGCATGCCAACTATTCTATGAGAGCTGGGATGGCTCATGAGGATAATTGTAAACCTGCTTGGATTGGTGGTCCATGATCAGATATTCGAAGTAGACTTATGCACTAAGTAGTCCATAAGGGCTACTAGGTTGTGGTCAAGGAGAGCCTGAAATTTAGGATCTCCACGAGGAATATACTCTATATCAGGGATAGATGATGCCTCTAAAGGATCGGGGAAGCTGGTCGTGATGGGATCATTTTAGGATAATAGAAAGGATTATATGACCAAGATGGGGAACCAACTAACATTGGTCCCGAAGAAGACCCGAGGGGTGCCAAAACATCTAAATTAGTGGGGTCTCAGATGAGGAAGAGGCTGTTGAGCCATTTTTCTAGATTGTGACCTGGGTAATGACCGACATAAACAAGCACAAACATAGAAAAGAAAAAGAGATTAACCTAATTAATGCATAGACAATTCAAGCAGTGTAGGTGATTATCTCTTTTAAGTTTTCATGCTTTTAAGAAAGAAAATGTTAGGGAAGGATTTTGGAACGGGAACTACTCAATTGGACAAACTAAGGATGGTTTGGGGAATGTTTTGGTGAGGAGTCCCGAAGGCACTTCAGTAAGTGAAAGACTGAGTACGTGGCTTGATATAGGGGCCTACCCCCACACTTCACACACACGTTGTGATAAGGGAGTCGGGTGCTTTGCCAATATATACTAGAAATTTTATGAATTTGTAGTAGCGGCCCGAGTACCGCATAGGCTCTTCCTCTTGGATGTCACTTCCAAGTAGGCGAGGCCAGGGAGGGAGTTTTTGTTTAAATGCTTTATACCTAGTGATTTTGGCTTTGTGTGCAAGGGTGAAAAATAAAAACAAATCAAATAGTGTCACTACCGATTTTGATTAATTTTCCAGCCTATTTAGAAAACTAGGTGAAGAACATACAACAGAAATGAAAAAGAAAATGTTCTTTTTAAGCACTAAAACCGAAGTGTTTGATTTCAATGAAGACAAGTCAAACAAGTTATTTCCTAATGTGATTAATTCATTTTAAGCACCAAAGCTGAAGTGTTTGAGTGTGATAAAAAACAAACAAACAAGTTCTTTTTAAGTTCTTAAAAAGGAGAAAACACCGCAAAAGAGAAATACCTGTAGTTTTTAGCTCTCCAAGGTGGGTGGATTTTGAAAAGTGCATTTGTTGAGATTTTTTTTTGATCAATCCCATGAACCGCTCCGCAAGACAAGTTTAAGCAAAAACATGCAATACAAGAAACCCAAGAAAATATATCTAGATAACTAGATACTAGTGGAAAGAAAATTTCTATTTTAAGAATTTAGAAAATTTCAAAGAAATGACAATTTTGCACAAAGAGATGAATCTAAAATGCAATATTGAATTCAAATGAAAAATTTACTAATCTTTAGAAATAGAAATTGGAATTGAGATTTGCAAAAAAAAAAGAGCTTAACTTTGCAATTTTAGAAAAAGAAGCAAGACTGAAACGAAGAAAGGAAATGCTTAAGAAAAACTGATGAAAATCAGTGAGGAAAAAGAACAAAGCTCAAAACTAGAAAAGAGATGAACTTACCAATAAGGGACTTTGGTAGGGTCCCATCGAGTGTGCCAGATGTTGATCAAGAATTTCTGCACTTGTTACCTGTCCAAGTCAATGAACCAAACTAAACACAAAAACCCTAGAAAAACTCAAATAAAGTCGATACCTGATTGATTGGACAAGATTCAAAGATATAAATGAAAAAAATGTCGATGAAGTCAAGACGGGTGCACATGAGCAATCATGGGAGTAGATCCAAGAACCCTGCAATGCACAAATGCTTAACAGAAAAAGACAATGTTAGAAGATAAAAGAGTGAACTTCCAAAAAGTGGGTCCGGGAAGCGATGAGCTTCCTCGGTGGATGTCAGTTCACGTTCTCAATTAAGGATAAAGGCATACATGATAAAAGATGTAAGAAAATGTTTAGGTTTTTTGATTTTAAGTTGTAGAAAAAATGTAAAAACAACAACAGAAACTGAAAGAAAGCAAGAAATTGTAAAAATAGAACTGAAATTGTGTTACTGAATTATGCTTTTTTTTCTATAGGATGATCGATGCGGCGATCGATCGATGGTTTGATCGGCGTCGATTCAAATGGAATCAACATCGATTGGAAAATCAATGTCGATGGAAGATTAATCAACGTCGATCAGACTGGGTTGGCACCGACCGAAAGGAAATTACAGAAATCCATGAAGGGGAATACCTGGAAAATGCTTGATTGATGATTGATGATTAATGAAGGGAGTTGTGGAGACCCACAAGAGCTGTAGACATGCGGACAGAGTTCCGCCTTGGCTGAAGGGAAAATTGGGGATACCAAGAAGTTTGAGGAACTTCAAACAAAGTTCTGGAGTTGCACCGACAGAGTAACAATACACCTCTCAGGGATTAAAATGCACAGAACTCACTCTCTCTCTCTCGATAATCTCTTTAATTGCTCAAACAAAATAATCTCAGGTGACCAGCTCTTTTGAATCTAACTAGAGAAGAACTCTGGTCATGTATTTATAGTCGGTGTCAATGAGATAAAATTGGCGCCAGTTCAGGAAGAATCGGCGTCGACCGAAGATCGATCGGCGCCGATCAGGGAACAGTCTCCCAAAGAGGAAAAGAAATGAGTTGTGGGGATAAGAAACTTATCCCTCCAACTCAAATATGGGTAAAAACCCATGCTGCACATGTTTAGGAGAGGAGAAAAAGGTGGGATGGATGAAGAATAATGATACGGGAGGTTGGGAAATGATATGGGATGAATAAGTAGTTGGAATAATGGTAAAAAAGGTAGAATTACATGGTTAATGTTTAATTATCCATGGGTGAAATATAATGGGGTGGAATAAACTTAGGATAGGTATTTTAATTAGATAATTAATTAATATCCTAAGAGAGAAGTAGTGATATAAAAGTGCATTGGGTTGCCCGAGAATAGAATAGGTAAGTGAACATGGGGGACACTAAATTGTGTAACCAATTTTAGGTGTCTACAATAATACTAACATTTGTTCATTGCCAAAACACTAACTCATTGTAACATACATAATGTAATGCAATATGAGAAAGTAAACAAGCTAACTTGATAGGAAAACAAGTACAAACACACATACTCAAACAAACAACGTTCAAGACATTTGCACCAATGTTTTTGTTATCTAGTTTCAATTCTCAAATGTTCAAGTTAACGAAAAACATTAAAAATGACACCCCAAGAAAGGTTAAATGTGAGGTGAATAATGGAGGACACATGGGTCCTATGAAAAAGCAATCATGCACTATGAAACAATACCAATCAACTCATTTTGCAAGGAGTACAAATATAATAAGAAAACTGACTTTGTTAATGGAGATAGATCCTAGATGATCCACGAGTCGTTTGTGAGAACAATTGAGGACTAAAGAAGGATGTTTTGTAGGACAAAATTCAATGTTTGAGGACAATGCATCTGATAAATGCTTTAGATGCGTGTATGTTTTTAACCAATTTTTTAAAATTTTGAATTTTTATAATTTTTTTGGAATTTTTTGTTTTATACCCTTTTTTTGGATTTTTGAAAATTTTCCAATGTTTTTAGATTTTGAGCGTTTTACCAATTTTTGGATTTTTGAATGTTTTACCAATGTTTTGGATTTTTAAAGGTTTTTTGAGCTTTTTTGAAAATTTTACCAATGTTTTTGGATTTTTGAAGGTTTTCAGAAGCTATGTACAAGAAAATAATATGCAAAGATTCCCCCACCGAGAGGTGAGAATATACGAGGGTAACCTTTGTACATATATATAAGAGGAAGAAAATTTGAATCAAGGAAAAGATGGATAGGTTCAACGTGATAATGAACTCAAACCAATGAATTTCAAAGGAGAAAGAGTGCCCCAGTCTGCAAACTAACCGAGAAATAAACGATAGAAAGGACTAGATTATTTATTGAAAGAAGGGAAAATTTTTCCCTCAAACATGGTAAAAGGAAATCTTATACATATGGATGTTTTGAACGAAGCGAGGCATTTAACAAAAATGTTATGAAAGGATATGGAAAATGTAGCTAGAAGATTTGCAATGAAAATGTTATAATCCAAAGGCACAAATAGTGAGACAAGATACAAATTAAAGAAAGAGTTTGAACAAGGTCCAAAAAAACTTGGTAACATAGTAAATTTGCTCATCGAGATCCAATGTGTGTGCATGGAAATTTATTACTTCTTGAAGAGAAGATTAAAAGAGGCAATAAGTGAAGACACACTATCCAATTGTAGACACCAAATTTGGGTCTTATGACACCCTGTGCCCCGCATCTCATCTCACAACCTAACCCTTCCTCACCACCTAAACCTTACACACTTAATTATTTATTAATTACCTTATAATTAATAAATCCACATCTCCAACCCCGCCACCTCACCTTGCCACCTCACATTGACCTAGCCTTAACCCTAAACTAACCTAGTTAAGACCTATGACTTGGTCCAGACCCATATCCATGACTCATCACACCTCACCCGCACCAAAATGAACCTAATAATGACTTGACCAAGCCCACAACTGACCCCTCGGGAGAAAAGGAGGGAAAGTTGGCTATTTTACTAAAAATAGCCAACTTTGACCTAACCGACATCGGTCCCTATGTGACCGGCATCGGTTAGGTAACCGCTATCGGTTCCCTATAAATGACCTCCCCCAACCAAAACCAGAGGGGAGATTCATTGGAAAAGATCAGAATTCATTGGCAAGAGAGAGACAAGTGAGAAAGAGAGAAAAGGTTGCAGAGAGGAGGATTGAGCCCAAGACTGTAACTGAGCAACTAGATCACTGTCACACTCATCCAAACATTGGGAGAGTCGGAGGATAGCTTCATCAGCTCACTTTTGATCGTTGGATCATCCCAACTGAGCCTTTCCTTCACCACTACATTCCTTGGACCTGCATCCACATCAAAAACTAGTAAGTAGTCTCTTTTATTACCTTGTATGCTCCTAGACATTACTTTGTGAACTTTTGATTCATAGGGATTATAAGCTCACTCCTGGATCTACCACCTGGTAGTACCCTGCACCTAACCTTCATTCATCCATCTCTATATTGCCCCAAAGACAACCTTCTCACTCTCTGAGTCTTCTCTATCACCCTACAACTCCCCTCAACCATCTACCAACCTTCTAAGCCCCATAATCACCTTGTAACCAACCCCATTTAAAATCCCTAAATCACTGCCCCTACCGATATCGGTTATCCCCTACCGGTATCGGTTCTATAACTATGGTCGGTTATCCAGTGACCGGCATTAGTCACTGTGACTTATACCAAAAACCAACCTTTCACCTATTTACCTCCAAATAATCTCATATCCAACCTTGTCTATCCCTGTAACTTGATATGAACGTATCAATAACCAGTGACCAAACAAACAACATGATATTTTATTATTGGTAGTTTAGTCTCTATTGCTTTTAGTAACGAGGTATCTAAATCATGATTTCACAATAGCTTCTTCATTATCATTTGCATTAATTTGTATTAAAAGGGAACTGACCACCTTCGAAAGGAAGTCTAATATTTCCTGGGCCCAAGGCAGTTCCCTCACTTATTGTTTAATGAAAATCTGGTGGTCTTGCATTCTTATTTACAGGTAGTCCTTCCCAGACAAAAAGGAGCTCTTCACAATTGGTCTCGATCTCTCTACAGACGTGCACACCTTCCCAACACTCAATAGGTATTCTCGCCTAGCCCTAACCCTTATCTTATCTTCTTAAGAGAATGAAAAGATAGAAGTAACTCTAGTCTGGAACAAAATTTTGTGCGAAACATTTTGGCACGCCTCGTGGGAGCCTTCTCGGGTTTCTTTCTTTCTTGTTTGTTTTCATATAGGGAGCACACTTGCTATTTCTTTCTTCTAAATATTGAAAAAATATTTTGTCATTTTGGTAAAATAACTTGTCTTTCTTTCGCATCTTTGCATTAGTGAGATTCATCTTCTTAACCTCTTCTCTTTCTTTGCTTCATCGAATATCATTTTTGATTTGGGTCTAAAACACGTGCATCACATTCTTGCTTGTTGTCTTTAAATTCTAGTGAACGTAGATTAAATAACAGGTCGTACACATGGTGGTGATATCCATGGTATTGATGAGAAATTAATCTTACTCTCACTGCACAACACATACCAAATCACATCATAAGCTACAAAACATCTCAAACATCCACCCTCCCGTGGTATTCCTCTACCCAATTGAGGTAGCCTTACAAGCCAAAACAAACTTGACATCTCCCTTAGGTCTTTTATTTAGGATTGACATCATCTTGCGTCTAAGGCATAAACCCAAAGTGATTAAAACTAATCATAGGGTTAGTCTCTTGATTTGCTTGTGCACCTTGCTTGTTTTTTGTTTTTCTTTCAGTTCTGTTTCTCTGTTATACCTTGTCTCAGTGATCACTTCAGACAGTTTGGTGGGTATACTAAGCCTTGTTATCCCCAAACCAACAGCCTCTTACATTCTCTCTTTTTCTTCACAGTGACCGACACCGGTCCTCTTCTACCGACATCGGTTACACTGACCGACGCCGGCTACAGTCTAACCGACATTGGTGACCAGACCGATATCGGTTACTGTATTTCATAGTTCCTGACAAACTAACAACCCACCAATTCCAACATTTTGTTGTTATTTCTATTCCTGATTAACTAATTCCCTACTGTATCCTCTCGTCCATGGTTGTTATCACCCGAACAAGCCGCAACCATGGTTTCACATGCTTGCTCTGTGTCTTTCCCGAGTCACCCTCTTCGCATCCTATGGGAATCCTACAGACATAATTGAGTGCTTTTCCCAAGATCTTTGTAGGAGATCCAGACTTTTCCAAATTTTTGGATACTAATCCTAGCATCGTATAACATTATTTATCTCATACCCCTGACCGTACACCGATACCAACTCCTCTTGGGTATGCCTATTAGTATAGCTGCTCACTTAGCCCCTTCCCCACCTAATAACTCCACCTCACCGTCTTCATCCTTAGCCCCGTCTCCCAGCTCAGTGGCTTCAGTGGTTCATACTGCACCAATTGGCCTTCCTTTGGTTAATTTGGGGCCCCACATATTACTACCATCTACTACCCCTACCTCGTCTCTCTCGCAGATTTCCTCTTTCATAACTCGCTCTCTACCATCTATCCACACGAGCTTTCCCTCTTAGGCTCCGCCCACCTTTTCATTTCCACAGACTCATCCGGTGGCCTCAACATCTTATATAGGACACCCTTATTCGGCCACCCCAACACATTCATCATCATTACCTTATCAACATTCAACCCCACCATTGTCTAGTAGCGGCTCTTGGCCCAATCCTCCTCTGTTTACGACGACAACACCATCATCTAACCCAACTGATGATTTAATCAAACAGATGATGGACAAGATGTAAAATCTTAAGGCTTTTTCAGGAAGCCAAAACACCCTAACATACGAGCAAGTTTTTCGGGAGCCTATTCATCCTTCTGTCCCCCTTCATACATATCCTCCTCAATGGGAATTACCAAAATTTACTCACTTTAGTAGAAGAAGGACCCTCAACAACACTTGCGATTGTTTATACATGCCTCGCATATCGATCGATTGCTCATGACGATGCCTTACTACTCAAGTACCTTCCCATGTCCCGATTAGGACTCGCTTTGGAGTGGTACAAGATTAGCCCAAAGACTCAATCTTCTCCTTTAACCAGTTAGCCCAATCTTTCTTGGATCACTTCTCCATCAATATTGCCAAGAAAGTATCCATTACTGACCTCTATGCCATCCAACAATTTGAAGATGAGTCTATCGCAGATTTCATTGGACGATGGCGGGGCCTCATTAACCAACTTACTTATGCCTTACCTCAAGCCGAGCTCATCGAACTCTTTACACGGGCCTGTGCTAAACACATTTCTCCCACCCTCCAAATTCAAACTTTCCGCACCTTTGATGAGGCCTTTACTATGGCTCGGAAACTAGAGATTCGAGCCTTAGAGGAGGAGAAATTGAAGTTGCGCAACAAAAACTCAAATTTCGAACCCAAGACTCCACCAACAAACCCAACACCACCAACTCTCATGCATCGGTTGCTTCAAAATCAAAAGGATCTCGTACACGCGGTGATGGTCAAATCTCAAGCACCGTCTAATACCCAGCTGAAACCCACCTATAGGTATAAAGCCGAGCCCATCAAGTACACTCCCTTGGGAGAAACTTATGATGTGATCTTGGACAAATTGCTTAAAGTAGGAGCTATCACCTTGCCTCCTATTAAACCTCACTCCGGGTTTGATTCCACCCACGCTATACCTTCTTGGTATAAAGAAAATGACTTCTGTAACTTCCATCGTGTGAAGGGACACAGCCACGAAAACTGCAAGATGTTGAAAAATATAGTGCAGGAAATGGTTGATGTAGGGGATATAACCCTCGATAATCCTAATGCCCCTGCTAATCGAAATTTAAAAATCTTCAACAAACCATTTCCAAACCATTCATCTAATAGTAACACAAACCAAGAAACCTCACCAAGAGAAGAGTGTGCATGAGATCCATGCGGTTTTCGACTCCCAACCAAGGGCTTCCATCGAGGAAATTTTGAATCAAGCCTCTTCACCAACGTAGGGGTCCTCGCCCCCTTCTCCTTCATCAGGACAAGAGGACAGCCCCGTTATTCCTTTACCCATAAAGGAATCAACCGCCTGAGTTCTTTTCTCACAGAAGAACCTTCTTACACCACATCCCTGCAAGACTGTGAGAGGATGTTATCCAACCTATCTATTTCCCAAACATCTCCTTCCACCACTCTTGCTGCACAAGAAGAAGGATCGCCACTTTTTCTGTCATCCTTAGAGGAGAAACCCCTTGAGCCTACATCACCAAACTCCTTAACCATGATGGATCCTCTAGAAAATGCCCTCCTCCCTATCAGTTCTTCATCGCCTAAATCTTTCCAGTGACCGGTTGACCTCTTAACACCCATTGATACAATGCCTCATTCGCCCCCTATATCACACCCATAGTGGACTGGAATCACAGTCCACTTCTCTTCCATACCAAAATTCCCGTTCACATGAGAAGATTTTCATCCCCCAGAAGATAGACGAGTCTTATGGGAACGTTTGAGTACACCATGCTCTACTCAAATGCAGATGACTAATCCAGACACCTCTACCATATGCCCAAAGTTTTTACAAAAGCTCAAAATGCCTATGTCCTCACCTTCACCCCCCTCATCTCTACCGAATACCTCATCCACCTCTATCAACCTAACCAAACCTTCCCCTACGCTTGGGACTTCACCAATACCCAACCTGACGCATCCACCTAAACGGTTAGATTTATCCAAAAATAAAGTCATCAATCCACCTAGGAGACAGACCCAATCTCCTCAAGTCCAATCTATACCTCCATCACAACTAAAACCCTCGCCCCAATCACACCGATACAATAGGCATGGTTTCAACCCTCGCTGTCACACCTACCTTCTATATTGGGGCCTCACCCCTCCACCTTGCCTCAATACACCATGCCTCCCACATCTTCTTTAACATGACCTGCACCTTCTGCACCCATACAAAAATCCACGGGTGTCTCAACACCGTCGCCCCACGTATCCTGCCTACCTACCAACCCTAAGCAAACTCAATCATCAAAGGACTTGTTTGATGTCTCTCCTCTTTCCTTGTGGTTGTTTCCTGCCACCACATCATCTATGGCCTCATCATCTAACCAGATAAACACGACTTCTGCGTAGACGAAGCCACACCTAGTTAAACCCAATCATCAAAATCCATTTCCTAAACCACCACCCATACGAACCACTCATACCGACCATTACCAAAACAATCAATAATCTCACCCACTCCATCAATAGCCTCATCTTCATCTTAATTTGACGCGCTCAAAGGATCTTACGCCAAGATCTTTGATATGTTGGTAGGGGATGCGACCCTTCCCCTACCCCCACTGGACCCTATGATCCATCTAAACCTCGATCTATAGGTTATGATGAATCTAAAATTTGTGCCTACCACTGCACACTAGGACACAATGTAGAAGGATGCAAAGCTTTGAAAGCCATCCTTCGCTAGTTGCCTATCTCGGATGGAAAATCTAAGAAAGACAACTTACGGAGGGAAAAGCCCTTAGCTTCGATCCCTTCTCCTATACCACTGTCCCTCGCCTTGCCAAAATCTATCATCATTGTAACCCCACCTCTCGAGAACAATGACTTATCCCTACCATCTTCCTCATCTCGTATTCACGAGATCAACATGATTAGCATTGCTACTCGAGGTCAGAAAAACAATGGAAAAGCTAAAGAGAGCACACTGTGACTTCTCTTTCTCCTTCGCCATCCGATCGCACCACCACCTAAAGTGGTTATTCGTGGACCTACCTATCCAGTCTCTGATGGAGTTTCCCATCACACCATGATCAAACAACTTCACCAATATCCTATAAAAATGACACTCTATGATCTCATTCAAACATCTAAATCTCATCGACAAGCTCTAATTGAGATCCTCCAAGGGATAGAGGTCCTACCTAATGAAACACTGCCGTCGCATCCATCTTCACACCCAACCATGTCACTTCTCTCACCAAACAACCTACCTCCACAAACACCTCTCACACTGTATGGTAAGCAGCTGCTTATCGGTTTTCCGAAGAAGAAATTGTTGTCTTCGGTGCAGAAGATCATGACCCCACTCTTTTCATTTCGGCTTACGTCCAGGACATCTGGGTACGTCATGTTATGATCGACGGGGGCGCTATCCTAAACATCATCTCTTCCAAAGCCTTCCAACAAATGAATATCCCTCCTAGTTGCATGTGTGCCAACCCCACCATGTTGTGTTCATTCAATGATTCTATTACTTCTACCTTAGGTACCATGATCCTTAACATTTGTGTAGGGCCATGTACCTTGCCCGAACTCTTCTATGTCCTTGAGGGAGATTTCTAATACAACATGTTGTCGGTAGCCGCCCTGGATCCGGGCTATATGATGCATTCCCTCCACCTTACATAGATGCATAAAATTCAAGTATGAGGGGAAGTCATACACCGTCACAGCTGACGCTTCCCCCTTCAAAACCTGTAATATGTTATACTGCCCTAATGATGTGCTTGTACCAGTCAAGGCACCCATTGATCCGACCCAACCATCTACTTCAACCATGCCTCAACCATCCACCTTAGCCGCACCCACACCTTTGACCAATGAAACCACCGATGTGAATATCTCTTCCTTCCCCGCAGACAACATCCCAACCTCGGATCCCTTGGTAGGTGTTTTTCAATGCCTTACGCTAGGGGAGTACCGCCTATACAATGTTAGCACCTTCCATACCCCACAAGAGTATGGACAGTTACATGCGCATCCTACCTACGACCGTCGTGTGGGGGAGGTGATCTCCTACGAACCACCTAATTGCCGCACCAACCTAATGTATGGGGTGTCGACGTATCCTCTGTCACCCCTGAATATTCTCTTGGTGTGGTTCCCTTCCAATCTGATTTTTAATATCTCACCAACCTTCGTTTCGCCCTCACCTTCCTGACTCGTTGTGCTTGGAAAGGTTTTGGTTTCAGTCTTTATGAACAGGGCTGGCATAGGATCATTCCCATGACTACACGCAAACACAAATATTATAGTGGTCTTGGATTTTCGAACCACCTACACCGAAGAAACCTTGTGTCAATTGTATCCAGGAAGACGACGAAGTCACCCCTTCCGAACCATCAACGCCCACTTTGCCATCTTCACCCACAGAGTCGATAGACCCAGAATCTATCCCTCCTAACTTTTTTTTTTCGTGAATGCTATCTTCCTAGGTCCTCTCACTTATCAACGTGATGGTGAAGACCCATCTTCTCTCCCCCTTTTGTATCCAGACATGATTGAAGAAGACTCGCCTTGATTAATGTTGTGGAGTGCCAGGATGATGACTCCATCCTCACCTACCTTGGTGCGGACGACTCTTATATTCAATGCACCTTACCATCTGAAACCCAAACCATGTTGAATGAGTCAACTATAGAAATCAACATCCACATGGAGGATGATCCTCACATTGTAAAGATCGGACAATCTCTCGACGCATCAGAACAAGCCGCCTTCACTACCTTCCTCCGTGCCCGCAATCAAGCTTTCACTTGGTCCTACGCCGACATGCCAAGAATTGATCCTGACATTGCTGTCCATAACATCACTCTGAAACCAGACTCCAAACCAGTTAAACAAAAGCGAGAAAAATGCATCCACTCATTGCCCTCTTAGTTAAAGAAGAGCATCAACGACTCCTTTTCTGTTTCTTTCATCTTACCTATTGACTATCCTCAATGGATTTCTAATGCCATACCTGTCACTAAAGTGACGGGGACTTGATATGTACAAATTTACGGGACCTTAACCTCATTGTTGATCTCACTGCGGGCCATGAGATGCTTTCTCTCATGGATGGTTTCTCGGGATACAATCAAATTTTAGTAGCCCCGGCCGATCAACATAAAACTACCTTCATTACCCCCTAGGGGACCTTCTGCTATCGTGTCATGCCATTTGGCCTTAAGAATGCTGGTGCAACCTATCGGGCTATGACTTACATTTTTCATGACATTATGCACACTATCCTTGAGGATTATGTCGATGATCTTCTTGGAAAATCCAAACATCGTAGTGAACATCTCGATGTTTTAACCATTATTTTTGATCACCTGTTACAATACTATGTTTGTCTTCAACCAAAGAAATGTGTCTTTGGTGTCCTTTCAGAAAACTCCTTGGATTTATCATCTCTTTGCGTGGCATTGAAGTCGACCCAACTAAAGTCAAAGCTATCTTAGAAATGCCCCCACCCACTAACCTAAAAAATTACGTAGTTTGCAGGGCAAACTCTAATCTATCTAGTGTTTCATCTCACAACTCTCGGATCGATGTCAACCTTTCCATCATCTCCTTAAAAAGGACATTGTCTTTCAATTGAGCAAGGAGTGCCACCAAGCCTTTGAGGCTCTTAAAGCTTTTCTCTTGCAGCCACCCGTGCTTATCCCGCCTTAGGACGGTCACCCTTTCTACCTTTACCTTTCTACCACCGACCATGTTGTAGGAGCCATGCTCGCACATCGTGACTCCGAGCATCGAGAGCAAGCATTTTATTACATAAGTCATACTCTTGTGGATTACGAGACTAGGTATACACACGTAGAAAAGTTGTGCCTAGCCCTATCATTCGTGGCCACCAAACTCTGACATTACCTCCTGAATCACAAAACTTTTGTCATCACCAATGCTGATCCCATACATTATATGTACGCCAAACCTCATCTAAACCAATGCATCGCCCGATGGCTTATGCTCCTCGCCGACCTCGACCTTGAGTTTGTACACCAGAAATCAGTCAAAGGACAAACTATCGCGGATCAACTTGTGGAAGCCCCTTTACCGGGAACAATTTACCAATTTTACTTTCCCTGATGAACTCATCGCCACCCTTTCACTCAGTGATGCATCTTATCCGATGACCCTCTTCTTCGATGGATCTAAATGTCAGCGCGGTGGAGGGGCGGGCATTGTTCTCATTCCTCCTAAGGGTGAACCTATGCCTCTTTCATTCAAAGCTAGATTTCCCCTGCACTAACAATATAACAGAATACGAGGCCCTTGTTTCGCATCTCCATGTTGCGTTACACTTAGGTGTGAAGTCTATTAAAATTTTTGGTGACTCTCAATTGGTCGTCAATCAAGTTACTGGCATCTACCAATGTAAAAATGAGGAACTTCAAAAGTACAAACATTACGTGGATTCACTTTTGACCTTATTTACTCATTATTCTATCCAAACCGTTCCACGCTCAACTAATAAATTTGTGGATACTATGGCTTGCTTGGCCTCACAAATTCCTACCTCACCAACTGACTCTGACATATTTGTCTTGGTCCAACAACTCTTTGCCCCATCTTACTTAGTCCAAGATGTTTGTATGGTAAATAATGTATCGGCTGATTCACAGGATACCTGGTATCACCAATTTCACGACTACCTTACAACCTCTGTTCTCCCACCTGACCTTACTAGTAATGGCAAACATGCTTTTCTTAAAAGTGTTTCTCGTTATGTCATCATGGGGGGACTCCTCTATAAACATGGCTTCGATGGTATCCTCCTTCGATGTCTAACTGGCACTGAAGTCACCCATACCATCCAACAAGTCCATGACGGAATTTGTGGTGGGCACTTTAGTGGCCTTGCCATGGCCAAGTGGATCCTTCACCTAGGATATTATTGGCCTACTCTTAATAAAGACTGCTGCGAATACATTAAGCGTTGTGTTATGTGTTAACAAAGCATGCCAACCTTCAACATACTCCTAGCCACCCGCTATAGGTCGCATGAGATCTTTGGCCTTTCTCACAATGGGGTTTAGACCTTATTGGCGAGATTCACCCACCTTCTTCACAACGTCACCATTGGATCCTCATGGAAACCGAATATTACACTAAATGGGTGGAGGCCGTTCCACTCATTTCAACCAAAAAAGAGAAAATTGTTGAGTTCATCAATCATCACATTATCTGTCGTTTTGGTGTTCCTCATCGCATGATAACAGATAATGGAAAATCTTTCAAAAATAAGTTGTTACGAGCCCTTTGTGACAACTTTGGTATCAAACTTAGCTTCTTGTCACCCTACTATCCACAAGAAAATGGTCAAGCCAAATCTTCTAACAAAACCTTAACCAAAATTCTCATGAAAGTCATTAACGATTCTGGGAAAAACTGGCATGATCACATCCCCTTTGCCCTTTGGGCTTATCGTACCAACATTCGTACTTCCACTAATGCCACACCATTTTCTTTGGTGTATGGTACCGAGGTTGTCTTGCCTCTCGAAATACAAATCCCTTCCCTCATAATATCTCTCCAAGATATTCTCACCAATGATGACTTCCGCCAAGAGCAGTTAGCCCAATTAGAGCTTCTTGACGAGCGTCGTCTTACAGCTCTTGACCACCTTCAACTTTATCAAAAGCGCATCAAGCATGCTTATGATAAGCAAATTCATGAGCGTACCTTTAAGATTGGTGATCTTGTCCTCAAAGAGAATCAACACGTAACCAAACTAGAAAAGAGTAAACGTGGAAAATTTTCTCCTAATTGGATTGGGCCTTACATTATCACTCACACTTACAGATCAGGTACTTATCGTTTAGCTTCGCTTAATGGTAAACCTAAGCCTGAACCCCTTAATGCCTTGCATCTCCGACCATTCTACTGTTGAATTTAGTGTTACATCACTTCTTATCTACCTTGCACTCATCCCTTGAACTCATTTACCACCTCATACACCTTGTTTTGTGCATCTCAAAGTAAGATCAAACTCCCGTGGTTTGATCATCACCTCCTCTTAAAGATGCCTTCCCCTTTTTAGTCTAGTCCATGACTTAAAAGTATCAAAATAACAAGTTCTCAATTATACAATTCTAGGATATTCTTGAGTCAAACTTCCTGCAAAACTAGATGCTTCATGCCAAACGGACATCTAGACCTCTAAGCTATAAACTAGACTACTCCCTCGAAGGACAACTATGTGCAAAGCCACATCTGCTACTATAAGTAGACTGCTCCCTCGAAGGACAGCTATGTGTAAAAGTTGTATCTGCTACTATAAATATACTGCTCCCTTGAAGGACAACTATACAAAGTTAGCCTCTATCAGAAGCTTCTCGCATTGATCAGCTTCGTGAAGACCTCAAGAACAACAAAATGCATATCCCATATAGACTTCCCACATCGATCAGTCTATATCCAGAAAAATAAAAGCAGTATTCAAAAGAAATTTTGAGTCATGGACTTGTCTATTTAGGTTTGATTCTCTTTCGTTAGATTAATCACCTTATAACAAGTTGTTAGGAAATAAGGGATAAAATATGCGGAATAATCCCTCATGAATCGCAATAGTAGAAACTAATATGCGAGAAATTATTACAGATCTCAAATAAAATTGCGAGAATAAAATAACACAACACAAAGAGACGAGTATTTAATGTGGTTCACCCAATTTAAGCTACGTCCACCAAGAATCACTTGCTCGATTTTATTACAAGCCAAAGCACTCTCTGAATACAATACCCAGATCTGTTTGGAGCTATGCTCAACAAACTCTACAAAATTCACAGCCGAATTCAAAACACATTTGCAATACATTTGCTTGTCCATCTATCATATGCATAAGACCATATAAATAGACAACTACTTAAGCAGTTTTACAAAACCATGGGTATCAAAACCATGGGCAAAACCCATCCCATAAACCTATGGGTCAAAAACTCGCCCATATGAGAAAAACACGTTTGCCGATATGTCGGGTGCATTTTTTTGAGGCCAAAAAATTTTACGCCTAAATTTTTTTTTGGGGGCTGCACCCCCGAACCTTTGCTACCGGGGGCTATCGGCCCGGCCCCGAACCTCGGCGAGGATACATGAAAAGTGTACAGTACTCTTAGTGTACAATCTTCAACACTTTCACACATGAAAATAGGCTCCACAACCTAACAATCTCCCACTTGGAGACTAGTTTTCCTCTGAGCAAGCTTCTCAACCCTTCACTAGTTTCTGTGAAGACCAACCAAAGCTGAACACAACTTTAGTTTTTCCCTTGTGACCACCTTGGTCATCATGTCTGTAGGATTTTGACTGGTATGAATCTTCTCCAACTTCAACTTCTCTTCCTCCAAAGTTATCTGATGAAATGGTACCTTAATCGTATATGCTTTGTCTAGAGTGGAAAGCGAGTTCTTAGCTAGATGTATAACACTCGACTATCACTATACTGACTTACACTCCTCCCCGCTTATGCCCCAACTCCTCAAGAAATTGTTGTAACAAAATCATCTCTTTACTTGCCTCTCGTGGCAAGCAACATACTCGGCCTCTGTGGTTGACAAAGCCACCAAACTTACGTAGTCATGAAATCCAACTCATTTGCTGTCCCACCTACGGTGTAAATATAACTGTCGTGCTCCTCCGCTGCTATCTACATCTCCAGCCATATCGAATCTACATAACCACGTAAAGTGGTGTTTGATCCATCAGTAGCACAAAACTGTCCCCATGGTCCCTCTCAAATACCGAAGGATCCACTTTACTGCTTGCCAATGCTCTTTACCTGGATCACTCATAAATCTACTCACAGCTCCCACTGCATGGGCAATATCAGGCCTAGTGCACACCATAACATACATCAAACTGCCAACTGCTAATGAGTAAGGTACCTTGGACATCTGGTTTCTTTCTGCTCTGTCTTGGGACACTGCTCCTTTGATAACTTGAAATGGCCTACCAAAGGAGTCCCAACCGGTTTAGCATCCTGCATATTAAACCTCTCCAAGACTTTCTTAATGTACTCTTCTTGAGATAAAGTTAGCTTCCATTCCTTCCTATCCCGAGATATCCTCATACCAAGGATTTGTTTGGCTGCACCCAAATCCTTCATAGCAAATGATTCACTTAGCTGCTTCTTGAGTACTTTTATTTCCTGCATGTTTTTACCTGCAACCAACATGTCATCAATATACAAACACAGGATAATATAACTTCCATCCTAAAATTTCTTTGTATACACACAATGGTCAGAATGACATCTGATATAACCTTGCTCCATCATGAAGCTATCAAATTTCTTATACCATTGACGTGGAGCTTGTTTCAGGCCATACAAGCTCTTCTTCAGTTTGCACACCATCTCCTCTTTACCTTTGACTTCATATCCTTCTGGATGTTGCATATATAGCTCCTCCTCTAAATCACCATGGAGAAATGCAGTCTTTACATCTAACTATTCTAAGTGCAAGTCTTCTGCTGCCACTATTCCAAGAACAGTTCTGATAGAAGTCATTTTTACTACAGGAGAAAAAATCTCATCAAAATCTATACCTTTTTTCTGTACAAACCCCTTGACCACCAACCGGGCCTTGTATTTTTTTTTCCTCCTTCCTCTTTGAATCTAAACACCCACTTATTTTGTAATGCTCTTTTTACTTGGGTAGCTTTACCAAATCCCATGTCTGGTTCTCCATGAGAGCCTGATGCTCCTCATCCATGGCTTGCTCCCACTTCTTCCTGGCATCTACCTGCATTGCTTCATCAAAGCTCTCTGGTTCTCCACTATTAGTGAGTAATAAATAATAAAGAGAAGGAGAAAAAACGTTGTGTTCTCTTCTTACCCTAGAAGACCTCCTCAATATAGGAGTTTGGGGTTCTGTTGAGGGGGTTCCTGAACTAATTCATGTGTCACTTTCCCATCTGGAAGATCCTCTACCGCTGCATATTCTTTCTTGGATTCTTCCCTATTTTCCTGCAGAACTGCTACTTATACATGACTTTCTCATTAAAGACCACATCCCTAGATCAAATGATTTTCTTATCCTTAATACTCCAACATTTATATCCAAAGTCATCACCACCATAACCAATGAAAGTACATTTTTTTGATTTAGCCTCTAGCTTAGTCCTATCATCCTTGTCTATGTGAACAAACACCTCACATCCAAAGACTCTAAGAAATGAATAATCAACTTTCTTACCATACCAAGCCTCCTCAGGTATGCCTCCATCCAAGGCACTTGAGGGTCCTCTGTTTATCAAGTACACAGTTGTGCTCACCATACGCCCAAAAATAAAGAGGCAATCCTGCATGTAACCTCATGCTCCTAGCACGTTCCATTATTGTTCTGTTCATCCTTTCTGATACCCCATTCTGCTGCGGAGTTCCTGGAACCATCTTTTTCCTGCGGATTCCATTCTTAGAACAGTAATCATCAAATTCATTGTTGCAATACTCCCCTCCATTATCTGACCTAAGACATTTTAGCTTAAGACCTATTTCATTCTCTACCAAGGCTTTCCATTTTACAAAAGTGTCAAATACATCGATTTGTTTCTAATACAATAAACCCAAACTTTCCTTGTTGTTGCATCATCAATATAAGTAACATAATAACTTAAACCCCAAGAGATGATACTCGAGTGGCCCCACATATCGAGAATGCACCAGCTCTAACTTAATCTCTTTCTTGTAGGTCCAACCTTGAGAAACCTTACTCGCTTATGTTTCCCATATATGCAGTTCTCACAGAAATCGAAACCTATTTCTGTATATCTAGGCAAATTCTTCTTTATGATGTTCATGCCCTTATGGCTCATATGACCGAGCCTATAGTGCCATAATGTTGTATCGCATCTCGAAGCCATAAGATTACAATCATTAGTACTATCGGTGGTTAAATACAAGGTTCCAACCTTCTTACCTCTTGCCACCACAAGAGCACCCTTGGTAACCTTCCAAGAGTCTGCTGTAAATATCACAGTACAACCATCACTTCCCAACTGCCCTGCCGATATCAAATTTCATCTTAATGTAGGCACATATCGACATCCTTCAATAGCCAAGTATTCCCATTCGCATCTTAACACTGAGCAGTAACCTTTTCCAACTATGTTGCAAGGCTCATCATCACCAAGAAAAACATGCCCAAAATCTCCTTGAACATAATCAACAAAATAATGCCTATGTGGAGAAGCATGGAAAGAAGCCCCTGAATCTAAAACCCAAGATTCAGTAATATTGTGCAAAGAAAGAATCAAAGCATCCTGACATACATTACCCGTTGCCACATTTACCTCCTTGTTTTCTTCTTGTTGTTTCTTCTTATCTTGAAGCTCCCAACAGTCCTTCTTTGCATGCCCAGGCTTTCCACAATTCCAGCATACAATCTTGTTCTTGGATTTTGACCTTGCCCGATCTTTTGATTTTCCACGGTTTCCTCTATTCTTCTGTCTTTCTCTAGTTTCCACTGTCAAAGCATTCCCTGAAGTAGAAGATTCCCAGAGATTTTTCTTCACATTTCCTCGCTTAGAATCACCCCTACAACATCCTCAAACTTCAACTTTGAGTTAGTTGGAACCGAGTTACTTACCGCCATTACCAGGCTATTCCAACTCTCAGGTAAAGAGCACATAATTAATAAAGCCCTAACTTCTTCATCAAATTCTATTGTAACCGAAGCTAGCATATTCACTACCGTATTGAAATCATTTAAATGATCTGCTACTGAACTATTCTCAGACATCTTCATATTAAACAACTTTTTCATTAAAAATATCTTATTAGAGGTAGAGGGTTTTTCATACAACTTCCCTAATGCATCCATTAGATATTTTGTAGTCTTTTCCTTTGAAACATTAAATAATACCGAAGATGTAAGACTCAGTCGGATCGTTCCAAGTGCCTTCCGATCCAACAAAACCCATTCCGCATCTATCATACTCGAGGGTTTGTTCACCTTCTCAGACAACGGAGTACAAAAATCCTTCCGATAAAGGTATTCTTCCATCTGCATCTTCCAAAGATTGAAATTCTACCCGTTGAATTTATCAACCCTAGATCTTCCTTCATCTACCATAGCTCCCACTCAAGCTAAAAAAATTTCCCTACGATTCAACACTTCAACAAACCAAACCAGGCTCTGATACCAATTGTTAGGAAATAAGGGATAAAATATGCGGAATAATCCCTCACAGAATCGCAACAGTAGAAACTAATATGTAGAAATTATTACAGATCTCAAATAAAATTGCACAATAAAATAACACAACACAAAGAGACAATATTTAACGTGGTTCACCCAATTTGGGCTACGTCCACTAAGAATCACTTGCTCAGATTTTATTACAAGCCACCGCTCTCTCAATACAATACCCAGATCCGTTTGGAGCTATGCTCAACAAACTCTATAGAATTCACTGCCGAATTCAAAACACATTTGCAATACATTTGCTTGTCCATCTATCATATGCATAAGACCATATAAATAGACAACTGCTTAAGTAGTTTTACAAAACCGTGGGTATCAAAACCATGGGCAAAACCCGTCCCATAAACCTATGGGTCAAAAAAATTGCCCATATGAGAAAAGCACGTTTCTTGATGTGTCGGGTGCATTTTTCGAGGCCAAAAATTTTACGCCTAAAAAAAAAAAATTTAGGGGCTGCGCCCCAAAGCCTCGCTTCTCAAGGGCTGCACCTGGACCCTGCTCGGGGCCCACTGCCCCGAACCTCGGCGAGGATACATGAAAAGTGTACAATACTCTTAGTGTACAATCTTCAACACTTTCACACATGAAAACAGGCTCCACAACCTAACACAAGTTCTCTGCGCCCCAGCTATACCATCCACCTCACCTCACCATTCTTCAAAAACAACAAAACTCAAGGGACATGACGTATATCCGATATATTGTGATTATACAACTCTTTTCACCTATCGACTTCTCGCCTATGCAAGGTACCTAGGGATTTAGGCTCATCCTACAATAATACGTGGTTTGTTTAGCTCTTTCCAACTATGGGACACTTTTTCCTCTTTTACTCGACTCTAGGATTATGTGTTGACCTTAATCAAGACACGGTTTCCTATGCTTGGGTAGGCTAACCCTCACTTCACCTATACCCTTACCAACACCAACAACATTACCTTACCAACAAACAAATTGCCTAACCACAACCAAATTGCTTGAATCCACCTCTCCCTGGTCGTAAGGGAGAACTACATCGGTCTGAGGCCCCTCCTTGCTTTGTGCAATGGGCTATGTAGGCAGCACTTAGGAGACAATGGGGTCTCCCAAGGTTAGCTCGACCATCCCCTACCATAACCTATCATGTGTTGTGTCTTCCTTAAAAATATAAATACGTGAAAATATTTATAACCAAACCCTTGCCTATCACCTTTCTTTTCATCTCTACCCACTTACCTTACCACATCATATTCATAACCATGCAAAATCTAATTCCAACCAAAACTTATACCTCTTGGGATGCAGTAGCTTGAGGTGGAACCTGTCTTCCCTCTCCTCTCTGCTGTTGGATGCTTCTCCTTGTTCAGCCATGTTTACCACCCTCTTCACTATAACTTGCCTTTACGCCTTCTTAATCCAAGCCCACGATCACTTTACCTGTCTCTTTCCTCCTTATCACTCAATTCTCCCATGCAATTAACCTGTATGGACATCAACAACCTCGCATCCTCAAACTTAACATGTTGCATGACTCTAAAAATAAGAATTTGAGTTGTCTCCCAAGCCTTTCTATTTTTTTAGAAAAGCTCATTTTAGCATAACCGATATCGGTTACCTAACCAGTATCGGTCACATAGTGACCGACATCGGTTAGCTAACGATATCGGTCACCTGTCTCCTTTTGCTTATACCTAGGAATTTTCTTTATTTTTGCAAATTTTGGTGGAGCCCGCCTCTTTTCCCTGCATAACGACATCACTATTCAACTCCATCATCATCATAACATCAACATTTCAAAACATATGCATATCAGCAAACCATCATCAACATCATCTATATACATCACATTCCAATACGATCGACAAAACACATGCAACATTATACTATATGCATCAAATCAAAAATTATAACACAACATGTGGATCAAACTCATCATCTATATATATCGTCAAATCAATGTCAAAATATACAAATTGCCCTGCATGGGGCCTCTGTAATCCAAAATACAAATTTGGCACACAGTAGCCGGTGTCTCTGTCAAAATCTCGACCCACTAGCTATGGCATGCGGCTTCCTGTGACACCGTAACTCCAGGAAGTCTCGGCTATGAGCCGCATATGGCTGATACTCTACACCGGTACCATCTAGTAGGTCCTGATAGTAACGGGCCTCTGCTCTAGCCTCCATGTAACGGGCCCGTGCAACCATGGCTAGTGGGGCTACCCCCGGCTCCTAATAGAAGTGGGCCCTACCCTGCCTGTATGCCTTGAACTCGGGCGGTACTGTGGTGGCCGTGGAGCTTCCATCGAAACCTAAACGGGACTCGAGGCATGTGCACATGCCTTTGCCTATGCTTGTACTGTTTTTGGGCTAACCGCCCTGTGTAACACCCCACCTATGCCTCGTGTGGCGATAAGTTACCCCTATAATACTGCACTTTGACCCAGAGACGATCCCTCTCCATTGTAACAACTGCTAAATCTGGTTGTGCTGGCTGTGCTCTCATGGCCACCCTCTGCCCTACCCACCAAACCAAAAATGAGCCTGTAACCCTGACATCATCCACTATGTCATCTCACGGTCTCTGCTACCCAGGACTAGGTCAAGGGCTATGGTAGAGGTAGTGGTGCCTCTACATCCTCCCCTCGATATTGTGGGGGGAGGTGGCACATCCTACCGTAGTCTATTGTCATCATACCCTCTCTAAGGAATCCACTCATACTCCCCGGGTCTCCGTCCACCTATCCGGAAGATGTACTGGATCCATTGCGGTGTGCTCGGGGTCCTTCATGGGGATGATGGCCTTTGTATGGCCTCCATATAATATCTACTACAGTCAGGCCCTCTAACATATGTCCAGTAAAGGTGACATCTTGCCATGCGACCACTACTCGTGGCTAGCCCACGACCCCCAACCACCTCTGAAACCCATATCGGTAGACTACCTATGGCCCACAGCTCTTAGAAGGCAACCCCTCAAGCTATATACACACGATGTGCTCGTATGCCCAACAGTGTAACAAGAATGTCGAACATATACCAAATCGCCTCATACGAAGATAGCCCCAGAGCTCAGTATAGTAGTCAGCATCTGTGAGACACTGCTTGGTGCCCATGCATGCAGTGTGCTCCTCCACCATCTCCTGTAAAAATCCCATCAGAGCCCGTGGGAAGCGGCCTCCCTCTGAGTCAGGGAGGGCGAAGTAGGTGATACCGACCATCATCAGCACAACAAGCCGTGTCTCCTGTCAATGAGTGCGATACATCTCACCGTAGCAGATGCTCACACTATGATATGTAACCAATGGGGCTGCATCCCTGAATACCTATAGGATGCTATCCATCACTATCTTGGCATCCACCTGGAACACCTCCTCACCTATGATCGGCTAGTCTCAGGATGCGATACACATCCTCTAGGGTGACTGTCATCTCTCCAGTAGGGAGATGGAAGGCATTGGTTGCAGATCCCATCTCTTGATGAGGGCAACCATCAGGCTGTGGTCCCTATCCATAGCCCTATACCTCTGGACTCCGCCGAGTCCAACCTCCCGCATAACTGCCCACTACTCTATAGTCACATGTGGCCACATCCACTCCAATAGGGTGGCATCCGATCTCGCATGGTCAACTGCTGGCGTGCCTACAAAAACAACCCACTCTGTCAGTCCTACCCTTAACAAAATAACCTATCCTACCCTAATCAACTTATCCCACCTAATCCCCGCTAGCAATTCACCCACCTCACCCAGCAAATCCACCTTCTCCCCCCTCAACCCTATAATCTATCCTACCCGCCTAAACCAACACCCAACAAAGCCATTTTACAATCCTACCTCCTACCCATGGTGACCGCTATCGGTCACCCTCGACCGCCATCAGTCCCCCACTGCATCCTATGTCCAAATTTTAAGAACCGATGTCGGTCGACACATGACCGACGCCGGTCTCTGCACCTACAATCTATACCTAAAAACTGTGACCGATGCCGGTCGACTAGTGACCGACATCGGTCACTGTGGGGTTTAGGGGCCGAACCAAAAATGGCCCCCAAACCCCCTTTTTCCTATTTCTACCCATTTACCCAGCACAATGGCCTAAAACCTTACCCACCCTGACATTTTTGCCTACCTAACATATCTACCCAATCCATTTTACTGTTTACCTTCATTTATTCATTATTTTATCAAATTTTGGATTCCTACCCCATTACCCAACTCCCAGCCAAATTCATCAAATTGTGAAATAGAGGTTCGAGCCTACACTGCATGCGACTACACGTCATCGTGGTGGGATAGGTGGTGGTGGTCCAACTCCTCCAGCACCTCTTGCTCCTCCAGCCTGTGCCATAGCTCTAAATCTCCTCAGCAGGGTCCTCAACCAATCAAGCTCTACCTCCCGATCTCTGGGGCCTACCAATAACTCACTCACCCACTCAACTAGTGCCAACTCAGCCCAAACACTCGACACAATCAATTCAAACCTCCACAAGAGATGTTTTGGTGCTCAAAATCACAATGTGAAAATGATGTGCCGCTTTTTTCTTTTTATAGGTTTTGACCTCTAACCGATATCGGTTAGGTCATGCCCTAGAAGACCGATATCGGTCTCCTAACCGATATCGGTCACCCCTAACCGATATCAGTTACCTGCTTAGTTTAACCTAACTCCTGCCCTTATCCACCAATCTCCATTTTTCACCACATCGCCTACCCCCAGCTTTGCTAAATAGCCTTATTTTGAATTCATCGGCCCGACCTAAGGCCAAAAAGCACCCACTCGGCCCGACCAAAGGCCGCAACCAACCAATCGGCCGACCAAGGCCGTAACCAACCAATCAGCCCGACCCAAGGCCGCAACCAATCAATCGGCCCGACCCAAGGCCACACCCAACCAATTGGCCCGACCCAAGGCCGCACCAATTAAGTACCTCGACCGAGGCCCGTAAATTACGATTCTATCCACCCATCATGTAGTTGTTTGTTCAATTGAGCTCACCTATTTGTGTTTTAGCATGACTAGGATACTTGAATTGATCAGCCAACCAGCTTTGCCTAGACCGAGACCGTGACGTTTATCTCAACCAAACCAACCATTTGGTACTGCCGAACATGCCTAAACATTCCGGTACCTTACCCGTTATATCCCCTAGAGCTACTTCCTATGCCTTGGATACCAGGATTATATCAACCTTGTTTGGATAAACTATTGACCTTTGCCTATGAATTGCTTGTTTGCTCTTCAAATCGTGTACCCTGGTCGCACTACTGCATTTCAATGTGCGTCTGCTTCCTTGAACTTACCCCACCATCTTACCATCATCTCATCATCATTCACCCTTTATCAACCCTATCCCTGATTTCACGTCGCCTCAATCTATGATATATTTGAGGGGGATTACCTATACCCTTAACTGAGGCAACCACTTCTTATTATTATCGGTGCGGCTTTATAAGACAAGCTACACGACAATAAGGAAAAATGTAGACACCAAATTTGGGTCTTACGACGCCCTGTGCCCCACATCTCGTCTCGCAACCTAACCCTGCCTCACCACCTAAACCTTACACACTTAATTATTTATTAATTACCTTATAATTAATAAATCCACATCTCCAACCCTGCCACCTCACCTCGCCACCTCACCATGACCTAGCCCTAACCCTAAACTAACCTAATTAAGACCTATGACTTGGTCCAGACCCATATCCATGACTCATCACCCCTCACCCGCACCAAAATGAACCTAATAATGACTTGACCAAGCCCACAACTAACCCCTTGGGAGAAAAGGAGGGAAAGTTGGCTATTTTACTAAAAATAGCCAACTTTGACCTAACGACATTGGTCCCTACGCGATCGGCGTCGGTTAGGTAACCACCATCGGTTCCCTGTAAATGACCTCCCTAACCAAAATCGAGGGGGAGATTCATTGGAAAAGATCAGAATTCATTGGCAAGAGAGAGACAAGTGAGAAAGAGAGAAAAGGTTGCAGAGAGGAGGATTGAGCCCAAGACTATAGCTGAGCAACTAGATCACTGTCACACTCATCCAAACATTGGGAGAGTTGGAGGATAGCTTCATCACTCACTTCGATCATTTGGATCATCCCGGTGAGCCTTTCCTTCACCATTACATTCCTTGGACCTGCATCCACATCAAAAACTAGTAAGTAGTCTCTTTTATTACCTTGTATGCTCTAGACATTACTTTGTGAACTTTTGATTCATAGGGATTATAAGCTCACTCCTGGATCTACCACCCGGCAGTACCCTACACCTAACCTTCATTCATCCATCTCTATATTGCCCCAAAGACAACCTTCTCGCTCTCTAAGTCTTCTCTATCACCCTACAACTCCCCTCAACCATCTACCAACCTTCTAAGCCCCATAATCACCTTGTAACCAACCCCCATTTAAAAGCCCCTAAATCACTGCCCCTACCGATATCGGTTATCCCCTACCGGTACCGGTTCTATAACCATGGTCGGTTATCCAGTGACCGACATCGGTCACTATGACTTATACCAAAAACCAACCTTTCACCTATTTACCTCCAAATAATCTCATATCCAGCCTTGTCTATCCCTGTAACTTGATCTGAATGTATCAATAACCAGTGACCAAACAAACAACATGATATTTTATTATTGGTAGTTTAGTCTCTATTGCTTTTAGTAACGAGGTATCTAAATCGTGATTTCGTAATAGCTTCTTCATTATCATTTGCATTAATTTGTATTAAAAGGGAACTGACCACCTTCGAAAGGAAGTCTAATATTTAACGGAAATCTGGTGGTCTTGTATTCTTATTTATAGGTAGTCCTTCCCTGATAAAAAGGAGCTCTTCACAATTGGTGCGATCTCTCTACGGTACACGCACACCTTCCTAACACTCAGCGGGTATTCCTCCTAGCCCTAACCCTTATCTCTGTTTCTCAATAGAATGAAAAGATAGAAGTAACTCTATTCGGAACAAAAATTGCATGCGAAACACCAATGTGTAGGAATTATTTATTTTCAAAGGTGATTTGTGAATGGAGGGTGGAAGGAGAGCCATACATTGCTCCGTTGCTAGCCAGGAATCCATAGCCTTGATGGAGATGCATTTGATTCTAATCGCAACATTAGTCTATTACTAGTCGGGCATCCATAAGCTTAGCGATATAGATAATGGAAATACCCCAAAAGAGAGTTATATTTTCTTTGCTTTTGATTCTTTATATTTTTGATTGATTTTTTTGCTTTCTGAAAACTTATTTCATCTCTCTCAATTTGTTTTGATAAGGGGTTAAGAACCATAGATGGCTTGATGGAAGGATGTGAAAGTGATTGTGATGACGACATTGGCTAGTGTCAACAAATATGCCCAAAAGTTCTTCGCAACAAGTTTATTAGATGTAGATAGTGATATGATCTCTAAGAGGTCATTCGTTCTTTAATTTACCAAGGTGATGAAATACCAAGGTCAAACAGATACTATAGAGATAAATGTCACAAAATGAGTGCAAATAGACTAACAAAAATATCATCGAAGGGATGACAATGGTGGGTGAGCTGCAAAAGAATGAAAAGAAAGGGAAAAAGAACATCCATGTGTATGCAATACTTGATTGAAATTTTTGATCTTTGTACCTTTGATTTTTGTGGTAATGTTTTAGTGATTTTCTCTTTTTTTTTTTGTATTTTTGATTTTTTTAGATTTTTGGAAATTGGGACCAACAATGTCACTCCACGTGATAGGATCCAACAATGATGTTTGCAATTTCTTTAATAAGGGAGACTAGGATTTTTTTATCAAGAGTAATATTATCTCCAATCTTGATGACCGTAGTGAGATCATATTCGATAAGTGACTATGAATTATCTTTCAACATGGATTTTGTATGTGGGATCTTGAGTTCCCTATCCATAGGTTTTTGCACTTTGTGCCATACTTGATGGTTGCATTGGTGTGAATTATTGAATTGTATTTGATTTTTAACTTTATGGTTGTTTGACTTGTTGGGAGCTTTGGAGCTCTTCATATTTTTATATTAGCTTGGTGAAGAAATTGTTTATGTTTCATACTAGCTAATGCATGATTTTTCTAATCCCAAGAAGTGGGAGAAGAAAATGGATATTTAGGATTGATGATAGGAACATTAGGGATGATGGTGGGATTACGAATTTTTTTATAGAAGGATGATATGATGGACAAAGAGGATATGGTCCAAGTAATTAAAGAGGATGAGCTACCGGGAGGTGATCCAAAAATAGAAGATGAAGGGCTACTAGGATGTGACACCAAGATATAATATAATGGGCTACCAAGAGGTGAACCATAGATAGAAGATGAAGGGATACTAGGATTTGGACCAAGCATAGAAGAAAATGGGATTCCATTACGTATCCCATAGATTAAAGATGAAGGAATATCCAAAGGTGTCCCATAAATAAAACTATAACTAGGAATAACTAGAACTACTACATCTCTAAACTGCTACCAAGTTCTCTATGGATCTGCAACAAGACCTCTCACATGGGTCTACTAATGTGCAACCATGACTATGCACCAAGAATTAAGTCTGTCTCCCCATCACTGCATAACCTATGCAAACATGAAGACAACCTCCTCTACAATTCTAAATCAACAATAAAATATTATCTCATGGATCTGATACAAGACTAGATCTACATAGATCTATATTACAAGATCTCACCAACATGTGGATCTACAAGAAGAAACTCTATGTGCTTTGCATACTAAGCAAGCCATTACAATGAAACAATAACTATACAAAGGAAATACAGTAGAAGATGTTACCCCCTTCTCACCATTCAGATGTACCTGTTATTTCCTTCTGTCCACTCCTTTCCATGGAAGCTCTGTCTTCATGTAACATGTTCTTTCTTTCTCTTCTTCTTCATCCTCTCAATCAAGGATTCCACATGCAATAATAATCAATTACATGCCATCATTAACATATAACCCTAGATTTTATGCATATTAAACATATACAAACTTAGGGAACGTTGGATACACATTTACAACCTTTAGATCAACTTTATAACAAAGTTAGATCTAATTCTCATGATTTAAATATAAAATTTCACACATAGGTAATCGGAGACGCCTACCACGATCGGCGATAGTTACGACGATGTGATTACCACGACCGATGATGGTTACCCCTGGTGGTGACGGTTACCTTGACCGGCGACAGTTGCCTAACCAATAACGATTACCCGATGGCATCGATTCATTATGTAAACCAATAAGGTGTAAAATAGGCTATCTGTGAAGCAATTCAGCTCCACAACCTAACAAGCCATTTTGAGATCTTCCTTTACTACTCAAATATGAGAGAATGGATGCAAAGATGAAGTAGTTATTCCAATAATGGAGAAGGCTATTATCATAAGCTAATATATTTCACAAGAAAAAGTGTGGTGCTTGTAAAGGTGTAAGTATGAAGAATGTAGGAGGGTCCTTTATATAGATTTCTAATTTGGGAGAAGCTTGTAAACTAGTGCATGTGGGATAAAGGATAAAGTAGATTTAGAAGAAATAAGCTTGATTAGAGGAATTAACAAGTGATTATCAACTCATGGGAGTTGGAGATGATTTAATTAATCAAATAGGATTAATTAATAGGCTAGAATAAGCTTAGAAAATTATTTAGAGATGATTTAGAGGGAAATAGGTATGATTTGGAGGATTTGAGAGAGGGATTTAACCAATAAGAGGGTTTATTGATTAAATACGAGGTTAAACATGATTCATTAACTAATAATAGTTAATTAATTAATTGGAAGAGGATTATAACTAAAGAAGTATCGTTAATTGGCATCCAGAGTGGGGTAAAGACTATTTAATTAATGAAGTGTCGTTAATTGATTGAAATGGAGGGAAGTGTTAGTTAATTAGCGAGAAATCACTAATTATAACAAAAATGAAGGGAAAGAGGGTAATTAGTGCAATCTTAGTATTAAAATTGCGTAAGGGGATTTTAGTTGTCTACGCTTTATTTTTAGGATTTGATGTGACTTGATGGTTTTGTAAGTGCTTCTTCTTTATGTTGCAAGGTTCAAGTGAATGACACCGAAGTCCAGTGAAGTAAAGGTGATCAAAGGCGACACAAAGTGAACATCTCGCGACCTTAAAAGATTGGTTTCCTGATTTACGAGTAGACATGGGTGCCAGAATATTTCTCTAGCACCTGTGCGCCCTGAACCTCCATATGCACCCTAGTCATGCCACTTCCAATACTCCTACATTTTTTTGGGTTTGATTGTGACACTATGAGTTCTGTTCTAGTAATTTTCCAACTTGACATACCTTCGGGATTATTGCGAATCAACTAAGTACTTTATCCCTTCAATTTTAACTAGGGTTTTATACTTTCTATCTTATCTTACTTGGGTCATATATGGACTAAATTTTTTATATTCAATGTTGTTACATATTTAGAGTTAGGCATTTATTTATTCAATAAATGCTTAATAATTTGGTGAACCCGTCACTCGAACATTACTAGGGTCCTCAAAATTTTACTTTTATCATTCTTCTAGGATCTTCCCATCATGGCTATCTCTATCCATGATTTCTTGCTAGCCAATTATTAGTCCCTCTCTAAAATCATTAATATTTTGGCTACTACTCGTATTCCTACCACTACTCATCCAAATGTTGTTTATCAAACATTTTTCAATGCATTTTCTTAATGGATTACTTTTCCATCGGCTATAGCTGAAAATATTGTTGAGGATGATAATGATCATCCTCTATATATACAAGTATGTATCAAAAACTTAGGCATTAAGAACGTTTTAGTTGACTTTGGATCTGAGCTCAATCTTTTTCCTTTATCATTCATTTAGGCTATAGGCCTTTTTGTAGCTAATCTTAACCCAACATCTCTTTTTTTCCAAGCATATGATTCTACTATGTGTCCATGCTTAGGCATTGTCACCTTGCCACTCACAAATCGGTCCAAAGACTATTTCAGTTCCATTTTTGTCATTGATCTCCCACTCTCATATAATTACTTATTTTGTAGGCCATGACTTCATCGAATGCAAACAATGTCTTCTAAAGTTCGTTGATGTGTTAGATTATTATATGAGGGATTTGAATATGAGATTCCCATTGATTGTACACCATTCCAATATTGCAACATAGATCCTAATGCGAAATTACCTATTCATGCTTCTACTAATGTGCATCTTGTTGTTGTTTCACGACACGAGCATTATCCAAACAAATTACCTCCACTTACAGGAATTGTTTGTACATTAGACATTGTTCTATCTCGCTTGAGAATCCCCCATCTTTATACTACCACTACCATTTGTTAGACGTCATACCAACTTCATCGTGTCATCTTGAAAAACCTACATCTTTGATAACTCCTTTCACATGCACTCTTTTCATAAACAATGCTTTTGGTCACACATTCCATTAGATCCCACTTGCTCTGACACTATTTACACCCTCGATGGTTTGAATCAACTTGAGTTAACAATTGATGATATCTTACCTCCATTGCATTCACCACATCTATATCATGGACATGCTTGAATTACAACTTCTTATTGTCTCACGAGTATTTCATCTTTTGGTCTTCGTTGCATTCATGTCTTTCTCCACTCACTCTTGGAAAATCTTGGCTTGATTATATCAGGGGTACTTTAGATCCTAACCATATTGACATCTCATTCCCCATGCATTTTGGTCATGTTTTCATTTGTAATGACTCATTTCTTGGCTATTCACAAAACTTTACTCATTGGTATGCACATGGATGTCCATTACCACCCTTCACTGACAAGGAATATGCAATGGGCATGTCTAATTTATGCCCCTACAGATCTTTACGGGATCGACCACATATTATAGCTTACCAAGTCTCGAGATGCTTCTCCATTTATTTTTACCATTGAATGACAATCTCTTAGATGAAGTTACTTAATCACTCCCATCATCACACACTTAGGGGCACCATACTTATTTCCCCTCTCTTCTAGCACTATAAAGTGTCGTACATACTATACACTTCACATTTAGTCTCACAGGATGTGTCTTACACATCTTTATACCTTCGTATTGTCATTATCCGATGACACAATCTTGTGCTATGGTTCACACTTGACTGTTGAGGGCATACTACATACATGAACCTCACACACTACACACAACACACTTCACACATCACACATTCACATCTCTTTTTGCAGCATCTATCATGTACTCTTAGTATTTATTACATATATTTTTACATCTACCTTTAAATGCTGCACTCATTACCAAATGATGCACTTTTTTTCGTGTAAATGTGCAATAGGAAATTGACAATTTCGAGCACGACAACTATATCTCGTGCCAAAATTTTCATGTTTTATCATTCCTAGGAACCCTAAGTCAAATCCGTTAGTCTGGTCACCCCCTATTTGATGTCAAAATTTTCCCTAGGTGATTTAGGAAATTCTATTCATTCCCCCTAGGTGATTTTAGGGAGTTATGAAAAGATGTAAACTACGGTGCAATATTGGGAAGGGTTGTCATTGGCCTTCCTGTGATTGGATCAACCTCCGGAGTGGAATGGAAGGGAAAAATTCAATATGGAGGTGAATTGAAGACATTAGAACATCATGGAAATGATTTTGGAAGGTTTAGAGAAGTTTTGAAAGACTTGGAGCGCAACGAGTGAAACAGGGTTCATAGGCCTAGGCAATACACATGCCTAAAATAGTTATTGTGCTTTAAAAGAAGATTCGGGAGCTCTGGATCGAGTTATAAGTAAAAATATATCACCGGAAAGAGGATTACAATAACTACATGATAGTGAAATTTTATTTCTCACAAAATTTTGGCGCATCAATTTTGTGGGCAGTTTTTATCAGGCATAGGTGGAGTACTAAATCAAAACTCTGGGTTTTCATGGATAAAATTGAAAAATAAAGACATGATAACCAAAAATTGGATTAAAAATACATTTCAGTCAATATCATATAATTTTTTTCTAAAAATTCCATCGGGAGCTCAAGTTATCACCATCACAAGTTCGGGACTTAGCCAAATTTTGGGAGGACACGTGTCAGCTCCAGGAGCCTATTGGGATTTTGTGTCCCTGACGTCCCTCAAGGTCAGGGAAATCAAGGTTGGAAAATTTCACTCAACCCCCTTAAATCCCTCTAAACCCACATATGACCTCTTGGATCGCCAGTTCAGCCCCTAGGTGCTTGTGGAGCTTCAAATCCCCTACCGTTGGATCAAGTGCCACGTGTCGCCTCCAGGATTGTTGTGGAAATTGATGTCCCTCATGTCCCTTTGAGGTGAGGGACATCAGACCTTGAAAAATGTGCCCATCCCTCTAGGAGAGAGTTTTGGTCACCCATGTGACCCGCTTCCATCCCTCAGTGCTTTAAAGCTAATTTTTGAGCACTCATTCCCTATCGTCGGATCAATGACACGTGTCGCTTCCAGGATTGCTGTGGAAATTGATGTCCCTCATGTCCCTTTGAGGTGAGGGATGTTAGGGACATAAAAATGTGCCCAGCCCCTCCATGTGCATTTTTTGAAAATTTTAAATCCGCACTTAGTCGTTTCTTCCCCCTCATTTCTCCTTCACGGCTTCTCTCCATTTCATGGCCATGTTCTTGCTTGTCCAGACACCTAGTCCGCCATTGCTGATCCAAACCAGCTCCATCATGATCAAAAAATTCTCCACACCATGAATACATAGAAATATGTAGGCCTCAGAGAAAAATGGAGTGAAATGACGAGAATGGGAAGAAAATGAAGGTTTTTTGCTAGATAACCATGAAGTCACCCAATCGAGAAATCTTCATATCTCACAAGATACACATCAGATCGAGGTGCCATCTTTTGCATATTTCCAAATTTTTCAAGATGATCATGATGCAATAAATGAGAGGTCAAATGGTGCTCTGAATCATTTTCTCCAACAAAATCCCCACTTTGTGCATCGGCTCACATTCGTCAGATTTCCCATCATTCGGCAATGGAAAAGAGCTAAAAACTTGCACATGAGCTCCAAATGAAAAACCTATCACAATGGAATTGTTTTCGTTGCAAATGGAGAAAAAACCAGTCCTACAAATTTCAAGCTCCCATAATGGCCGTAATGGTAGCTCGTGCCCAAAGCCACTGCCAAGTCAAATTTTCAAAATTTATTTCCAATCATTCTAGTGGGAAAAACTATGTGAAATTTAGAGGGTGTGATCATAATGAAAAGATGAGTCCAAAAATTATGTTTCATAGAAAATCGAGCACTTGGAAATCCACTTTCCAAAAATAGTAAGTTTTCCTATACATACTTGCTATGTTTGGAAATTCATCATCAAAAGCAGCGATGAGACAAAGGAAACGGGAATTGAAGATCACGAGGAAGCTAGAATGAGTGTTCAGAGTAGAAAACAGTGAAAATGACCACTTACTAAAAATAGTAAGTCCCTTATATGGGTGCTTACTAAAAATAGTAAGTCACCCCAAGAAGCGGGTGAGGCAAGGGTAGTGTGCACATGATCGAATAAGGGAGTTCATTACATCATGATGGTCAAGAAGAAGAAAGAATCATCCCTTACTTAAAATAGTAAGTATCTCATCCAGGCATTTACTAAAAATAGTAAGTCACACTCAAAGGGTAGTTTTGGCACAATGGGACATTCAGAACTTTGTCGCATCAGATCTTTCCATCAGCGAGGATCATCGGACTTCATCTGGGATGACATCTCCTCTTCTTCTTCCTTTTCTCTCTCTCTCTCTCTCTCTCTCTCTCTCTCTTCTCTTCTTTTCTCATACAACACTCTCTCTCTTCAATGTTATATTTTTGCATTGAGGGTTGCACTTTTAATATGACTTAAATGACTTCAGAAATATAATGTAACTTTAAGTCACCTTCCTATTATAAAAGGGACTTAAATATTTAAATTGGAATATGAACAATCTTTAGTCATATTAAGGTATTCGAAAATTCATTGGGGGGTAGACAATAAGTCACCTCTCATTCTATAAATTATAAAGCCATTCCCATTTCAAAGGGTTGGCAATTGATCTTGTAAACTCAAGAGTGCATTGTACCTAGAGAAAGCAAAGGAGATAGCCATTTTCTTCTACTTTCCTCCACTCTCAAATTTCTTCTATTCCCACACTATGTACAACTTGTTTAAGCATCAATACAAGAAGAAGGATTTTGTAGCCTTTTTTATGAGGAGATTTTAGAAACTATGAGTTCACAATCTTATCTCATCTTGTTGCCATTTGCAGGGTTGTTTCTTCTCATAAATGCATGTGTTGAAGTTTCTAACTAGTGTGTGTAGGAATCTAATTTCCTACCTATAACATTAGTTCCCCTATCTCATTTCTCACTCCCCTTTCCCACTTTTTAGACAAAGTCTTCCCTAGCAAGATATTGCTAGCTTTTCTGCAGGGTTAGTGGAGTGCCCCTGTTGGATCCCCGGTCGAAAGGCCACCACAGAAATCCACATTTTCTCACACATGCACATACAACAGCTGCATCGGTTAAGTAGAGGGACTTAGATTCCCAAAGCGTTGGCAAGAAATCCGCAAGTTTGTCCATTAGAAAAATTTTCGCCAACAAAACTCTAGTTCCACGGTTCATACTCAATTACTAAGGGTATTAATTGGAAATTAACCTCACATCATCTCACTCACACACTCTATATGCTCTATACTTTATCACTCACATCTTTCTAGCACACATGTTCAAACCATTTCCCGATGACACACTATTTTTCTACAGTTCATTATTAACTACTAAGGGGGATTGTATAAATGAACCTGATCTCATGCATACACATCCAATTAGGGGAATGTGGCTCCTATCACACTAAATCTATATTCCATTTTGTCTCATCCATAGCATATTGCATATCTTGGTCACATTTACTCTTTCTTTCTTATGCTTACATGTACACTTTATTACACATGCTAGACAAATATCTTGTATGTCATTATATTTCTATATACACATGCACGTTCACTTTCCTTCTAGTTTTGGATGTAAATTTCATAAATATCGATACAAACAACACAAATGCTTGGTGTAGTACCTCTTACCATTCCCACAATGCTCACAGGAGCATCAACTTTTTACATTACAGGTGTTATTGTTTCATTTTTCATAGCACATTACTATATCAGATTATACATGCTTTGACATAAATTATATCTTTCTAACATGCTAATGGGTTCTTCATGTGCAACATTTTCTTTGCAAGTTTATTTTCCACCATGGTTGTCTTCTATTTTGCTTGTTATTGTCTTCCATTGCTTGTCATTGTTTTACATTGCTTGTGGGTTTTTCTCTATGCCTTTCTTGTTCTTTGATTTCTTGTATTCTTACGATCGCTTTTCCCTCATTTGTCTTGCGACATCGTGAGTGATGTCCCATGTTTGAAACCCATTTTTCACATTCTATTATGTCCGCACTTTTGCATTTTTACATTGCCTTCTTATTTTCTAGCTTATACATTTCTTTCTACATGAATGTTTGTATTGTTTTCAATAACACTTGTTTTCTTAGCCACTTTTTTATATGTGCCTTGTTTCCTACCAAGCTCATTCCCACACCCTTATAGGGCATCAATTACAATTCAAGTAGTCGGTCCTCTTTTGGGCCTCATACTCCTCGTGACATCATATGCACCCCAAATGAGGGGCACATCTATCGGGTGAATTGGTCACCCCATTTAGCAATCTATAGTCACAATTCAATAGAGTTCAACACATAGTTAGTATAGTCTTTAGTCTCAAAGAACGACCCAAAACCCGACTTGGGTCTCGACATAGCACATACGTCGGTGCCTAGACCTAGAAAGTAGTGTCTGGGTGCCCTTGACTCTGTGCCCGGGGAGAGTTACACGGATTTAATTAGTTTAGTTCAAAGGTTCACACAATAGATTTTATTAGTTCAATTCAACAGCAGTTCACACAACGGATTTTACAGGCACATAGTCCTTCAAAGACTTGGCATGCATGCGTACATTGTATTTTCTACTTTTGTGTTGGATTGGAATTGTTTGAAATAGATCAGATTTTTACACACCATATGTAGTGGTGTTTACACTTTGGGAAGTAGTTAAAGGTTGGAGAATGACACCAAACTTTTCTCCCTACACTTCTTTCTTTCTTGGTGTGAGATTGCCCAAAAACTTGTACTCTACACAACCTGGCATGAGATCTCCCAAAAACTCATTCTTCTACATCGTCTTCAAGATATTTTTACACTTCTTACTCATCATGGATACACTACACATGTTCTTTTTCATTTTTAACACACTTTTACATATTTTTACTCGCTTTGATCATATATGCATATTTGAATACTTGTTTGTTCTTCTCTTTTATAGGTCTGTCTCTTATGGGAAGCAATAGTATATTCAATCACATCATCAATTACACAAAAATTTACATCAATAACAAGTACAATGCAACATCTACACATATGCTCTCACCTTTGGGTTATCATCATCATTTTTCGGTTCCTCTTCTTTAGCTTCTATGCTTCACTTTTATCATTCCACATTTTTCCTTGGTTTTTATCACACTTTTGCCATCGATCTACATGGTTATCAGGTATGCATATCTTATCTACTTTATGTTATCAAGCATTTTCTCAACAACATAAAGTGGGGGAAAATGTAGACACTAAATCACGCACTTTGGGTATCTATCTAGTCTTGATCACATACTATTATTCATATGATTCCTAAGCAATAAAAGTACTAATTGATCTTTGTCTTTGGCCATATTTTCTTGCTTTCTATTTCCTCTTTTGGTCTTACACTCCTTTCCCAATATGTCTTTTCATAGTTCAAAATTTCTCAATCTAGCCACGGTGCAAGGTTGCCTAGCCAGGACGCGCAAAGTGTCAGGCGTCCCCAACCTCTTTGTATTTAGCTCACACATTTTGGGATATTTCTAGCCGTTTGGGCATCTTATTTTCTTAGTGGTTGGGATTTTTAGGGTTAGTTACAAAATTAAAACAATGGAATCATATAAATATAAAGTTATGTGACCATAATAAAGGGCCAAACACTATGGATTAGCTATCACCACCTAAGGTTGCATTCTAAGAGCATTCAAGCATCCATCTAGCTTCACACAAGGGACAAAGGACTTCCATTTTTGCATACACTTCATAGGAGGGGAATTTCATTCTTTCATGCACACATCTATCTACATCTAGCTATTTCTTGATATCAAGGGCAACACGCACAAGAGCCACCTAGGGCACGATTTTGACACACAAACACATAGAACTACATTGGGTTTGAGATGTAGTGTAACTCTCGGTCGTAAATTCACTTTGTTGACAGCCACAAATAGTCTAACCCCTCATTTTTCATCTTTATTTTTAGGATTTGATGTGGTTTGATGGTTTTACTGTGTGCTTTTTCTTTATTGTAGGTTTCGGGAAAATAACAATGAAGTCCGGTGAAGTAAAGGTGATGAAAGGTGACATATAGCGAACATCTTGTGACCCTGTAAGATTGGTTTTTGTAGCTTCGAGCATACATATGTGCCCATAATAGGTTTCTAGTGCCTGAATAGTTCTCTAGCTCCCAGGCACCCCGACCCTCCATGGAGCTATTCTAGGAACTTTCGACACTCTTGCATTTTTATGGGTCTGATTTCAACACTTTAAGTTCCTTTTCCAACAATTTTCTTACTCAACATACCTTTGGGATTATTGCGAATCAGATAAGTAATTTATCCCTTTATTTGTAACTAGGGTTTTATACTTTCTAGTTTATCTCGTTTGGGTCAAATATGTACTTAATTGTTTATATTCAACATTTTTATATATTTAGAGTTAGGCATTTATTTATTAATTATTTTCTCAATGCTTTTGCAACTTGAAGCTTGGAAGCTTATTGGGTGCTTGGTGAATTGGTTTGGGAGTTGAAGCTTCCATGCAAGTAGAAGCTTGTTAAATATCAAGTGGGTGCATGGTTGAATTTTTGAAGTTGATGCTTCAAATTGAGTGGATGCTCGACATGAAATCATTGTAACCTTTATAGGATGATTTTCAAAGCTAGTATTTGGTTTTAGTGGGTTTTTCTCCCTTTTGACTTTTAAAAACCCCCTCTGGCATTGACAATATGTTAGGGATTGAGTCGAGAAGTTGTCCTAAAAGATCATGATGACTCTTTTATTATCCGATAAATTATATATTTGTTTGAAAGTTTTAGTCCTTATTTACCCACTCACATGCCTAGGTGTGTTGGCACTTCATCCGAGAGAGATCGAGCACTCACCCAGAGCACGAAAGGTACCAGGTCCCTCCTTTGTAATGGCTTGTCAAGATGTTAGCATGCATGTTCATGATTACCATTATCAAAGCATACATTCAGATGTAGATCATTACAAATATCATAAGGAAACACATGTAATAAGGAAACATAACAGATCAAACAAGTATTAAGATAAATTACACCATGTGAACATTGTATTCAATCACATTAATAACCAGATTCCACGCACATTGATCCATTAAAAACCAAAATATTAGATATCGAAGCTATATTCATCCCAATAATAATACCGGTCTGCATAGAGTTATGCGCGATAGACATCGTAGAGGAGCATAACAAGAGAATACATGTGGTTTCTAATTCACGTACCCAACACAATGAAGTAAAATATATATATATAAGAGTGGGGACTTTCCCTTAACCATCCATGCATTCTCAAAATAGGTTACATGCTCAAAATAGCCATGCGTACATACAAAGGCAACTATAAAGCATGCATGTTTTTCTAATAATAGATTAAATCTATAAATAAACCCTATTTTAATCTTATTATTAGCTCAAACCATGCATGACCCTTCATCTTCGCTCACATGTGCTTTATCTCCAAAAATAGATGTTCCTTGATCCTCAAGTCTCCTTGCTTTTCTCTTTGGCGTTATCTCCACTCCAACTCCCTTTGCTATTTTTAGCCTATATATGCAAAATCAGCTAAGTCCTAGAACTTGTCTTTCTTGGGCGCGATCCTTCCACGCGTCACTTTTCTAGACCTTGCATGCGTTCATGTGTCCCACTTGCATGCCTAATCGCTCCACCCACTTTTTTGATACTTAGTAAATTTTTCCAACTCAAAAAAGTTCAAGTAAATTTTTCCAACTCAAAAAAGTTCTTGTGAACACACATGTTCATTATTCTTCCTATTGAACCCATTCTTAAGATTCTTACAAAAAAATTGATAAACTACTCAAATATTTTGTATAGGCTTAGTCACGAGGATGGCAAGGATTTTCATCGGGTTGTTTGGGACTATTGTTGCCTTCCCAAAGAATCTTGGGGTCTAGGATTTTTTGATGTGTGTCTCAGGAACTGTCACGTGTGCCAAATAGATTGTTCATTCCATTCTTGGTATGGAGAAATGGAAAATTATTTTTCACAACTACATTTATGAGGGTTCACCTCAAGGTTCCAAGACTTGTAAGGGATTGAATTTCCAAAACCTACTTTTTGTTAAAGCTCCGGTGAAAGCGTTTGGTTTGTTTATTATCCAAATTATTTGGAAATCTTGGGAGAAAGGAAAACCACATCCGGTTTAGGATGGAGATGAGTCGTAAATGGGCTAGTTGTGGATTCCCACCTTGTGTGGTGGTCACCGGTCATTATCTTCCATAATCTACCTCTTACAAAGGTTTCTAGATTCATGACCTCAAGATTTTTAGGTAAGGGTATCACACATTGTAGGACATCTTAAGCCATCAATGTTAGACAAGTCTATGCTAGTCCGAAGCGGAGGTTAAATTATCGAATCGATAGTGACCACGACTCTTATAAAGCTAGTCTCAAAGATATTCTTGATGAGATGTCACACAAAATTGGGATTTCATCCTCTAGGCCTTGGTGGAAGGACTGGAAATGGTTTCAGATATTCCTTTTATCAACTATTCACCTAAAGCATAGGTTATGCTTTACTATCTCGCAAGCTTCCAATGGTGGAAAGACTTAACTTTTATTGGTCCTTTCATTCTTTTTTGGCGGCGTTAACACATATTTTCTACTATTTGGTTTGTCATTCTTGAGCCCAAGCTTGTTCATTTTGCATGGTGTATTCTTTATCAAGGGTTACCCATTGGTTGTAGGTTCATTCACCTTGGGGTCCCCAATCCTCATTGCCCATTTTGTAGGTGAATTGAAGTTGTTATGCACCTTTTATGGTTTTTACAAAAACTCAAATAGTGGGCTTGGATTCATGACTTATTTCAACCATTTTGATCGAAACCCTTGTTTTTGAAGCATGTCTTATTAGGATATTGTTTAGGTTTTCCCATGGCCTTTGCCCAAGTTTGGCATGATTTCAGAGTGGAAATTCTATTCTTCATTTGGAAAGAGTGGAACTCGGCTTTTTTTTCTCATTCTCGTATAGATTGTAATCTTTCAACTTTCAAAAAGTGATTATTATACCGATGTATTTTTATAGATTAAAGTTCAAGCTTGGAAGGTGGCTGGAGGTGGCCAAAATCTATGCTCATTTTGATCGATGTGGAAATTCCCCTTGCATTGTTGCTTGTGTTTTACTACCCTCTTCCATTAAAATTCCTCTTCTAGGGGATAAGGTCACCAACGTAGTTGTTCTCGTTGTTACTCGTGTATCTATTTTGGGTGGGGCTCACCTCCTCGCTACCACTCGCCTCCTATATATTTTTCGGGAAGGGTGGGGCTTGTCATATCCTCACCATCATAGTTTGTTGTTGACATCAACTACTAGCAAGTTTTCTCGAATAACATTTACTATTTCACTACCATGGGCAAGGGGATTAAGCCCTAGCAGACTAGCGGTGACTAGGGTGTCAAAACTTAGGGCACTTAAATCTAAATATTTCCCTTATTGTTCATTATTTTATAACTTACCATTATAATGATGTACATGAAGATTCAATATTGATTTATGAATTTATTTATATTATCCTATAGTAATAGAAATTTCATGCATATGTATAACAAGAAAATATATTAAAAAAATATGGTATATTTATGAGATCGTATGATTTTGTCATTATTGTTACTCAATTTACTTTTTATTGTTCTTATTATCTTCTAGAAACGTCATGAGCATGACTTCCTTATCCAAGTTTCTTCAAGCCACCTCTGCTACCATTTTTTCCGGGCATTGCTCGCTTTGCTCATCGATGAATTCGGTTAGATTTTTTATCATATGGGTGTTTGTGGAAATCTCTTCATCTTGTGCTTGATGTAATCTTCCTCTTTAAATTCGAAGTCGGAGTTAGTAAGCATTTGCATACTCCAAGTAAATTCACTTTCTAGTATGCATATTCATATACCCTTGGGATCTATTAACTCCCAACCGTATAAGCTGTTATTACACAATGATGCTCTAAAACCTTGCACATATGATCTTTAAAGGGTCATCCAAATACTCCAGGTCTTGTGCCTTCAAAATTTATTCTCCTTATTCCCTGCAGAGCACTTTCCCTTGGGAATATGTGTCTCGCACTTGGAATTGGGCCTTCACCCAAAGCACCCCCATTCTCTCCTAATGGCTCACCTGATGGCTCACCAACACTCTTTTCTTGTTCTTCATCACCTCTCATGGGGCCTTCCTTCTCACACTCATCATGCACCTATGTTTCGTTCTAATATTCTTATTCTCTAACCTCCTCTCCTCCTTCCACTTCAATAACCAGTGTTTCCCCTACATTATGTGAAACCTCATCGATATTTCTTCTTCACTATCACCCCTAGGTACATACTTGTGCCTTCTTTTTGTTTTATTTTGAGGTCTTGGTTTGATAGGTGATATCCTTGGTGACCTCCTCAATGGCTCAAAGGGTCCTGCACTAGTGTTATGTGCCATAGATGTTCTTCTTAACAATCTCTTGAAGCCTGTTAAACCACTCCACCTTCCTCTTTTTCTTTCTCCTCAACATCGGTTTCAATTATTACTTCTTCTTCCTACCTAGGGGGAGTACTCTCGCATGGCCTCTTATTACCTATAGTCGGCTTCCTTCTTGGGTCATGATCTAGCATGTCGACATCCTACATCTCCTCCTCCTCATCCAAAGGATATTCTTCTTCTATTTTAGGAGGAGTAGAGTCGCATTCGTGACTTGTGTCAATTGTGTGCTTCCCCTTTGGCATCTCTAGGAGCTTGAATTCATTCTCAATATACTTCCCATTAACAAATTTAGGCTTAAGATTGATGTACACCTTATCTACACCCACTTTTCCAATCACTAAAGTCATAGAATTAATAATGATATCATCTAATATCATAGTATCAATATATACATACTTACTCGGATATACGTAAGTCTTTTTTTGTATCTTATGGTACTCACGATAAAATTTATCTCGCATCAAAATGGAGTCTTCGCATTTCTGAAAATCTATTGATAGAATCTTAGAAATAGCGCTATAAATGCATAAGGATCTTAGAGCGACCATTCTTATAAATGCATGTAGGATTATTAATTTAGGTTACACTTCCCCCTTTACCACAATATAAATTAAAGGCCCATGCTCACAATATTCATTATTTAATTACCTTAATTAAACTAATTTCCACCTCACTAGACACCTCACCTAGACACCTCATCACAAACCTATTCTTAACATGTTTCCTTTTACTAGGACTCAATATCCACTCACCATAACTAACTAAGACTTAGTCCTACCTACCTTAATTAACTAAGACTTAGTTCAACCCTAAAATCACATGCCTATTCTTCCTCTAACCACATTCCCACTTATCTAAGTGCAAGATTCCATTTTGATCTAGGAGAATAGACAGAGTTGGCCAAAAAGATAGCCAGGATCTGCTATTTTGGGAAACCTAGGATATCCCACCTTAACCGACGCCGTTCAACCCAAAACCGACGCCGGTCATCCTAAACCATCATCGGTTACCATATATTCACTTTGGTAACCTTTTTGGAGAGGTTGGCCACATTCTCGAGTTTTGGAATGAAGGATATCTGCATGCAAGCAAGAACCAAAGCCTTTTCACACCTCAGATAACCATAACCAGCACCAAGATTGATTCAAAGGTATTTACATTCATGGTAGCATTCAGGAAGCACTTCGCACGCACCGAAGCACTATTTCATAGATCAACCATCATCAACATCTAACCATTAAACCTGCAACACCAGTAAGTGTGCTTATAACCTACATCATTTCATCTTTATTCAGTTTACAAAGTTTCTTCACTTTTATTTATCAACCTCTATTTACATTTTTATCCCACCAATCTTACCTCCCTATGAACCCAACCATTCCACCACCCACAATCATTTGATCACCTATACCGATTCTGAATATCTCTGAGTACTCCCAACACCTCCACAGACCTAACCATTCTCCTTACCATCTCTATTTAATCTTAGAAAAACCCCCAAAACCAAGTTTTATTGAGTTTCTATCATCCCACCTATACCGACGCCGGTTATCCATGACCATCATCGGTTCTCTCTAAACCATCATCGGTCATACTTGACCGACGTTGGTCTCTGTATTTGGTAATCCTGCCAATAACAAAAACCTAAAACCTACATCTAAGAAACCCAAGCTACCCAGAATCTGACCCTGACCTATTCCAACACCTTGACTACCTACCCTACTTCTAGATCTGATCATAACCTAGCCTGTTATATTATATTTTCTTATTGTATTTGGATGAGATACCTAAATCATATCAACTACAAGTAGGATTTTATTTATTTACATTATCTCTTGCATTAAGTTGTATTAAACAGTGGGTTGATAACCATCAAGGAAGTATCATACTTCCGGATCTAGCACACGCTAGGTATCCCACTGACATATATTGTTTAACTCTCTTTTGTGGTCTTGTTTTGTATTTTAGGTAGTTCCTCCTAGCCAAAAGGAAGCTCCCACAGTCAGCATTTGATCAAGAAGTCATAACGCATGCACAACCTCCAACCGACCATCACAATAGGTATTCCTCCTTAACCCATCACCTTATCTATTTGTCAAATCCATAAAGAAAATGGTGAAACATTTTGGCATGCCTCGGTGGGACCCATCAGGGGTTCTTTTGCATTTTATTCATTCCTAGGTGAAATTTGTGTGTTTGTTTCCCTTTTGAAAAGCTTCCACATTAATTTTCTTCTCTAGAAATCTTCCCTTCTTTTTATTGTCTAAAAGAAATCATGTTTTTGGTGCTTTAAAAAGAATACATCTTTCTTTCATTAGCATTGCATTAGTGAAAGAGCATCCCTCTTCATGTTCATCACTTACTACATCAAATATCACATTTCGATTTGGGTTTAAAACACTTGCATGGCATTCTAATTTGTTGCATTATATCTCACATTAAAACTGAGGGCAACCTATACACTAGAAGTCATGCCCAGTTGATGGTTGACACAACTGAACCATAGAAAGCACATTTCTCTCTTCTCTCTCTTTGCTAAACCACACAAATTTGAATTTACACATCTTCTTAAACAACATCCCACCGGAAGAAGTTTTCAATGATCACACGATCAGAGGATTGATAGTGGGTGCACCCAATTGGTTATCTTTGTCTAGTCATCACCTCAGAGAAAGGACCACCCCCACCATAACATAACCTGAAACCTCACCTTTTAGATTTCCTTCTTCATAGGATGCCTTCCCAACCAAAAATATATTCTAAATTCACAAGTTATTCTAAATAGCATAAGCTAAAACAAACATAAATTCACTTTTAGGATTACGTTTTTTCTTAGCTTTGTTCTTGACTTGCGTTTTGAGGTGTGAGTTACGATTCTCCATTTTTCTTCTTCCTTTCACACTCCCCATCATAGTTGGAGTATTCTAGTTATTTCTGAGTGTGTCAGGACCTTATCTAGTCATTCTCAAACTTTTAGGTTGATCCTTTATCTAGTTTTAATTCACAAACATCCACTTTTCTTCATTTCTTCTCATTTCATAGTAATCGGCGTCGATCCAACGACCATCGTTGGTTTATATTTGACCATCGTCGGTTTACCTAACCGGTGTCGACTTCTGGTTATTTTGGTTATTTTACCTAAAACAACCTTCATCACCTATTCTTTTTTGCTTTTGGTCCTTAGGACACCATCATATCACCTAACATTCTGATATCTCTGACAAATATAGTTTTCCTAGTTCATATTCATCAATTTTGTTTCATTTTTGAAACTGGTACTTTCCACAGTGACCATCGGTATCGGTTATCATAACCATCATCGGTTATCCTTTAACCGTCATGGTCATACTAACCATCGTTGGTTTTTGTGTTTGATTTTAATCAAAACACTGACCAGATTTACCCCCAGACTTCATCCTTCTCTACTTCTGTTGTTTTCTATGTCATTTATAGAATACAGTTCTTGTCAGTCAACACTAATTCACATGGTGTTGACTCATGCAAGCCAAACTAATGCCCTTGTATTTCACGCCATCCATCCACTCCCACCTAGTCCATCACCTCCATCCATCCTATCACCTATGGATCCGACTCAGCTTATCCCCATTGCTACCGATGATGAGGAGTTCACAAGACTCCTTGATCAGAACCCCGTGACCCTATAATACTATCTTCCCACTCATCTACCTAGAGACTCCTCAAGATAGTTAATATACGACATGCCCATATCTATCCCTCCTACCCTCGCACCCACTTCCGCATCAACTACCACTAGTTTGGTGCTCCCTCATCCACATCACCCCTGTGGTCTCTCAGTTAGGTTCCACCTCTTCCATAACTACCACCCTAATGACATCTATTGCACCCATAACTTCAACCATGCCTTCACCAACTACCTTGAGCATAGCCCCATTCCCCTTTTCCTCATATGTACCAGTTGCATCACAACCACCTCCAATGTTGGAAACCCACACCCCTTTCCAAAATATGGTTCTTTCTATCCCTCAGTCTCTACCACCCATTACCATGAGTTGTTATGACCACCCCACCTATTTACATGCATCATCAACAGCCCCCGATTTTTTTGTCACCTATTCAGGGTACATTCCACCTATATCTATCCCCCCTACGTAGTTTTCATATTTCAGCACCCTCATGTACTAGGATGCCATCTACATCATACACTCATTATCAACCTCCCTTTACATGGTGGGAGGCACCCATTCCTCACAACCCACCAATGACCTCATTAGGATGATGATGGAAAAGATGTAGACATTAGAAGCATTGTTTTTGGCTCTCGTAACTCCTTGACCTATGATGAAATATGTAATGAGCCTATTCATCCATCCATTCCTATTCACCATATCTTGTGCATTGGGAAATGCCTAAATTCAATCATTTTAATAGTAAAGAGGACCCACAACAACACTTGTGGTCATTCAAGCATGGGTGCTACCTAATTTCCCATGATGATGCTTTGCTCTTATGAACATTTCCCATGTCCCTAATAAGACCCACCTTAGATTGGTACAACAGTTTACCTAGACATTCCATCTACTCCTTCAACCAAGTGGCTCAAGCATTCCTAGACCACTTCTCGATCAATGTAGTCAAGAAGGTCACCATGACTAACCTGTATTCGACATGACAATATGAAGATGAATCTATCATAGATTTCATTTCCCGTTGGTGGAGTCTTATCAACCAATTAACATTCCAGCTACCTCAAATACGAACTTATTGAGTTGTTCACTAGAGCTTGTGCCAGACACATCTCACCAACTCTACAGGTCCAAACCTTCCGAACCTTGATGAAGCGTTCACCATGGCATGAAAGCTGGAAATTGTGCCATTGAAGAAAAGAAAATCCAATTATGAAACAAGAATGCCCCATTCAAATCAAATGATTCTTCTTCATCTTCAAAACCTCAAAATAACTATTCAAAGCCCAAAGGATCTACCAATGCGGTAGTCCTCAAGGTGGGTCCATCTCATCCTTCTAATCAAGCCCAACCTTCTTCCAATCTTTCCCTATCCAGGCCTTTCAGCTCTGGGAGAGACAATGGAAGTACACTTCAATTGGAGAACCCTATTCTTGGTCTTGGAAAAGCTTCTTAAAGTTGGAGCCATTACACTTCCTCCCATAAAACCTCATACAGGTTTGATCCTTCCCATCCTATGCCTGCATGGTATAAAGAACATGACTACTGTAATTACCATCATTCAAAGGCCATAGTGATGGTAACTGCATAACTTTTAAGAACATTGTCCAAGAGATGATAGATAATGGAGACCTCGTCATGGACAACCCAAACGTGCCAAACAAATCAAAATTTGCACATCTTTAAAAAGTTGTTCCCTAACCATAAACCATCATCTAATCAAAATAGTGAACCTTCATCAGTGACAACAATGTCATGAAGTCCACGTGGTTTTTGATATCATATCGTCATTCCTCAAATCCCACCTATTTCATCTATTGAGGAAATTATGGCATGAGCCCCTCTACCCATAGAGGAGCATACCCCTTCTACTCCTTCACCCATCAGAGGAGTCCCCTCATCTCCCCCTACTCTCATGGAGGAACCCACACTTTCTACCGATGTCATTTCACCATCTACCTCCCAACCTACCAAACAATCAACACTTTTAATCCCCCATCCACATAGGAGAATCATCATTGCCTTCTCCTCCACCAAGGATGAAGTCTACATCACCCCACCTATTATCTCTCCTACCCATGGGAGACTCGTTCAGACATGCCACTACCTGTTGGGGGTAGTTCCCCCTCAGCATCCCAGAACCCCATTGACATGATCTCGACTCTTTTACCTATAGATTGAGGCTAGCCAATTCCCTATCTCAAGACATATTTTATAGGGATCGCCACCAAACCAACTCCATCTTCTTCTTCAATAGTCCCATTTTTCATGGCTGGCTGATCACTTGGATTACGTTGATAATTCCATGCTCTGGGATGTCTTGGCTCCCCTTTTTGACCCAAATGCAAATTTTTCTGAGGATACTTCCATGATCTACCCAAAGGTATTTTTTTCAGCAACCAGATCACCATTGACCATGCCTATTGAAATGACATCTTCTTCATCATCCCTACCTACATCCAAACCTTTACCCATGACCAAAACCATTTCAAAACCTGAAATCCTACCCACACCTATGTCTTCATCTATATCTAGACCCATCACTACCTTGGGTGTCATGTCGACATCAAGCCTTACTCACCCACCTATCAAATTGGACTTAGCAACATCATCTCAAACCCCATACCAACATTATCCCTCCACCTAAAAAGAAAACCCAACCTTCTAGGCCGCATACACCGGTCTCACCTACCACACCTTTGTCACCTTCCCCCTTTCCATCCATCTAGGGCCTCATCCATCAACCTTGATCAAATAGTCTCCTACCCAAGGCCAATTCAAAAGCTAAACAACCTACTACTACATCATGAGCCTTTCATTACACCTCATTCACCCAAAAACCAAACACCCTCACCCTCACCATGCACTTCTTACCACCTATACCTCCACCAGTTACTATAACCCCAACCTTGCCTATATGACTTCAACCCATGCCATCTACTACCCAACCTCTACCAACCACCTCCACCACAACTCGTTTACCCCCATGGGTAACCCATCCTCTTCCACCATCTTCTTTCCCTTCTGCATCTTGTACTCCCATGTCACCTTTACCCAAGAAGGTGTAACCCAAAGATAAGAATCCACTACCCTCCAATAAGGTAGTCAAACCAACAAAACCTTCCATCTAGCTCTTCTACCCCACCTTTACCCAAGAAGATGCCATCAAAAACATAAGACCATACCACTTACCAAACCAAGTGGACCAACCCATTCCCCTCCTATAAAGCCTCTTCCCTCATGATCATCCACACCTTTACCCAAACCCACACTCACTTCCCATTGTGATCCGTTAGCGGGGTCCTACGCCAACATTTTAACCAATCTCTTAGAGACTTTCATCATCACATTACCGCTTGCTTGACCTTATGATCCTCTCAAACCCAAACCAAAAGGGTTTGATGAAACCAAGATTTGTGCCTATCATCGTGTGTCAGACATGATGTAGAAAATTGTAAGGCTCTAAAGACCATTCTTCTCCAACTTTGTCCTCCTGAACAAAATTTTGATGATGATGACCTTCTTGATGAGGACCATGTTCCACCTTCACCTATCACCACACATCATCATCCTTTACCCATTAATGATCAATATCTCACCCCCACAACCATTTTATCCACCTCCAAAATTTGAGATCAACATGGTCCGTATTAGAGAGTTGGCCAAATCACCACCCAAATGTCAAGTGTGCCCTACTCATTTCACAAGGCTCTTATCCACCATTAGGTTTTTTCCCTCATGCCATTATACCTTTCATGACACACCCTCTCCATCCACCTCCCCTTAGATTAACATGGTTCACGTTGCCACCCGTGCTAGAAAGACAAAGGAAAAGAAAAAGCAACTAACCCATCAACCAACCCCATGCCCAATATACCATCTGCACCACACCCAAAATCACCATCCATGGACCTACATACCCTATCTCTGATGGGGTCACCCATCACACAATGATAAAACAATTACATCAATCTCCTCTAAAGATGTCTTTGTATGATCTCGTCCAAACTTCTGAATCTCATAGACAAGCCCTTATTGAGGTTTTACAATCCATTGAAGTTTTACCCAATGACCCCACACCAGTGGCCTCCATTATTACCCCTCACCATGTGGCCTCACTTACCAAATCATCTCCTTCTTCTACCCCCATGCCCACTCCTCAAGTCACCACCCTCAACTTCTCTGATGAGGAGATTGTACCTCTCCAGTTAGATGACCTGATCCCACCCTTTTCATTTTATGTCTATATCGATAACATATGTGTATGATGCATCATGATCGATGGTGGTGCTAACATTAACATCATCTCCTCCCATGCATACAATCAAATGTGTATCCCTTCTAATTATATGCATAATAACCCAATTATGTTGTGCTCCTTCAATGATGCCATTACCTCCACCCTTGGCACCATTATCCTTCATGTTCACGTAGGCCCTCACACTATCCTAGAACTATTCTATGTCTTAGAGGGAGAGTTCTAGTATAACCTATTGCTTGGTAGACCTTGGATTCACATCATGGGTTGTGTCCCTTCAACTTTACACCGTTGTGTAAAATTTGAACATGAAGGACATAACTATACCATCCCGTTGACCCGTCACCATTCAAAACTTGTAACATGTTGTACCGCAACCCAATGATGTACTTGTACCAGTCAAGGCATCTACCACTATCCCCACTTCTCCTTCACCCATGAGCCCATCCACCAATTTCCACCACCTCTCCCACATCTAACTCTTCTATTCCTACTACACCTTGCCTCAGCCTCTGTAGCTTGAACCCTCTGCTTCCCAACCAACCACTACCCCTCCTTCCCAATCATCTAGTGAGTCATCTATCCCCACCACCCACATATCGACTATTGATCCCTTAGAAGGTGTTTTTCAATGCCTCACTCTGGGGGAGTACCACCTATACAATATCAACACATTTCTCACTCCACAAGAGTATGGAAACCGCATGTCAACACCCTAGTTATGACTACCATGTAGGTGAGGTTTTTCCTTATGGTCCTCCCCACCTTCGCACTAATCTAATGTATGGGGGACTTGATACTACCACTTATTCACCCAAACCTCCATCCCAAACATGACCATTTTCATCTGACCTCCAATCTCTTACTAACCACCACTTCACCCACACTTTCCTTCACCATGTTGCATGGAAAGGATTTGGTTTTGGTTTTTATGAACAAGGCCGCCATACCATCATTTCATGTACCACCCATAAACACAATGATCATAGTGGTATTGGATTTTCCACACCACCTTCCAAGAAGGCCCACATCGACCTCATTGAGGAAGACAAACCTTCTCCACCCCATTCACCAACGTCACCACCTTCACCCACGAGTCCATAGATCCCGAATCTATTCCTCCTAACTTTTTTTTTTTTGTAAACACAATTTCCTGGGACCTCTGACCTATCAACATGATGGAGGATCCCTCTTCTCTTCCCTTCTATATCCTGACATGATGATGATGATACACCTTCTATTAACATCATTCAATGTCAAGATGATGAGTCTATCCTCACCTACCTTGGTGTGGAAGATTCTTATATTCACAGTCGTTTACCTTCTGAGATGCAAACCATGTTGAATGAATCGACTATCAAAATCAACATTAACACTTAGAGATGACCCACACATTCTAAAGATAGGCCAATCTTTAGATGTTACTAAATAAGAAGATTTTACCTCTTTCCTGGGACCATAGCAACACTTTTTTTGCTTGGTCCTATGTTGATATGCCCAGTATTGACCCAAACATTGTGGTCCACAATATCGTAACCATTCCTGATGCCAAACCCATAAAACAAAAGCTATGGAAAATGCATCCTCGCATTGCTCTTCTTGTCAAAGAAGAACTTCAACACCTTCTCTCGGTTTCCTTTATCCTACCCATTGACTATCCCCAATGGATTTCTAACATCGTTCCTATCACAAAAAAATAGGGGACTCCACATTTGCATGGATTTCCATGACCTCAACCTCGCTTTGCCCCAAAGATGATTTTCCTCTACCAAGCATTGACCAACTGGTTGATCTCACCATCGGCCATGAGATGCTATCACTCATGGATGGTTTCTCGGGTTATAATCAAATATTACTCACTCAGAGGATCAACACAAAACTACCTTCATCACTCCTTGGGGACCTTCTTGCTATCGAGTCATGCCTTTTGGCCTTAAAAACACTGGTGCCACATATCAGTGAGCCATGATTATATCTTCCATGACATCATGCATCACATATTGGAAGATTACGTAGATGACCTTCTTGCCAAATCCAAACATCGGGTTGAACACCTGATAGTCCTTAAGGTCATATTTGACCACCTCATCAAGTATTGTGTTCACCTTCAACCTAAGAAGTGTGTCTTTGTGGTACTTTTAGGAAAACTCCTTGGTTTCATCATTTCTTTGCATGGCATAGAAGTCGATCCTACTAAAGTAAAGGCTATTATTGAAATGCCTCCACCTACTAATCTCATCAACTTTGAAGTTTGCAAGGTAAGTTGTAATCTATCCATCGGTTCATTTCACAACTTTTAACCACTTTGTCAACCATTTCATCATCTCCTCAAAAAGGACATCTCATTCAAATGGGATGATGAATGCCACAAAGCCTTTGATGCCTTAAAACAATACCTTCTTCAACCACTGATGCTCATTCCTCCTAAGGATGACCAACCCTTTTACCTATACATTTTCTACTTGACCATTAGGTGCCATGCTGCTCATCACGATGAGAAACACAGAGAAAAAGTGGTTTATTACATAAGTTGTACCCTTTTGGACTATGAAACTAGGTACACCCATGCTGAAAAAATTTTCTTAGCCTTAGTTTTTGTCACCACTAAACTACGTCATTACCTACTCAACCACAAAACCTTTTTCATCACTAACATTGACCCTCTACATTATATGTATGCCAAACCCTACCAACATCAACATGTTGCATGTTGGCTCATGCTTCTTGCAGACCTTGACCTCGAATTCATCCATCAAAATTTTATCAAAGGCCAAGCCATCATTGACCAACTATAGAGATGCACCTCTTTCAGAAATCAACCCTCTAACTTTGATTTCCCTGATGAATCCATTGCTACCCTCTCTTTGGATGATACCACTTACCAGATGACCTTATTCTTTGATGGTTCCAAATGTCAGTGTGGAGGTGGTGCAGGTGTTATCCTCATTCCTCTTGATGGTGAACCTATGCCTTTATCTTTCAAACTTGATTTTGAGTGCACTAACAACATCGTTGAATATGAAGCACTCATATTAGGCCTTCAAACCACCATCTCCCTAGATGTTAAATCAATTAATATATTTGGTGATTCCCAACTGGTTGTAAACCAAGTCAATGGTATATACCAATTTGTGTAATGAAAATACAAAAGTACAAATGTCATGTCGACACGCTTTTGACTACCTTTGACCATTATGAACTTCAAACCACCCCATGTTCTACCAATAAATTTATGGATACCATGGCCTTCTGGCTTCTCAGATACCCGCTTTACCTGCTGACTCCAAAATATTTGTCACAATACAAAGGTTACAATCACCCTCTTATTTACCTCGTGAGGTCCATTCCATTGGAACCGTTACACCGACCCATGTGACCTTTGGTATAATAGTTTGTAGACTACCTTTCCCTTTCCATTATACCTCCCGATCTCACTCATAATGGACAACGTGCCTTTCTTAAAAGTGTCTCTCATTATGTCATCATGGGTGGTCTCCTTTATAAGCATGGCTTTGATGGTATTCTCTTACGATGCCTTACAAGTTTGAAATTCCTTACACCATCAAGGAAGTTCACGATGGAATTTGTGGAGGCCACTTTAGTGGTTTAGTTGTCGCTAAACACATTCTTCACCTTGGCTATTATTGGCCAACCTTGAACCATGACTATTGTGACTATGTCAAACATTGTGTGAAATGCCAACAACATGCTAATCTTCATCACACACCTAGTCATGCCTTACAGGTCACACGAGACCTTTGGCCTTTCTCTCAATGGGGTTTGGATCTTTTGGAGAGATCAATCCTCATTCTTCACAATGCCATCAATGGATTATAACTACTACTAAATATTACACTAAATGGGTAGAAGCCATTCCCCTCATTTCTACAAAAGCCTGAGAAAATATGTGAATTCATCAACCATCACATCATTTTTGCTTTGGTGTTCCTCACCGCCTCATCACTGATAATGGAAAGCAATTCAAAAACAAAACCCTATGAAAGTTGTGTGATGATTTTGGCATTCAACTCATTTTCTCATCACCTTATTACCCACAAACAAATGGCCAAGTAGAATCAACCAATAAAACCTTGAACAAAATTCTTATGAAAGTAGTTGATGATATTGGGAAGGATTGGCATACACACATTCCTTTCCTTATGGGCTTACCGCACTAGTATTCACACTTCGACTACTACTACCACACCTTTTTCTCTGGTCTATGGTACGAGGTTGTCTTGCCTCTGAAGTCCAGATTCCATCTCTCCGCATCTCACTACAAGACATGCTCAATGATGATGACTTTTCACTAGACCATTTAGCACAACTTGAGTTGTTAGATGAATGTTGTCTCAATGCTCTTGATCATCTCCAAATCTACCAAAAATGTATCAAATGTGCCTATGAAAAATGTGTCCATGAACAAACCTTTCAGGTTGGTGACCTCATCCTGAAGGAAAATCAACATGTAACCAAAGAAGAGAAAAGTAAATGGGAAAATTTTCTCCTAATTGGCTTGGACCCTATATCGTTACTCATGCCTATGGATCAGGTGCTTATCATTTGTCTTCACTTGAAGGTAAACCCAAACCTGAGCCCCTCAATGCCTTGCATCTTAGACCATTTTATTGTTGAAATCAAGTCTTATATCACCTTTTATCTATTGACCACTCATCCCTTGAGCGTTGTTCACCTTCCATATTACCCATTTTGAGGATCAATGACTAAACAAGAATCATGTGATTACCCGTCACCTTTTAGCCTTATCTTCAATATGAGTATCACGACTCTACTCATAGCATGATTCTCATGGATACTTTTCATCTTTTTCAAAGATGGAATCCCATGGTCATTTCGTCACTTGAAACCATCTCTTTCATAGTTAACCTCTGTGTATTATGGTTTTGTCTTCTAAACAAGAACCTAATCTTCCTCTATAGTCTTGTCCATGACTTAAATGTCCAAAAAAAAATGGGATTCAACTCCTTGAGTCAAACTTCCAGCAAAAAGATGACTCCCTCAAAAGGACATCTCTTCTCTCTCTCATGTTATAAATAGACTACTCCCTTGAAGGACAACTATATAAAGTCATTGCAAAAATACAATAAATGTTCAAAAGCTTCCCACATCGATCAACTTCATGAAGACCTCAAGGAGATAATATACTCATCCCATATAGACTTCCCGCATCGATCAGTCTATCAAAAAAAAAAAAAAAAGAAGAAAATGATAACTTTTTTTTGTCATGGACTTGCCTATTTTTGATCATGGGTTTCTTGCCTAAGTAAACATGTTGTCATACACTAAGTTACGCTAAACCACCCACTTTCACCTCATTTCCTTTTCCCTAATTTTCTCTCTGCTCAAGGGACTTGCCATAACTATGACATTTGTGATCATGTGACTTTCTTCACCCTTAGAATAGTCCATTATGCAATGCCTTTAGGGTCTTACATTCATAAGCCCATCTTGGGTATGGTAGACTCATTAAGGTTCTTATCAATTAAGTGGCTCTTTTACCACCTCTTACCATTCACCTTCCTCATTACTTATTGATTATCCTATACAAGACTAGACCATCGACACCTACATTTTAAAATATTTTCACTATCACCTAAGACTCAACCATGCCTATAACCTAGACTCAACCATGCCTATCACCTAAGACTCAACCATGCCTATGACCTAACTCAACCATGCCTATGACCTAGACTCAATCATGCCTAAAATCTACCAACCCATTCCTCTAATTCATCATATTCTTCCCTAGCTTATGGGAGAACTACATCGGCTGAGGCCCCTTTTTCATTGGGGCTATGTAGGAAAGCACTCTAGGGCATGGGGCCCTTGGAGGTTAGCTCAGCCACTCTTTACCCTAACCTATTTTCCCCCATTTTCCTATTCATATTCTATCTTAGTTTCCATTTTCTACAACACTTGGAAAATAATACAAACATACATATCTACCATGTTACCACATCATAACAACATCCAATCAATCATTTCACATTTCTATAAAATCAAAGATTTTGGAAATCTACACCATAACATACATATAACTCATCATTTATTTCCCATGTTACCGATAACTTGGACATTAAATCAAAATTAAAAACAAGACTCCATCATGCCTAAAACCTAAACCTGACTCCATCATGCCTAAACCGACCTAACTCCATCATGCCTAAACCAACCTGACTCCATCATGCCTAAACTGACTCCATCACCTGACTCCATCATGCCTAAACTAACCTGACTCATCATCATCATGACCTCCATCATGCCTAAAATGACTCCGACTCCATCATGCCTAAAATCCATCATGCCTAATCCACTAGTTTTCACCCATATGCATATAACAATGAAAATTTTACAACATAAGCACAACATCATACCATAAATATCACCATCTCTATATAAATCATCAGAATCTGTGTGTCCATACATATGTGCACAAAAGCAAAATCAATACATGTGCCTCTCATATACATCCTCAACTATCTTGGCATGTAGGCCGGTATAATAATCAAAAGACTCAAAAACTCTCATATACATCCTCACTATCTTTGACATACAGGTCGATATAAATAAAAATATACAAAAATCTATACTGAACATATATGGTGACTAATCATCACCCACACGATGTCCAGGTGGTCTCATCTGTCTCCTCCTCCTCTCCTCTAGCCCAAATGCCCTACCACCATCTCTCCGCCCTCTATGGGTCTAGCCCTTACCTCTTCCTAGCCTATAGCTAGGTCAGCCTCCATGAGCTAGTCACCTCTCCCTGACCCTATCTATGGGCTCATTTGGCCCCCTGTACTCTCTGCACTATGTGTGTGAGATCTAGTCCTCTCACTTGAGGCTGTTGTACCTTGTACTCCACATAGGAAGGGACATCTATCCCAACAACAGTCAAATGATCTTGGTAGTACCTGGCCTCATTCAGGGCATCCCTGAATCTTGGCCATCGACACTTTTCTGTGGTGGTGCCATGGGTCTCACTAGTAACTTGTGAAACCTTCCTACTACTTAGTGGCCTCGGCCCTTATACCTGTGAACCCTTCCCTCCTCTCTGTACCATGGGACCCTATCTCATTGATGCATGTACCATATGGGACCCTCCTAGAGTCGAGGTGTTGCCTTGTTGTGACATAGGCCTATAAGGTCACAATCTATCATGCTGTGTAGTGGCTGGCCTGCCCTGTAAACCTACTACATGTGTCACAGGGTGGCCACCTGTCCCCCGTCTCCATCTCCACCCTGTGTGGGTGCCTGTCCCTAGGAAATCTGGGCATGTAAAGCCACCACTATTCCTATAATGTGGCCACTGTGCCTCGGACCCTATCAACTACCCCTGTAATACTGTGATCTGGGCTTGTAAAGTGGCAACCTACCCCTACAAAGTATCCCTCTAAACTATAAGGGTAGCCAAGTCTGGCTACCCTGGCCTAGGTGGTGTTACTCGTAGTTGGACTACCCACCACTTGCCTATATCTATCTGTAAATTTGGTGTCATGATCTTCAGTCCACTACCTACTCCTCCTCCCCCTTCGAACACTATATTAGTTATGGTAGAGGCATAGGCCTCTCCATGTCATCTCTCTGTATTGAGGGAATGGTGGTGGCACGTCTGGGCAGCCAAAAACTGTTTCGACCCTTTGTCAATAGGTATCATCTCGTGCTCACCAACATGATGCCCCTCTATCCACCTTAGTAGTTGTAACTCATCCAGCTCCACCACCATCTTCCTGTATGAAGGGAAGCCAACATACGACCTCAAATGATGTCACTCCAGATAACCCCTCCAACACCCACCTATAATATGCCACATCGTGAGTAGCCCTAATAACCCTGCATGCTCTCCAACAACATGCACCCAATGCCTATACCCAACTGAACCAAGCCCGCATCGAATGCATCTAGCAGGGCATACCAACTAGACGCACACATATGATGTGCTCATATGCCCAAGTAGTGGAGAAGAAAGGTGCAACACAAACTAAACCTCCACAACCACCCGTAGGCCCATAACTCCTTATATAACTGCACCAAGTATGTTGGTGCCCAAGAAAAATGGGTCCTATCCTCCATCATGTCATGGAGAACCCCCATCAGTGCCCATGGGAATCTCCCACCCTCACATCAGTGTAAACAAAACAACACTACCTCCATGATCAAGACCACTAACCTCATCTCCTTAAGATGGGCCATGTGTACATATCTCCATAGCTCAGGCTTGCTATGGAACCTCATCTCTTCATCCCCTCTCTAAACACCATCAACATCAGCTCCTTTGATGCCTCTAAAGAAATAGAATAAACTTGTGTCCCCACTATCGGTAACCACAAGATCTTGTACACGTCCTCTAGGGTGATTGTGATCTCACCCATCAGATGAAATGTGTTGGTCATTGAATCCCATCTGTCGATGAGTGTGACCATCAAGCTTGGATCCCAAACTATGTGCATGTATCATCTGACCCCAATAAGGTTGACATCTATAATGTGACACCACTCCTCTATCATCACACTCCCTCATATACTAATAGTAATAGAGGTGGTACTCTATCTCTCATCCACAACTAGTCCCTAGCCTACACCCAAAAAACCACACCATTATTAAATCTTGACCATATCTAACATATCACTTACCCGACTAACCTATTCCCAAAATTATTATTATTTATTTCCCCACAACCCTAATGACCTACCCTTTCCCCCATCCCACTTTCACACCCCTCAACTCATATCATATATACCTTTTACCCTACCTATTCTCAACACACTTACATTTATACCTCACTACCTCACTTTCTCTTTAACTCCCACCATAACCCTATCTCAACACATTTTTCCTCAAAAGCCAACCGACATTGGTCATCATGACTAACATCGGTCCATCATCGGTGACCACTGCTATTTGACCAATGTTGGCTATGGATGACCGAACATTTAGCTACCCTTGACTGATGTCGGTCATTGTCGCACTGACCAAACCCACAAAACCCTCCCCATTTTTCAAAAAATTTGACCATACTAACCTATAAACCTACCCTATCCTACCCAAACCTCCACTAGCTTTCCCCCTACCCATATTTAACCCACATTGGACTTCCTACCCTTCCCATTTCATCAATTTTACTTCCACATGTAAATTTAATTCCTACCCAAAACCATTTCTACCCAAACCAATTTCTACAAAAATTTCAACTAACAAACATCGAATGGGATCAAATCTTACCTCATCTCGGTTCCATGGCATGGTGGTACATCTAGGCCATATCTTACCGATGGCCCACCCAAGCCCTCTCTTGCCTCTGTCATGCCCTAATCCACCCCTCACCTCCAACCAATCACAATCGACCACACTACTCTCGTGGACCCATCTCCTAGCTGCTCTCCCCACTCGTAATCTCCACCTCATCCCGGTACAATGCCTTGTCCTTCTCTCTCGGAAAAGTGCTACAAGGTCAAATGGCTCTGTCATTTTCTCAAAAGTCACAACACAACAATGATTCCATAAAATATGGAATTTTTATTTTATAACCCACATTGACATGACCGATGTCGGCCATATTTTTGCCCTAGGCAACCGACGTCGGTCACCCTATAACCGACATCGGTCAACCCTTATAACTATTTTCCCTTGCTAAGCTTCCTTTTCCTACTGCAACCATTAGTGCTCACACACCTTTTATCATTTGGACACCTATGGAACCATACCTACGAGCCCAAACTACCCCTACATTTCCTTCGTTACATCTTGGGATTTTTTATTTTACCTATACCTTGGCCTTACCCATGCCACGACCTATTTACCTAAACCTGACCTACTTGGTGTGACCATTGACCTTATGTACTCATTTATACCTTGCGATGTTGTTACCTATGTTGTTTTAGCCTAACAACCATACCTTGCCTATTTCTGTGCCGTTTATCCCAACCAAACCTTTGGTGTACCGGAACATACCTAAACATTCTTGCACCTGACCTACGTTGTGTTCTAGACCATATCCTATACCTTGGATACCTAAACACTTCACCCTTATTTGGATAAACCTATCGACCTTGGACGATGTAGAGTTTAAAAGCTCTTCAACTGGTACACGTTGTATTACGTTGTCTACATGTGTGAGTGCATTTGATTGTCATTACCCATTACCCAATTTGACCTGGCCTATTACCTATTACGAGTTGACCACTACCCTTCCCCACCTACCTTCACTTCCACCAACTACATATTTATCAAACCACTCACTAATTCCATATTACACCTCATCAATGCCTGGTTTGAGGGGGATCACCTTCACCCACACATGGGGCAACCACTTCCTATTTTTGTCAGCATCGCTTATCAATACAAGCTATGTGACAAAAAGGGAAAAATGTAGACACCAAATTTAGGTCACACTTCCCCTTTACCCACATGTATATTAATTTAATTAACCACAATTAAATTAAGGCCCATGCTCACAATATTCATTATTTAATTACCTTAATTAAACTAATTTCCACCTCACCTAGACACCTCACCCCACCACCTCACCTAGACACCTCATCACAAACCTATTCTTAGCATGTTTCCCTTTTACTAGGACTCAATATCCACTCACCATAACTAAGACTTAGTCCTACCTACCTTAATTAACTAAGACTTAGTTCAACCCTAAAATCACATGCATATTATTCCTCTAACCACATTCCCACTTTTCTAAGTACAAGATTCTATTTTGATCCAAGAGAAATAACAGAGTGAGTTGAAAAAAAGATAGCCAAGATTTTCTATTTTGGGAAACCTAGGATATCCACCTTAACCGACACTATTCAACCCAAAACTGATTTGGTCATCCTAAACCATCGTCGGTTACCATATATTCACTTTGGTAACTTTTTGGAGAGGGATGGCCACATTCTCAAGTTTTAGAGTGAAGGATATCTACATGTAAGCAAGAACCATAGCCTTTTCGCACCTCCATACAACCATAACCAACACCAAGATTGATCCGAAGGTATTTACATTCATGGTAGCATTGGGAAGAACAAACCATGACACCGAGCACTATTTCACATATCAACCATCATCAACATCCAACCATTAAACCTGCAACACTAGTAAGTGTGCTTATAACTGCATCATTTCATCTTTATTTAGTTTACAAATTTTCTTCACTTTTGTTTATCAGCCTCCATTTACATTTTTATCCCACCAATCTTACCTCCCTATGAACCCAACCATTCCACCACCCATAATCATTTGATCACCTATACCTAATTCCTAAATATCTTTGAGTACTCCCAACACCTCCACAGACCTAACCATTCTCCTTACCATCTCTATTTAATCTTAGATAAACCCCAAAACAAAGTTTCATTGAGTTTTTATCATCCCTCCTATACCGACATCGGTTCTCCTTGACCATCATTGGTTCTCTCTAAACTGTCATCGGTCATACTTGACTAACGTTGGTTATACTTGATTGACGTTGGTCTCTATATTTGTTAATCTACGCCAATAATAGAAACCTAAAACCTACATCCAAGAAACTAAAGCTACCCAAAATCGACCCTTACCTATTTCAAACATCTTGACTACCTACCCTACTTCTAGATCTGATCATAACCTAGCCTTTATATTACATTTGTTTATTGTATTTGGATGAGATACCTAAATCATATCAATTACAATAGGCTTTTATTTATTTACGTTATCTCTTGCATTAATTTGTATTAAATAGTGGGTTGACATCCATCAAGGAAGTATCATACTTCCGGATCTAGCACACACTAGGTAGCCCATTAACATATATTGTTTAACGCTCTTTTTTAGTCTTATTTTGTATTTTACGTAGTTTCTCCTAGCCAAAAGGAAGCTCTCGCAGTTAGCATTTGATCAAGAAGTCGGAATGAATGTACTGACCTCCAACTAACCATCGCAAGGTATTCCTCCTTGACCCATCACTTTATCTATTTCGTCAAATCCATTAAGAAAATGGTGAAAACAGCCCCAACTAATTTTCTCCCTTATGCACCGCCTTAATAATCCCTTTTTTGCAATGAAAGCAACCAAATTGTAGATAGTACCCATAGACATTATTTTTGCAATGTGGAGCCATTTCTTATTTACTTTTCCCCAACGCTCATGATTGTTAAATTTCGTCAAGAGGTGAGCAAAAATTTATATAACAAGATCAATTACCTTGCATATATCCATTATGCACCCTCCTTTATGGTATAATAACTCAACATAAGTGGCCTCTACCCTCATTTCATCATCAATGTCATTCAAAATTTCAAAGCATGATTTCCTTAGTCTTATGAGTTTCCAAATTACTGCCGTGGTGATGTGCACTTGCCTCCTCCAAAATAAAATAAGTCCTCGTGGACTTTGGACATCAACCACTTATATATTCTTTTTGGTTTTGAAGTATGGCATCTCATATATCTATAAGACTCAACTTTCACCAAAGTTTTGTGTCCGACATCATCGTAAATCAGCTTTTTCATTCTCGGTCCTCAAATCTATCTTTTTCACCAACTTCTTTTCTATTTCAAATTTGTTTGCTTTTGTGTGGTGATTATAATCACTTACCTTAATCTTACAAATGTGGGACTTCCATATATGCTCCATGATGATGCTCTTGGGATCCTACATTTTAGAAAACCTCTCCTCAAACACATCTTCTACCTCTACCTATGGTTCATTCTTCTTCTTTCCCCTTGTGGTTGCTCTAGGTGCTCTTTTTGGTGCCATTTAAACCTTTCACAATTTTTCCTTGCGTTTTTCTACCTTCTACATTCTCTACAACCTCGAACTTATGTGCCCTAGCTACAATTTAATTTCCTTAAACCCTAACTCCTCAAACCCAATAATTTTCCAACCTTCCACTCGCTCAAACACTTTTTCAATGGAGCTCCACTACGAATGTGACCAAAGATCAAATAATTTAATGTTCCTCGCTTTTGCACTCGTACTTCACACTCATTCGATCTTTAATTCACTCTTCTAAGGCTCAAAGAATTAAATATGAATAGAGTCTCTCACACTCCTTTTATAGATTTTTCCAAATTTTCTACATTAATTACTCCTCATCTACCACCATCCCCATCTTTAATTATGCTTTTCTACTTTTTTACACTATTTTCGCTTTCTTCCACACCCCATTTGTAACCTTCTAGCATGCCTACTACTTCTAGGCCACGTACCTCCTTACGCGTGCCTCCATGCGCCAAAGTACCTAACCATTTGTGCCTCATACCAAATAGTTCACCATTTCCGCTACTACCTTGTGTTACACCGTGCGAACCTTTTCTTATGCATGGTCTTCAATCGAAAAAAATTCCTATGAACACCTTCGTCTTGAGCACTGTAACACCTTTCTTCTCGCATGCACCAATATTTAATAGGACATTCATATTCCAGCCCATATATATATATATATATATATATATATATATATATATATATATATATATATATACATGTGTGATATTTTGTACTTGAATCTCAAAGCACCAATGATTCCTTTTTCTTGTACTTGCTCCACCCCACACTAAAATTATGTGTGATCCTCTATGCATGAACTCAATAGATAATAATTAGCTTCTGCGTGTAAGCGTGCTTATTATAACAAAACACAAAACTAAATTGATAAAGTATAGTAACGATTGCAAAGAAACACAAAAAATGTAAATCTAATATAAATGGAAATACTTCCTTATTACAAACACTAAGAAGCTTTATTTATGTTAGGGATTTAGCCTACTTCCATTTAAGTAATCAGACAACATTGTGTGATCCAACACCTATAATTGACACGAACCTGAATCAATTATCTTGGTTACTACAAAAGGTCTCAACCAATGCACTTTCAATTTCCTTAGGTGGTGCAAAAACTTGGAGTCATAGAGAAGGACCATCTTGCCAACTTCAAATGTCTTGTTCTTTATGTGCCTATCATGTCATACCTGTTGCCTCACCTTCTCAGTCTTCTATCTCCAATGCGCAATGAAATGTTGCTCATCTAACTACATCAGTTTGTCAGTGAGCTCTTCAACAACTTACTCACCAGCTAATCCACCTAGATGTGTAATATGTAGGGATGGTAACATGAATTCAACAAGCAATACAACCTTTGTAACAAACACCAACTGAAAATGTATGGCCTTATTCAACCTTTTATAAGTGGTCCTATAAGCCTAAAGTACAACTAACACTTTATCATCCCAATATTTTCTTCCAACATCACATTTTTTGTCAATGTCTGTCCCAAAATCTTATTGAAAGCTTCTGCAATACCATTAGCCTATGGGTGATAAGGATTAGTCTTATGGTGTGCCACCATAAACTATACCAATAGAATTCTAATTGTCTCATTTAAGAAATGAGTTCCTCTATCACTTGTTAAGCTCAATGGACAACCATACCTACTAATGATATTCTCCCATAGGAATCTTGTTGTTATGGTTGTTGTAAAATCCTTTGTAGGTGTTACCTCTTCCCACCTTGTAAGAAAGTATGTACAAGTAATAATGTAGCACGCACTAGTCCTACACGTGGGTGGTGAAATAGAACCTAAAAATTCAATAACCCACTTTTCAAAAGGCTCGGTGCTTACAATAGGTCGTAATAACATTTCATCTCCACTCCTAAGCTTTTAAGGCATTGACATTAATAATATGCCTTGACATATTCCTTAATATCCTTGTACAAAGTTTAACACCAAAGTTAAGCCATCAGAATCTTGCGCATTGGAGCATCACCAACATAATGACCTCATACTATTCCACTATTATATTCTTCCATAATAGGCTCACACTCATGCTCTAGTACAAAATGGTGTAAAAATTCATCACAACCCAACTTGTACATATATCCACCAATCAAGCGATAAGGCGTTGCACATATTACAAACTGCTTCTTCTCTAAGGTCATTATTCCTTTAGGCGTATGTCCAGTGTGCAAAAATACTACAATATCCTCTAAGTCTCGTAGGCATGGGATTTAAACTGAAAAGTTATGCATCGACATTGTGTCCTCAATGCTTTGCGCATCCTCACCAGAATTTATCCTTGATAAATGATTAGGCCCTAATTTACTCTTTTATGGTTTTAGAACAACTGTGAAATCAAATTCCTAAAAAAGAAGTATCCACCTGCAAATGTGCCCTTGCAAAAAAGGATTCTTGATTAAATACTTGTGCGCCATATGATCCATGTAGAAAATAAATGGCATTACCAACAAGTACTATCTACACTTGTGCAACATGTAAATCATAAACAAATCCTCGCACCCACTGGTTGTATAATTCTGCTCTGCAAGTGTCAACTTCCTTCTTCCAAATAAAATGGGATGATCCACAATTCCTTCTCTTGGTTGTGCTAACACTGCGCTAATTCACATGCCAGAAACATGAACATGAACATGAAATGGTTTGTCTCATGAAGGAAAGTGCAAAATAGGTGCAATGGTCAGCCTCTCCTTTAATGTTTCAAACACCTGTTGTTACGTGTCACCCCAAGAAAACTTCCCTTTAGCCTTCAACAATTCTTCCAAGTGCACAAAAATCTTTGCATAGTCTTTAATGAATTTCTTGTAATAACTGTATGTCCCAAAAATCCATGCACTTCACTTTGATTGTTAGGTTCTTCCAAACCCAAGATCACAGCTATCTTGGTTGGGTCTACCAACAATCCTTCCTTGCAAATGATATTCCCAAGTAAAGTTCCAAAAGGTGTTGTAAATATGCATTTCTTAATGTTTAGAGAGAGAGATGCTTAACTTCCTACATCTCTCAAACACAAGTCTCAAATTATCACAATGATCCTTAACCAAGCCATATATTGTCTAGTCATCCAAATATACATGCAATAATTTATGGATAAAATATTGAAAGGCTTGAACAACAATGCATGAGAACACCACTGGCACATTCTTTAATCTAAAGGGCATAATTGTATATGCAAAACTTCCCCATTCAGTGGTGAAATTTTTGTTCTCTTAGTCTTCCTTCACGATGTGCACCTAATGATAACCTGAAAATCCATTTGTGAAAGAATATATCTCATGCCCAACAACTCCCTCAAGAATTTCTTCTATGAATGGGGTGGGAAAAGGAGCAATCACAGATTAAGAATTAAGTTCCTATAGTCCACACAAATCATTATCCTCCCATCCTTCTTAATGCATATGACTATGGGGATAACCCATTCAAATTATTTAATAGGATCAATTATACCAGACTTGAGTATATTGTAAATTTCCTCCTTCACCTCCATGCACAAATTATAATTCATCATATAAGGCCTCTTTCTATTCGAGACGCGCTACTTCTTTCAAACTTGATTTTCATCTCTCCTAAGGAAGGTTGAAATCCCTTCAACTTATGATAGCCCCTCGGGAATAAGTTACGGACGTCACACGAAGTTCAATAATATTAGCCACTTCTTACTCTGACCAATAATCACCAATAAGGGCCTCTTTAGGCTCTTCCTCTGTACCAATGTTAACCTTCGTTGTCTTCATAGGAGTATGATACGTGCACACCTTCTCATCTGCGGTGTTCATAACTTCACGTATACCTTTAGTGTGGTTTACTTCCTTTTCATCTATCATATAGACCAGTTCACACTTTTCTTTTTCCTTCCAAGCGTGGACCATTTCTTCTTCATCTGATTCCTCAAGATCCAAGCGCGCCTCAAAATTAGGTTCACCAAACAACTCCAACATGAGTTCTTTCACCTTTGCGCTATCTCCCAAAGTAAAGTGCTTCATAATATGTAATGCTTCATTAATTAGAGGCTTAGTACAAAAATAATCAAAAGTTCAAATCATACCTGTAGTCATCTCTTGTTAATTTTTGTTTCTCTTTTCAACTCAACATGGACATACCATGTGCGTGCACAACCGCATAGCATGGAGTAGAACTTATGTACCCAAAGTGATGGTGGTAATGCCTCCTTGCCTTGCACCCATGTTCTCTCACAATCATGGACGTGATGAGAGGCAAGAGACTTCACATGAAATTCACAAGTTTACATAGGTACATTTCTCTAAGTAAACCTAGTAGAAAAAGTGATTCTCACTTCTCATCATCGCAAAAGGCTGCCTCTATGTGTTGCCCACCAACACACTATTTTCCCATGTAGAGTATAGACCAATATGTTTCTTCTATCCCCTTCATTCGGTCACTCGAGTTTCCATGGCGTGTAAAATGCATTGTGGTTCCCTTGAGCAATATACCTTGGTACGAGTTACATCCTATCCACCTCACCATACGCGGCCTAATCATTCTAGTGACTCTTCCTTTAACCTCGTGCATGACCATCTCATATGTTCTATGAGCATAAATATCATAGGCAATATTATTAGTGTCAATTACAGATCGCACGTCTTCCCACTAAAGGATGCCTTCCTTTGATGGTCTTATATTCTCTAGATCATGCACCATATGAACATAGATTCTATTAAGTTCCTCTTCACTCAAGGGCTCAACATAAGGCTTTTCCTTCTTATCATGAAGGGGTATGATCATGTGCTCCTCAACATTCTCAAAACTGATGTACCTTTTGTTAAAACACAAATCAATATTATTCACATAGCACCAGGGCCATCCAAGTAACGCTAGAAAATTGTCTTCTTCTACAAGTTCCAATACCTCAAATTCCCCAATAAACTTGGCTCCCTAAATGGTAATAGATGCATCCTTCAGTACCCTAAAATGAATTTCCTAGTCTAGTTCACCATATATAACACATTTGAAGATGGCTAACATTTTGGTTTACCCACGATTCCATGCATCCAAAGTTAAAACATTTACTTCGCGCAGTATCAATCGGTATGTTATGCAACAACCATCCATCAATTATTGCATCTAATGTAATCTCCTTGTCAAATTCATGATTATGAGGTGGTATATTTACGTGAAGTATCCATCTCTCGTGCTCGGACCCATTGCGCGTTACTTTCTCTCTTAGTTATTCCCCTAAAAAAGGAATGATGTTCTCGACACAACATCCTACACACCTTGAATTCATCTACATCTTTCGTGGGAGCTCAACCTTCTTTTCTTGCTCCCTCTCACGTGATTTCTCTTTCAAGAATTATATATCTCCTGCAGTTCTCGATGACTCCCATAACTTCCTAATAGACTTCCTTCTGGTGCGCAACATCTGGATACTTAACATGTATCACTTCCTCCCTTGTAATGAGAGGCTTAGCCTTTAGATGCTCAAGTGTGCACATGGCTTCAACACATGTTGTAACCATAACAATTTGAAACTTAGAATCAAATGTCTTCTTAGGCATCCACTAATTAGAAACATCGCAATGTGCCTTAATCATCCCTGCACCCTTATCCTGCTTCTTATTCTTAGTCATGTGCTCATACAAATCTGGGCATTCCTCTAACTTGTGTTATTTCCCACACTATGATAAAATATTATCCGGAGGGAACTCACGTTGATAATGATCAGGAGATCCACAAGTATAGAAATTTCCTCTAGTAAATCCTCCTCTTCCACCACTGCTGCTCCCTCGACCTCTATATCCTCCACGAAATCCTCTATTCTCAAGTTATCTTTGTTATTGTGCCCCTTATTATTTTGTCTTTTCTTATCTTTAGAGCTAAATTCCACTCTAGTCTAACACACTCCTGCCTATCTCAATGGATTTATGGATGTGATCAATCTATCTACAGTCAATGGTGTTATGAGTATTGGTATTACAAATCTTAGAATACATGGACACCTTATTTTGAATAGCGTCTTCGCAACAAAGGACAATCCCAAACATCATGGTTCAAGTGAAAGACCTCATGCAATCTAGTAGTAATGTGTGCACTGACTTACGTGGGAAATTATCCTTAGTATTTCCTTCAACCTCAAATCTATGCACCAAATACCACTTCCCGTCTCATGAGATGAATTAGTAGAGAGCTTCTCAGCTTTTTTTTCCATATATGTAATAAACACTTCCAATAATGGGCTCACTATAGTGTCAATGATCCCAACCTCCTTAATGTGCATAGGTTCTTCCAAAACCTTGTGTTATTCCGTAAAAGTCGTATAAGATAGCACCCGTCTGAAAGGAGTTAATAATCCACCAAAAAACTATTGTGCATATTCATTGGGATGGATATCATAAGAAAACTTGGACAAAAAAGTTTTGAAAAGCACATCATACTCTTGCACACTCTCGGATACACCATGCTTGATGTATTTGAGTGCACTAATACTCTTCTTCTCAAAATTTGGAATATGAAACTCAGCTAGAAATGTAGAGTGCAGAACATCATAATCCACCGATCGATGCACGAGTCACACTTTTGTACCGATTATGTACGCTCCCTTAAAGAGTAGTAACAAACTGACTTGCTTTTCTATCTGAGGTTGTAATTCCTTTAGTGTGCCATAGTAGCTCAAACTTGTGCACATGTTACGATGGATCTTAAATTCCTCTATAATATTGAAAGTAGAGAGAAATTTCATAGAAAACGTGAGGAGTGTGTTGTGGTTGTAAATTTTACTAAGGTGGTTGTTATGGTTGTGGACCTTACCCACCAGGATGCGAACAAGATCCTCCAATAGTATTTCCTCTAACTATTGATCCACCCGATCTACTAGATCAAGATCCTATGGATCCTCCCGATCCTCCCGTGCCTCCTACCATGGGTAGTGGACCCATTAATGTACTTTCTTGTGTCCCATCTATAGTGCTAAACCGAACTCCCATGGTATGTGAAGTACCAGTACTCCTAGTAGTAGTCCCAATAATCGCACGCCCACACTCTATCCCGATGATGCACTGAAAATATCCCTCCAATTAGACCTCAAAATAACGACGTCGTATGCTTTGCCATAGGTGTGTTTATTATCGATGTATAATTCAATGCAAAATGATATCTACTTATAGCTGCTTGATTACCTACACTATCCTACTTCTCAATGACTACTTCTGGAACTAGAACACCATGTGCAAGGGCTAATTGGTGCATGTTCATGGTCCTCAATCTCTCCTATGATGTGCTTTCATCGAAGCCAAAGGGGATTCTCTACCATGCTTACCCATTGTAGGGAATACGATACCATGGCTCCTCATCTTCACGGGAGCTTCAAAATCATTTGTGAACCATCATTCTCATCAACTCCATTGCCTCCATAACTTCCCTTGCGTGCCAATTCCCTCTCTCAAGTTTCATTATACTTGAGTCATCTTTCCTCTCTTTGTCTTTCTACCGCTATGTCCTCCATATTTAACCTCACTTGATCTTTCCCCTATGTGTGGGGAGGATTTTCTAGCCATATGGAGGTGCTATAAATCCATATCTATCATCAAGATCTTAATCACCATTGGTATAGTTCACAAATACGATCATGCGGGCTCATGCAAGAATCAAAACTCAGCCTCTTTTAGACACAAGTAGAAATATCGTACTCCAATTTATAATTGCACAACACACCAACCAACTAGTGATCTACAACTCTAGTCCAATCCACATCAAGCATCGAATAATGTCTGGTAATCTTCCTACGTCCAAAACTTTGGCATATAACTCCAAATCTTTTCATGTGCATATGTTGCCAACCACTCATACAATTCTACTAGAAAGATGCAAAAGAAAGTCTCATAAAGTGTGTCATAAAGGTTGTCTTCCACCCATCGGCATGCATTGAAATCAGGTCTAGTGTTATATTTCTGAGTAAAATTATCTTGTCTGTCTTCAACCCAACTTTCAATACTCTCAAGATTCAATCGATATGCCATCTGCATGTAACATCCTGATAACAAGTTTGAAAATAGGTCAGGAAAATAGAACCAAAATGTAGTCCTTGCTTAACTACTCACATGCATAGGCGCACTAACACTTCATCCAAAGAGATCTAAATTCTCACCAAAGCGCACGAAGCTACCATGTCCCTCCTTTGTACTAGCTTGTCAAGATGTTAGCATGCATATTCATGATTACCATTATCAAAGCATACATTCAGATGTAGATCATTATAGATATCATAAGGAAACACATGTAATAAGGAAACATAACAGATCAAACAAGTACTAAGATCAATTGCACCATGTGAACACCATATTTAGATCATATCAATAACCATAATCCATCCACATTGATCCATTAACAACCAAAATATTACATAACAAAAGTTGAATACATCACAATAATAATACCAGTCTCCATAGATTTATGCGCGATAGAAATCATCATAAAGCAACATAACAAGATACAATACATGTGGTTTCTAATACATGGTACCCAACATAATGAAGTACATATATATATATATATATATATATATATATATATATATATATATATATATATATATATATCAAAGTGGTGACTTTCCTTCACCACCCATGCATTCTCAAAATAGGTTGCATGCTTAAAATAGGCATTCATACATACAAAGGGAACTATAAAGCATGCATGCTTTTCTAGTAATAGATTAGATCTCTAAATAAACCGTGTTTTAATCTTATTATCATCTCAATCCATGCATGACCCTATATCTTCACTTGCATGTAGTTTATCTCCAAAAATAGACATTCCTTGATCCTAGAGTCTCCTTGCTTTTCTCTTTGGTGTGATCCGCACTCCAACTAGATTTTTCTATTTTTAGCATGTATATGTAAAATCAGCTAAGTCCTGGAACTTATCTGTCTCGGTGTGAGCCTTCCACATGCCACCTTTCTGGACCTTGCATGCATTCACCAACCTCACTTGCATGCCTCACTACCTGTACATGCTTTTATGATACTTAGTCAATTTTTCCAACCCAACAAAAGTGCTTGTGAACACACATGTTCATTATTCTTCCTATTAAACCCCTTCTCAAGATTCTTACAAAGAACTTGAGAAACTACTAAGATATTTAATATAGGCTTACTCAAAGCATGGAAAGGATTTCCATCGGGTTGTTTGGGACTATTATTTCCTTCCCAAAGAATTTGGGATTCTAGGCTTATTGGATGTTGGCCTCCAAGGAACTGTCATCATGTGTGCCAAATAGATTGTTCATTCCATTATTTGTTTGGAGAAATGGAAAATTATTTTCACAACTACATTTATGAGGGTTCTCCTCAAGGTTACAAGACCTAAAAGGGATTGAATTTCCAAAACCTACTTTTTGTTAAAGCTCCAAAGTGAAATTGGTTGGCTTGTTTATTATCCAAAGTATTTAGAAATCTTGGGAGAAAGGCAAACCACATTTGGTTTAGGACAGAGATGATTTTGTAAATGGGCTATCTATTGATTCCCACTTGGTGTGGCGTTCACCGATCATTACATTCCATAATATTCCTCTTGCAAAGGTTTCTAGATTTATGCCCTCAAGTTTTTAGGTGAGGGAATCACATGTTGTAGGACATCTTTAGCCATCAATGTTGGAAAAGTTTGACATGGGCCAAAGTAAAGGTTAAATTATCATTAACCAATAGTGACCATGAATCTTATCAAGCCATTCTTGAATTTATTCTTGATGAGATGTAACAAAAATTGAGATTGCATCCTCTAGGCCTTAGTGGAAGGACTGGAAATGATTTCAAGATATGCATTTCATCAATTATTTGTTTGGTATAGGTTATGCTTTACTATCTCCCAAGCTTCCAATGGTGGATAAACTCAACTTTTTGTTGGTCCTTTCATTCTTTTGTTTAGTGTTGTTAACACATATTTTCTATTATCGGTTTTCCATTCTTGAGCCCAAGCTTGTTCCTTTTGCATGGTGTATTCTTTATCAATGTTTACCATTTGATCGTAGGTTCATTCACCTTGGGGTTCCCAATCCTCATTGCCCATTTTTGGGGAAATTGAAGTTGTTATGCACCTTTTCTAGTTTTTTCAAAAACTCAAACCATCTGGGCTTGAATTCATGACTTCTTTCAGTCATTTTGATCATAACCCTTATTTTGGAAGCACATATTATTAAGAGATTGGTCGGGTTTTCCCATGACCTTTGCCCAAGTTTGAGTGCTGCTTTGAGTGGAAATTATTTTTTCATCTAGAAAGAGTTGAACTCGGCTCTTTTTTCTCATTTTGGTGTAGATTGCAATCTTTCAACTTTCAAAAAGTGATTATTGTACCTAATGTGTTATTACATATTCAAGTTAAAGCTTGAAAGGTGGCATTGGAGGTTCCCAACTCTAGAATCATTTGAATCATTCGGAAATGGCCCTTGTATTGTTGATTGTGTTTTACATCCCTCTGCCACTCAAAATTCATCTTCTAGGGGCTAAGGTCATTAGCGTAGTCGTTCTTATCACTACTCATGTAGTCGTTTTGGGTGGGGTCACCTCCTCGCTGTCACTCTCCTCCTCTAGCCTGGCTCGTCGGGAGGGTGGGGCTTACCACATCCTCACGATCATATTTTTTTGGTTTCCATCAACTACTAGCAATTTTCCTCGACTAGCATTGACCATTTCACTGCTATGGCAAGGGGGGATTCAGCCCTAGGAAAACTAGGCGGTTGACTATAGTGTCGAGAACTTAGGGGCACCTAAATCTAAATATTTCCCTTATTGTTCATTATTTTTAGAACTTACCATTACAATGATTTACCTGAAGATTCAATATTGATTGATGAATTTATTTATATTATTATATAGTAACATAAATTTCATGCATATGCATAACAAGACAATATAAAAATAAATATGGCATATTTATGAGCTCATATGATTTTGTCATTATTTTTCTCAATTTTCTTTGTCTTGTTATTATTATCTTCCAGCCAAAATCCTGAGCGCGACCACCTTATCCAAGTGTTTTCTATTCACCTCTATCACCATTTTTGTCAAGGCATTGCTCACTGGTCATCGGTGAATTCGATTAACTTTATTGTCATATGGGTTGTATGAGGTGGTTTTTTCATCTTTTGTTCTATGAAAGCTTCCTCTTTAACATTGAACTCGGGTTTGTCCATGTGTTTTTGCATACTCCAGAAAGTTACTTTCTAGTGTGTATATTTACACCCTTGGGATCTACCAACTCTAAACCATATAACTACTCTTACACAAGGGTTCTCGGAAACCTTACACATATGATATTTTAAGGGTCATACACATACCCCAAGTCCGGTGTCTTCAAAATTTATTCTTCCTTATTCCTACCAAAAAATTTTCCCTTGGTAATATGTGTCTCGCACTGGAATTGGGCCTTCTTTGATGCACCCCCATACTTTCCTAATGGCACACTACCACTCTTTTCTTGTTCTTCATCACCTCCCATGAGGCCTTTCCTCCTCGCGGTCATCATACACCTTTGTGTCATTATTTGATTCTTCTTCTCTAACCTCATCTCCTCCTTCCACTTCAATTTTTACGAAAGCGAGACAAAGGCATTTTAGGGTGCTTATAAGCTTTTGAGAGAAGCATCTACATGGTGGAGCAACATAAAGGTGAAGGAAATATCACTCGAAAACATCACTTAGGAGTGGTTTGTCTCCTTGTTTCGACAGAGGTGGTTGCTCTAACTTGTTTTTGATAGAAATATTTCTAATTTCCAAAAGCTTGAGAAGGAGGCATGAGGTTACATTATATTTGGAAAAGTTCACGAGACTTCTAAAATATGTGCCACAATATCAAAAAGATGAAAGATTCAGGATTAGAAAATTCATTTTGGAATTAAGGCCCCAAATTGGCACAAAATTTGATATTCATGGACCTTCAACTATGGAACAGGTCTTTGAGAAGGCATTAAAACAAGAACAAAAACTAAAGACCTTGTTTGAAGCATGAAGGGATTTTAAGGAAAAAGGAAATCAATCTCAATGTCCCTTCAACTCCACTCTATTTCGGAAGAATAATTGGAAGGATAATAAGCATGGGAATGTAGGTGCAAGGAAGAGATTCAAAATAGGTGGTAATTTTAGAAATGGTAATGGGCATAAACATGAGAATGGAAATGGTAATGGAAGTTGGAATGGGAACATGAACAATGACAATGGAAGAGGTGGAAATGACAATACGTTTTACGAGGAAATAAGGGTCTAAAGGACGAGATGCTTCAAGTGTGGAGGAGATCATTATGCTAATCAATGTCAAAAAAATGATAGGGGAAAACAATAGGCCTCCACTTAAGAATCAATGAGAAACATTTTAACAACGGATTCATGCAAAGCGATTGATAACCACTAGGAAGACCATCAAGTAACTCCCATTAAGGCATCAGGTAAACTTTTTGGCTATCCTATTTCAATTTTGATAAATACAGAGAAACTGAAATCTTTGTAGCCCCAAAAATTTTAAATAAAATACCTAGAAATGCTAGTTTTATGGCTAATCCTTGGTCGAGTTCAATATGGAAATTGAGTGATAGGAAGGTAGAGTAATTTATCTTTGAAGTTGAGTTATAACTTGCAAAATTTGTGACTGATTAATCGTATGTTGTGCCCTTGGGATCTTATGATGTAATTCTTAGGGTTAACTTGTTGAGGCAACATCGTGTAAAAGTTGATTGTTTCACCAAGATCGTTTCATGCCTTGATGACAAAGGTAAGGTTGTATATATTCAAGGAATCAAAAGAGGAATAAGCCTTAGGTAAATTTCTGCAATGTAACTAAAAAAGAAAAGAGAAAGGGGTGCATCATGTATGCAGTGCATATCCAAGATATGGAAGACGAGAAGGAACCATCCATTGAGGATTATCCTTTTCTCCAAGATTTCCATGATATTTTTCTTGATGAACTACTAGGACTCCCACCTCGTAGAGAATTTTATTTTTCATTGACATCCTTCCTGGATCTAAGCCACAGTCTAAAGAACCTTACTGAATGATTACAACTGAGTTGTTCAAGTTAAAATCCCAATTGCAAGAATTGTTAGCTAAGAGAGCAATTTGTCCTAGTCTATCTCCTTAGTATTGAGTTGTGGAGCTCAATTACTTTGGATTACCATGAAATATGAAACTTGCTAGAAAAACACGGTAATTGACATTGTTTATGGAGGGACCGACATCAGTCACCTATGACCGACATCGATTATGGCTAACCGACGCGTCGGTTTACGTGCGCAGAGTGTTTTATTTAACTCTTGGGAATTATAATTATTTTTAGTATTAAAGTATATCTATTGATTTTAATTATATGGCTAAGTGCCCTAAGTTTTTATATGCCTATATAAACATGAAAGGTAGGGTTTAGAAGTAAGAATTAAGAAGAACTTGCAAAAGTTGATGATTATTGTGAGAATAATTACAAGAGAGAGAATTCTTGGTGAAGAATTAAAAGCTTGAGAGTAAGAAAATATTGTACATATGAGAGGTGTGGAAGATTGTAAATCTTCATTGTATATCTTGTGAAATCTTTGGATAATAGATTGGCTTGTTTCTTGGTGGACGTAGCCCACACTGGGTGAACCACATTAAATCTGGTGTTGATTTATATCTCTTGTTTTATGTATTTCTTCTATTAGAATATTCATTTTTATTTGCATGTATGTTTAGATCTGATGTATTATCTATATAACCAAAGTGTGTTAACCCCAACAGCGGCATCGATCTTTGTTTGAGGGTTTTGTGTGTTGACATATTTACTCACAGAGGGTTTTTTGATTGAGTGGGAGCTACAATAATGGAAGAAGAAAACAAATACAAGGTAGATAAGTTTGACGACTGAAATTATCAATTATGGAAGATGTAGATTGAGGATTATCTATGTCAAAGAGATTTGTATTTATTGTTGGATGAGAAGTCTATACCTTCAAAGATGGTGATGAAGAATGGAATATTCTTGTGAAAGGCTTTGGGATCTATAAGATTGAGCCTGGCATCATCTGTGGCTTCTAATATTATAGAAGTGACTTCTACGTTAGGGTTAATGAAATCTCTTATTAATTTATATGAAAAACCTAGTGCTTCAAATAAAGTTTATTTGATGAAGAAACTATTTAGTTATAAGATGCATGAAGGTGGATCTGCATCTATTCATTTGAATGATTTCAAATCTATTGTAAATCAATTAAAATTGGTTGATATACCATTTGATGATGAAGTGAAAGCACTTTTATTTTTATGTTCTTTTCCTAATAGTTGGGATAACTTGGTAATGGTTGTTAGTAATACAACATCTGTTAATAATATTTTGAAGTTTGATGATGTGGCTAATATAATATTGAATGAAGAAATTTGTAGGAAGAGTATAGAGGAATCATCATCTGGGAATGCTTTGAATGTAGAAAGAAGGGGAAGGAAGAAAGAGAGATCCAAGAGTAAGAGTAATGGGAAATCAAAGTCAAGGGATAGAAGATCAAAATCTAGAGGTAAGGGAATTACCTGTTGGAAATGTGGAAAGAAAGGACATGCAAAGAAAGATTGTTGGTCAAAGGGTAAAGAGAACCAAAACCATATAAAGGTAAATAAGTAAATATTTTTCCATCGAGGTAATGCAAGATCCTCGTATTCTTTCTATAAGCTAGGAAAAATACACTACTAACAAGGAAGTAAAAATACTAACAATCATACATGCTCCTTCACATTCCATAGCAAACCTCGAATGGGATATGAAACTTGGATTGAGCCCCAATTGCGTGATATGTAGGTGATTTTCTTCAAGACATAGCAAGGCCTTCCTGCAACAATGATCCATTTACTTTGCACCAGATGGTAAAAAAGATTATGGATTTAGGGTGCTTCCATATGAGGCTATTTGGGCATTAGGACGAGGCAGAAGGATGTTCTTTGCTCAAAGGATGCAAGAACTTAGATAGGGCATTCAAGCTTATTCTCCATGTGTTTAGAGGGGAGGGGTAAGGCTATATTTATAACCTAGGGAAGTGATTAACTTAGAATAATTTAAGTAATCGTGATTTGAAAATGTGGGCAAGATTAGGTGAGTGGGGACCACAAAGAATGGGTGAGGATTTGATTTTATATTTTTAATTCATAATTGGAGGATTTTATGTGAGTGGGGACCACGAAGAATGGGTGAGGATTTGATTTTTAATTTTTAATTTTTAATTCAATAGTAGAAAAACATGGAGAATAATGACATGTGGTGTGAATTGGGTTTTTTTAATTTAAAATGGATAATTACTCAAATTATATTTGATTAATTTGAAGTGTATTTTTGTGTGAAATAAGGTAGGGAATTAATTGATTTAGGACAGATGTGAAATTAGGGTGTCTACATTTGATCGAAAATCAATTTTAACTAGTAATTGTGCACACACTTAACTTTGCTTTGTATTGATTTTCAATATAAAAAAATTGACTATTATATCCTTTTGTATTTTTAATAAAATAACTAAAACTAAAAGTACTATGTAAAAACATAAAATAGAGAGATGAATCACTAGCAATTTAACACAATAATTGATAACGGAGTTCGGCACTCGTGACCCTACGTCTCGGGTCGGTTGAATGGGACTGATCTATTAAAACCTTGAAAAAAATCTTTACAAATATTTATACAATAATATGATCATCTCATCACATTCCTCTACCAAAAATAATAGTTGTCACTTTTACTTCATCTCAAAATTCCATCTCTAACTCAAGTTATGAGCAAAACAATAACACGGTCACTTTCAGTGTCTATACTAGTAAAATAGAGCTCAAAGTATTATCCTTTTATCCATAGTGGTCAAAGTATTATCCTTTTATCCAAGTGGCCGATGTTCAAATCCCATTCCATTCCATGTGGGGTGCCCATTCCATTCCAAGTGGGCCGCATTTCTCATAGGGATAAGATCCCACATTCAAGGCACCTTAGGAGGAGATGTGGTTTAAGTGTAGGCGACCTAGAAATATATATTGGTTAAGAATAGCCATGTGACTTGGTCCTCCTTGGTTTAAGCACTTATTTTACATGCCAATCTTTGAATGGTTGGGAATATGCTATTTATGGTGCATTTGGAAGGGATAAATAATAGGTTGACAAAATTAATTGGAAATTAAATAATGTGGCCAATGTGGAGTAATAAATGGGTGTGGCCAATTTTTTATTTATTTATTTATTTATTTTCCATATTGCCATGTGTCACATTTTCATTGGTCCACTTGGCGAGCATGCACGTGTTCAACCTGCGTGTTATCCCCAAAATTTGTCAGTTACCCGAAAATTTCAGCGAGCCATAACTTTTGCATACGTGCTCGATTTCTGCAAATAAGATATCACCAAAAAGTCTAATTTTTCCCTATGCAATGAAACTGAATACAATTGATTCTGAGAAGATCTTAGATCGGTGTTACTTGATGAGGATCCTCTGGATCATTTCTCCCCACTAAGAAACTTTTGGACCCCAAAAGTCAACTTAATTGGTGAATAGGTGAGGGTACAACTCCCTCAACTTTCCAGTTTCCATCCATTTAGCCTTGTTTAGATGCATGCCTTTAAACCCAACATGAAGATACTCAATATCACCACTTCGTGAAGTTCTTACCTTCCTGTCCAAAATGATGTCTTCCTGCAACTCATCAAGATACTCAGAGCAAAATCATCAATGGAAGGCACTATGTTAGCATCATCATGATCAATGATCATAGGCGGTTCATACAATCTTAAATTCTCAACATTTACAACTGAGTATATTTGCATATAAGGAGGTAAATCTAACCGGAAAGCGTTGTTACCAATTTTTTCCAATATTTGGAATGGACTATACCGTATAGGTTTCAATTTTTTACCTTCACTTGTCAGTCTTTCCCTACGATGTGAAGCCAAACCGAATCATAAACTTTTAACTTGCAATCAGTTTTATGTTTATCATCCCCGGATTTTTACTTAGCATAACTTTTCTCCAATTGTTCATGGACATATTGATGAACCTATTGAATTCTCTGAACAAATATTTTAGCCCTGTCAGAATCACTTGAACCATTAACAATAGTTTCATGTCCATAATATACATCTAAAGGAGAACTAGGCAGATATCCATAACAAGTCTCAAATGGATACTTTAAAGTGGAAGAATGTAAGACACGATTATAAGCATGTTGCACATAATATAGATGTTCATCCCATAATTTAGGATGTTTACCACAATAGCCCCTAAGTAAATGTACTACCATGCGGTTTACAACCTATGTTTGACCATTGGTCTGTGGATGAAAAATGTGCTCTTTTTAAATTTTGTGTCCATCAACCCCCACAATGTTGACCAAAATTCCCAAGAAATCTAGAATCCCAATCAGATATAATTGAAGTAGGTAATCCAAAGTGAACCCAAACAAACTGAAAAAACAAATGTGCAGTTCCCTCACCAGTTATCTGTTTAGTACATGGAACCAACACACACATTTTGCTAAATCTATCCACTACCACATATAAGTAATCATGTTTCTTCCGTGTCATGGGCAAGCCTCCTACAAAATCCATGGAAACACTTTCCCAAGGCCTTGTCGGAACAGGAAGAGGAGTGTAAAGTCCTAATTTCCTGTTACTTGGCTTACTTTGTGGCACAAAGAACACATCCCTTAATATATTTGTTTACATGTTCATGCATTCTAGGCCAATAATAATATTTCGTAAATGTGCAACCTGTCTTACTAACACCAAAATGCTTTGAAATAAGAGAAGTATGTTCTTCCCTAATCATATGCACACGTTCATTTTTACGGAATACAAAGTTTACAGAATAATACAACAATCCTTCATGCAAATGATAATCTTTTTCTCCTACTTGTTTCCCACTTACTAGATCCTCATACACTTCTCTAAAATCAACATCATTAACATATTGTTCCTTATAACTAACATGAGCCAAAGAAATATGCTGCAAAAGAATAGATGCTACTACCATTGGTGGTCTAGATAACATGTTGGAAACCTTGTTTTAGATACCTTTTTATGCACGATTACAAGATGAAATTGTTGCAAAAATACCATCCACTGAAATGTCTAGATAGCTGCAATTTGGTTTGTGTTTGTAAATCTTGAAGTCATTGATGGTCAAGTATGTATAATTGTTTCTTTTCCCATTAAATAATGCTTCCAATTTTTAAAACTTTGAACCAAAGCATAGAACTCTTTATCATAAGTTGGATAGTTTCTTACTACACTTGTAAATGTGTTTGAATGGTAACACATTGGTCATTTTTTCTACATCTAAACTGCCCCCATTTCATAGTCACTATCATCTGTCTCAATCTCAAATGAATGTTGTAAATCTGGAAGTGCCAAGATCGGAGCGGTACTTATTTTCTCTTTCAGTGTGTCAAAATCTTTTTGTTGTTTTCCTCCCCACTGAAAGACTTGTTTAATACTTGTCAAAGCATGCAAAGGAGATGCAATATATGAGAAGTTAGCAATAAATTTCTCTAGTACTAAATTGCACCTAGAAAACTTCTAACTTCCGTCACATTAGTGGGTCTAGGCCATTTTACAATAACCTCTATTTTTGCAGGATCAATTTTCAATTCTCCATTTCCTACAACATAACCCAAGTAAATTAAAGATGTTTTACCGAATTCACATTTTAACATCTTCAAATATAATTTCTCTTTCCTTAGTGCATCTAAGACTTTTTAGATGTGTTTAACATGTTCATCCCATGATTTAATGAAAACAAGAATATCATCTAAGTAGATAATAACGAAATTATCAATGAATGGTCTAAAGATATCATTCATAACTCTCATGAATGTTGCCGGTGCATTGCACAATCCAAAAGGCATCACTAACCATTCAAACAATCCCTATTTTGTTTTAAAAGAAGTTTTCCAAACATCACCTTCTGCAATTCTTACTTGGTGATAACCACTTCTTAAGTCTAACTTATTGAAATAAATTACCATTTTTAAATGATCCAAGTAAATCATCTATTCTAGGAAGAGGGTAACAATTATTTATAGTAATCTTGTTTAAAGCATGTAAATCAATGCACATTCGCCAAGTGTCATCCTTCTTAGGAACCAAAATAATTGGCGAACCACATGGGGATGTACTTGGACAAATTATACCTTGAACCAAAAGTCCCATTACCTATCTCTTGATTTTCTCATTCTCTACTATTGACAACCTGTACATTTTGTTATTGGGAAGAGGTGCATCCTGAAGCAACTGTATCTCATGTTGAACCCCTCTTTTGGGAGGTAGACCTTGTGGATCTTGAAAAACATCGCCAAAATTAGAAATATTTTTTTATCAATTCATCCTTATGTTTTAGATCACAATTCTCAAAAGCCATCTCATGTTCTTTCTCTTTGGATTCGACCACCATGAGCACAAAACTTTTTCTTGAGTTTACAAGCCTTTTCATTTGACTGCAGTTACAAGGATACATTATTCTTTTCACAGTGAACTCTAACAATAAACTCATTTCCATCCTTTATAAGAAAATATTTATTTTCTTCCCTATAGAATATTTCTTTACAATCATACAAATAAGGACTTTCCAAAACCACCCCACAAATATCCAAAGGAACTACATCCAATTCAACCTCATCTATAAACTTGTTTGTAATGGAAAATTTGAAAGTACAAATTTTAGTTACCTATAGTTTCGCATCATCACAAACCCAACCCAAAGGATAAGGCTTATGATGTGGATTAGTTTTGAGTCCTAATTTCTTTACAACCTCCTCATAAATCAGATTAGCTTGAAATCCACTATCAAAAAGAGTATCAATTTTTGTATGTTTTGAAATCACTCTAATGTGGAAAATCTCATTCCTTTTCTTATCATCATGTATAGTTTGTTTACTAGAAGAAGATGCAACATTTTTAGTACTATTGTTGGAAATTGAAAGAGTTGATTTACCTTGAAATCTCATAGTTGTGATATTCGTTTCATCACTTGAATCGACCCAAGATCAAGAACTGCAGTGTTTGTTTTCTTTTCCTTTCCTTTCTTAACCATCCATTTAGGTTTCATTTCGGATGTAATTTTTAACATTTAGACTCATCATGGTTCTTTTTACAATAATTACAAAATGGTTTTTCATCTTCCTTCTTAACAGTAGAGTTTTTCTTATGCTTATCCTTTCCTTTTCCATGTTCTTTCAAATCTTTTCCTTGATTACTTATTCTTTTGTTTAAAAGAAGAGGAAGAGGACTCCTTTTCATTTTCCCTCGTACTTCCAAATGGGTTTCTTGAACACATACTACATCAAGATTAGTAGGACATAAAACAAGTATCCCATGCCTTAGATAACTATGCAATCCACCGATATATTTAAGCATTGTTTCTTACGTGTTTAGGAAATTCCTGAATTAGAGACCTTTTCCTAAATTCTTATGTGTAGTCTTGAACACTTTTTCCCTTAGCTTGTCTTAATGTTTTCCAATCCATCATAGCTTGTTGCTTATAACCAAGAGGATAAAATTGTTGCCTAAGACTTGAAACAAATTTAGACCAAGAAGTGATTGCTTTACCTTTGGTTTCTTCCACTTCTGAAGCTTACTCTCCCACCAAATGAGTGTTGTGCCACCCATCTAAAGAGTTTCCAAATGAATCTTTGCTTCATCATCAACAATTATCTGAACCCTACAATATACTTCTATCTGTTTGACCCAATTATCCAACTTCTCTGCATTTAGCTCTCTAGTATACATTGGCAATTCAAACTTGATATCTAACTTTAATGAAGGAAAATCATATTTCAAAGGGTCTCCTTTAGGATTATCAGAACTAGAGATTTATTCTTTCTTACCTTCTCTAGTTCCCTTTTCCCTTTGTCTATCTTGGTACATTTCTTCCACCATTTCCTTCATCTATAGGAATGATTGACGAAATTTTTCTTCCTCTCGATCCACCATTGTAGGAATTCAAGACCGTCTAGTACCAATTTTGGGATCTCCTTCAACTAACTCTCCTTCACCCTTCTTAGATCGAGACCTTGTTAACATCCAAAACACAACTTGCAATCCAAAATCATCAATCAACCAAAAATCAGTCAAAACCATCTCGATACCAATTATCTAAAAATCAATTCTAACTAGAAATTGTGCACACACTTAACTTTGCTTTGTATTGATTTTTGATATAAAAAATTGACTATGATAACCTCTTGTATTTTTATAAAAGAACTAAAACTGAAATTTTTATGTAAAAATAGAAAATAAAGAGATGAATCACCAGCAATTTGACACAAGAATTGATAACGGAGTTTGACACTTGTGGCCTACATCTCTGGGTCCGGTTGAATGGGACCGATCTATTAAAACCTTGAAAATAAATCTTTACAAATATTTCTACAATAATATGATCTTCTCATCATGTTCCTCTACCAAAAATAATAGGAGTCACTTTTTACTTCATCTCAAAATTCCATCTCTAGCTCAAGTTATGAGCAAAACAATAACACAGTCACTTTCCCGTGTCTATACTAGTAAAATAGAGCTCCTTTTATAACACTTCCAAACGCATGACATAGTGGTCAAAGCCTTATCCTTTTATCCAAGTGGCCCAAGTTCAAATCCCATTCCATGTGGGGCACATTTTTCATAGGGATAAGATCCCACATGCAAGGCACCTTAGGAGGAGATGTGGTTTAAGTGTAGGCAGCCTAGAGATGTGCATTGGCTAAGAATAGCCATGTGACTTGGTCCTCCTTGGTTTAAGCACTTATTTTAGGTGCCAATCTTGGAATGGCTGGGAATATGCTATTTTTGGTGCATTTGGAAGGGATAAAGAATACGTTGACAAAATTAATTGGAAATTAAATAATGTGGCCAATTTTTTTTATTATTTATTTATTTTCCATATTGTCATGTGTCACATTTTCATTGGTCCGCTTTTCAAGCGTGCACGTGTTTAACCTACGCATTATCCCAAAATTTGTCGATTACCTAAAAATTTGTCAATTACCTCGAAAATTTCAGCGAGCCATAACTTTTGCATATGTGCTCTAATTTCGCAAACGATATATCGCGGAAAGCTCTAATTTATCCATATGTAATGAAAATGACTGCAACTAATTCTGAGAAGATCTTAGATCAGTTTTTCTCAGTGAGGATCATCTAGATCAACATTTTCCCCTCTTTTGAAGGGTACTATGAAAGTAGTGTTCTTTCAAAGAAAGTAGACGAGATGGGGAAGAATTCAATCTACTTTTCTATAAGCAAAAAGTAGGAAAAATGTTTGTTAGGGAGAATAGAAGGTGGTGAGTGAAAGATGTCATGGTATCCTCCAAGAAAAAAATTCATAAGAAGATGTGATTATGGACAGATATGATGATGCCCCCTCGAGAGGGTTGATGAGAATGGAATATATGACAAAGCTCTCGAAAAGAGGAGAGATGAATTCTGCGAAGAAGACGATGATAATGGAGTGGAAGAGATTGGAATGACTGCATGATGCAAATGGAGAAAGGATTCAATCGGCCTTGAATGCTAGGTGTGAGGGTGTGTGGAAAGATGAAATGGGAAAGAGAAAAGGGAATGGATAGGATTGGGGGTTGATTATGAGAAGAGTAAGAAAGGTGAATGGTTATGGAGATAGGGGAGGGACAAAAAAAGGAATGAAAGAGGTAGAAAAGAATAAGAGAGAGGGATGATAGGGGAAGAAGGGAATGATGAAGGAAAAACAAGGAGAAGATAGGAAAATGACAGAGTAGAGGGTGAAGGTATGAAATAGAGAGATGTGCCAAATGAAGGAAGCAACAGAGATAATAAAGAGGGATGCATGAAAGTGAAAGAAATGATAGAGCTAAGAAAATCAAGAAATGGGGAAGGATAAATAAGAAGGAGAAGACGAGGTGGGAGTAGGGGGTAAAATTGACAAAAATTGAAAGAGGACAAAAGAAGAAGTAGAACAGAGAAAAAAAAGAAACTATGAGGGGCAAGGAAAGTGTGAAAAAGAGTAGAGAAAAGAAGAGAAACAAATACAGAATGAACGAAAAGGTAGGGATGGTATAAAAAAGGAGAAGTGGTGCGAGGAAGACCAAGGCAAAGAATATGGAACAGACCGTATGGAGATGCATGTGGAGGGTGGTATGATAAAAAAATAGGACAACGCTAAAGAGCTAGGTTATCGATGGGGAAGTAAGGAGGAAACGTGATGGAAAAAGGGGAAGAAGACGATACAGGGGAAGGGAAATAAGATGAGGGGTGGGAGAGAGAAGAGGATAATAGAGAAAATGAAGTGGAAGGAAGGGAATACAGAAAGGGGATAATAAGTGGAAAGTGAATAGTATGAGGAATGTAAAGAGAACAAAGAGGGGAGGAATGACATAGATTGGAAAAGATGTGGAGATGCATGAAATGAGGATACCAGGATTACGATAAAATAGACAAAGGATGTATGATGAAGAAAATAAAGATATTGAAGAGGGCGAAGGGAAGATGGAGAGATGGGTAAGAAGCGATAAGAAAGGGTGGGATTTGGGGAAAAGAATAGGAGAGAAAAGAGAATGGGGGATAGAAGAGGCAATGTAATGAGGGGATGTTAGGGAAATTCCACTAATAATGAGTGGTGAGGAAGTGTGAGAGAAAAAATGAAGAAAAGGAGAAAGGTAACAAGGATTGGAAAGGGTAATGCCAATGAAGGGATGTTAGGGAAAGCCCACTAACAATGAGTGGTGGGCCTAGAGGAGGGAAGGAATGAAGGGAAACTCTAAAAGGTCCAAGGGAGTGAAAGAGGTCATGTGGAATGAGGATTAATGATTTTTAGAGAAATTCTACTAACAATTATTAGTGCAGGAATAGAAAATGATGATGAAAGAATGATAGAGGAATTCTAGTAATAATGGCAAACACATGTGTGGGTAGAAATGTGGGAGGATTTGAGAAGATGAAGTGGAAAGAGTAAAGAAAATTGTAGGGATGGGTTGGGACAAGGTGAAAGTGAGGAGAGGATACGGGAGATGAGGATGAAGAACAAGTCATGAAAATAATGGGAAGAAGCAGTATGAAGGATGATGGATCAAGAAGGGTAAAATGGGGGAAAAGAACATGATTGTAGGTGGAAGAGATTAGACGTATGTTGTAAGATGATAGGTGGAGAAAGGATACTAGTACAGGTAAAATGTGGCTGGTATGAGAGATCAGGTGGAAGAAGCAATCAACAAAGTGAACGAAGAATGAGGTGAGGGAAAATTTCACAATGACAAGTTTAGCGTAGGGAGGACCCTGACATAAGACTGTCATGTGATGGAAGTGGTTAAGTAATATTTCCAAGCAAGCGACACTGGAGATGATAAGTGGGAAAGTGAGAAGTGGTGTTTGCGAGAATGGAAAAGGAGGTGAAAGGATGTGATAATGGGGAATGCCGAGAAAAAGTGAAGGATGAAGGGTGTGTAGTGATGGGGAAAGGAAAGAAGATAGATCATCCTTAAGAGGGACTCTTAAGTGAGATCGCCATGTCGACAGTGGTTAAGTAAGATTTCCAAGCAAAGGATGGTGATAGTGGTGGTAAAAGATTTGATGATGGGGAATGAAGAGAAAATATGGATTGTGAGAATGTAGAGTGATGGGCGAGTGTAAGATGACATGTCATGCTTAAGAGAATCTCTCAAGTAAGATCATCATGCCGTCAGAGTGGTTTCGTAAGATCACCTAACCGACAGGGATGATATGCAAAGAGAAAGTCAAAATTGTATTAGGCACAATAGGGGAATGGTTGGGTGAAGAAGATGATCGCGAAGAGAGGTGGGAGAAATAAGATGGGAGAAATATGATGGGATGTGGGGGCCATAGGGAAGATCAACCTTAAGAGGAAGTCTTAAGTAATATTGTAATGCAGCCAAAATGGTTAAGTAAGATCACCGAATCAAGAAGAAGAAGAATGATGATAGAGTTAGTGGGAATAGGGTATGACAAAATGGAGTGAACGGGAACCCTCAAGTGAATTTTCCATACTATGAGAGTGTGTAAGTAGGATGACCAGGCATAAGATGGATTTGGGGAAGGATGAGAAAAGAGTGAGTGATGTATGCCTGAGCGGAAGAGGGTACAAGATGAGGTGATAACAAGGAAGAAAGGAAACAAAAAGTGTAACATGAATGGATGAAGGAATATATGTAGTGAAGGGAGGAGAGTGTGAGGGGAATCCTTAATTGGGATACTTGCATGGGGAGAATAATGATGCGAGAATGAGAAGTGGAAGAGGTGGAATGGGAAGATGTGTGTGGTGGTGATTGTTGTTTTATGCGGGGAGGTGGTGAAGAAGCTTCTAAAGTGGGAATATCTTAGGGAGAGGGTAAGCCTCCACCGAGGATCCCATATAGAAGGGGTTATTAAGCAATATTGTCAAGTGGGAAGCGAGAAGAGTGAAAGGAAAGAATACAAATGGGTGAGAGGGGATAGGAATGGTGAGAAAGGTAATATGGGGATGAGTGGTGGAAGAGTAAAAATGAGGAGCGAGGATGAATGGATCAAATACATGGTGATCATGGTGGGGGAGGAGGAGGAGCTACTAGACGGATAATGCTACTTGAGAAAAATATTCAAGTAAGATTCGCAAACTACAATGGTGATCAAGTAGGATTCCCAAAATGGGGAATGTATTAGTACGGGTGAATGGATGGTTTGTAAAGTAAGATGTTGATCATGCTTTGGAAGATACTCATGTGATGAAAAGCATCTTAATTTAATATAGTGCATAACAGGATGCATCATGATATAAAATATAAGGATGACTAGATAGGCGTAATATGCATGATAGCATAAACAGGGGCCATAAAAAGGTTTGATGCCCCAATACGATATGCAAGTGGAAGAGGCCCTCAAGAAAGTATGATGCCTCGATGACGATATGCGGTCGAGATAACCTAAGTATATTGGAGAGAACATTAGGATACATAGAATCAAGATGCCCCTTGTAATATATCAAGATACAAGAAAGTAATTAATAATTTGTAACTAATAATGTAACACAAGAACCAATAAACATGTCCCTAATGTTTTCCACAGTGAGGATTGATCGGATATGCCGCGGCGCAGGTACGAGGACATAGAAAAGTATTGGGTCATTGTCCTCAAACATGGAAACAATGAGAGTCAGATTTGCCCCAA